>OV788329.1:12159934-12759934 GCA_928718305.1 Tetramorium bicarinatum
TTCTCACCGTTATTCAACGAGAATGCAGTTTTATTGAGCAGCCGAGCACAAACGGATCGTGCGCTTTTATCGAGAAAAGGACTTTAAACTGGCGTACGAAATGTATTTATTCCCACTGACACAAATCGCGGTAACTTATCAGCGTTTTACGCTCAATACTACCTATATGTGTAAAAAATAGCGAATATACAAATTTTCCAATTAATCGAAAACAAAAAAACAAGACTGAAATTTACTGGAAAATAATATATCATCGAAAACAATTAAATGCAAGTTACTTCTATTGTAAAATAACAAAAATAAAAACAACAAGATGGCTTTATAATTCAGTAAAAAACATCGATAATTTAATTAATTTGCAACAAATTCTTAATATTATATGCATAATGATTACGACTGACAAAGCTCTTGCCATTCAAGTCATCTTTGCTATTATCTAAACGGTGGCTTGTTTAAATGAAAAATAACTCTTTTCTTCGCACCTCCCCATCGTCAACTCGCACCTTTGTATCTCTCTGGTTTCACATCCGGCAAGCTTCTAGCTTCACGTTCACGGCTCCGCGATACTTCGAAGCCGATACTTCCGTGTAGACGGGGATCTGGCTGCTATGCATTGTATTCATTGACACTACCTCGCAAATCCAAGCGCCTTTTCAACGAGCCTGCTCTCGCTCGGTCGTTCAACGTAGTCCGACGAGGTTAATCACTATTTGACCCAATTTTATTCTCGCGTCTTAATGCGCCGCGTAGAATAATGGAGACTTTAACGTCATATCAGGCCGAATGCCTTCCGGTAATTCCCCCTGCGGGGAGAGAGCCCTAATGCCGGCCGCCTCGATTCAGGGATTTCGAGATAACGAGCGCACGAATGACGATTAGGGATTGTCTTCAGTCTCCACCTTCCAGTTGTTCTCCCTCTTTCGTTCCAAGAAGAGCTTTGATTGCAATTAGTCAGCCATGAGTCGTTCCGGTTCGGCCCCGGTTCGAGAATTACAAAGCTTTCACTCTCTTCACGGAAACTCTCTCCTCCTCGTTTGAATATGAATACCGATTCGTTTTCTATCTCATAGGTACCTATATGAGATTGTCGATATATATTCGCGAACAATCTCTTGCAAAATAACGCAAGCGAATACAATGGTCAGATGATATCGACAAATAATTTTTCTCTAAGGTAACTTGATTTTAAATGGCTAGTTCGCATATCGCCATTCCATTCTCCATTACTTCATTACGCTTATGAAATGCTTTTACAGTCTCGTTAAATAATTTTCGTACATATTTCATAATTATAAAAATTCAATATTAAATATTAAAATAAATCAGACAGAAGTTGAAATCATTTTATACAACATCGCGCAAGTTTCTTCTGGTAATCGATTCTTCGTCGTACTTTGAGAATTCGCTGATTCGTCCTACGTGCACATCTTTTCGGTGCACATGCTCGCTTTCGAGGCCCACCAATTAATTTCTTAGCGCAGAACTTATCGAGATGCTTCGACGATGGCCGCGAGCGAAAGGGTACGCGTCGGGTACGGTTGGTTTATTCCTGGCGGCGTAAAAAGAGGAAGAAATAGAAGTAGAAGAACAAGACGAAGAAGACAGTGATGGGGAGGCACAGGACGCGAGGATGAGGTAAGGGTCCGCTCGCCCACAGAACATGAAGCAAGTCGTAGAGACGAGGTCAACGTTCTTCAGAGGTGCATTGCCTCGAGGACGAGGGGAAAGGGAGTAAAGGGTCCGAGCAGCAGGCAGTGACCAAGGACGAGAGCGAGCGGGTAGCGGCGTGGTAAGCGAAGATAGTCGAAGCGAAGCAAAGAAGGCAGAGGCTCGAGTGAGCGAGAGCGAGAGCGAGTGAGGAAAGGATGCGGATCAGAGAAGGAACGATACGAATAAAGAGAAGGAAGAGAAGCAGAAGAGCAGGAGAAAGAAGAAGAATGACGATGCGGCTGGAAGAGAACCAGCAAGGCTAGCACGGCAGGTGCAGCGCGCGAGGATGCAACGTTACGAGGCTACGAATTCCCATAATTACACCTGGATCGCCGAGTTACGACCAGATTTCGATATGTTTCGTGCACGAGAGGAAACGCACTTCCCTGCGATAGGGATTCTTGTTACGGGCCGTTGCAACGGACGTTTCTCCGAGTTATACGGAGACAGACGAGAGATACGCAGGTTGTGTAGAGTTGTGCAGTTATATGAAACAGATATTTACGGAATGCGATGGAAATAAAGCACATAAAAATGTTCCCTTCAATTTTTCGACGACGGTTTTCTTAATCAAATAACTTTGCAATCAGCAGTAAGATATAATTTCTAATAAATTTCGTCGTGATTGCCGTACTTCCTTGAAAAGGGAGTTACCGAGTGCGCGGTGCAGCGATAAACGTTAAATTTGCGTACAATCTAATTTGAGGCTGCATCATCAGAAAGGACATAATCCCTTTTCATCTGCAGGAAAATCCATCTTAACTCAAATCCGTAAGTCCGGCCTTTTGGGAATCGTTCTTTCTTTTATCAGTTCCCTCGCTGCAAATAAAATCTCATTCACCGCCGAGCGCCATGGCTTTTCATAATTAACGGAGTCCTATTTTTACAGCGCGCGTACAGATAATTCAAAGGTACGCGCGATTCTGCGGACAATTTTATCGCGGCTATGATCTCGATTCTCGTTTACGACCGTTCGTATATTGCTTTCGCGGTTCGGCGTATAATTCCGGGGCGACGACGGCCGGGCACAATGCGCGCACAATGAATCGGCCGGGCGCGCGGCAGCCGATGAAAAAGGATCACCGCGTATATGGGCATAAATCAGCATTACATAAATTAACGACACAGCACTTTCTCTTCGCATAGCGACGACACCCACACGTGCGTGTACGCGACGCCGAACGGTACTATCGAGGATTGGCTCCGTCGATCTTGTCGCGCAAATGGCCCCGTCGCGTACTGGTCATCGGCCGCCTGCAATTGCGTGTATTACGATCGGCGTAGCAACAGCCGTATATACGTTCCGAGAGACACAACTGGCGTTTCTGGCGAAATCCCAGAACGATGTCTCATGTTTGTTTTCGGAAGCGGTGTTTGATTTAATCGAGATTTGTCGTTTCGCCTCTAATCGAATGTCGAGGAGATACAAATTTTATCTATCTACATCCAGTCGATTAATCGCATTTGATTATGTGCATTATTATATATTTAATACAAATATATAATTTATGATTTTACACCAGATATCATGTATGCAAAATTGTTAGCAAGCATCGGCGCAATTAACGAACTTTAGTAGCACAGCATTTCAACGGATTAAATGAAAAATAGATTTTTAATTATAAAGCTAATGTGTCTATTTATCCTTAATATAATAAAAAATATAATAAATAAGATAATCAACCAATATTTGTATAACTTTTAAATCGTAAAAAAATAAACGTGTATTTCAATTAGTGAAGAGAACTTTTTCGAAATACACTAAGGATCCATTTTTCGACGTCTGCACAATTCTAGATTTCTCTTCAAATTTAAATGAAAAAGTCGACTGTGTGAACCAGCATTTCCCACATGGAACTTGCCGCCTTCCGCGATCATTTCCCAATGCGATTTAGAATTTGTACAGGTATACATAACTCTTGTAACTCTTGCAAGCATCGATCGCTCTTTCTCTTATTTCATATAACAGCTGTCACACGATACCTGCATATCTTCCGCTTTTGGCCTCACATTCTGAAAAGTGTTCGACGTCTCCATGCGAACAGTACGTTACGGAATACCGAAAACAACGTAGCAAGAAACTTTATTTGTCATTACTTAGAACAGTATTTTCATATGTTATATCGGCTTTCTGTCAACTAAAATGCAAATCTTCACGCAAGATCTAATGTAAGTGCTTCGTATACAATTAGAAACGCACAGAATATTGAATACACGTTTAAAGCAACTTGGTGCGAAGCGTGCGAATACTGGATTGTAAATATATTTGCCTTGTATGTAAGTTTATAGCTGTTTATGACACGAATAAAGGGAATCGCGTTTAAACGGTTGCGCATGGAAGCAGAACGGTAGAACCTCTCGATATAATCGCTCCGCAGAATCGAAGTAAGATCCCCTCGAGACGTCAACGTTCCATAAACCTACTTCCTGCTAAAATAATACCGTCCTCTCTCGCAACAGAGATGCACGACGACACCAAAAGGAGGAACTGGAGCGTCTCTAGTGACAGTAATTTGAAGCGACAGGGTTCCAATTAAAGCTCTTTAGAGGTAGAGGTTGGAAGCGGCGGGAAGCAGCTCCTACCCACCGCCGCCGGTGAACAATGTCAAATTCAGCGCTCGCTGCAGCTACGCTCGGCCTGGATTTACATGCCGCCTTATTATAGATATACCTCGATTGAACATAACGGCTGATTCAATGTTGGGTACCGTTGTCACGCCGAAAGCGCGCATCTATTACAACTTCCTCTGCCGAATGCCATTCAATTTCGACAAACGAACATCTTATACGAAACACTGTAATAATCACTTGTTAACTCAAGAGTTTCGCCGACGAACAATTTAACTGTAATTATTTACAGAATATTACTGAAAGTTACGATTGTGGAACCTAAATTATTTTGGTTGAGAACTCATCAATGGATTTGGCAATAGCTCGCCGCGCGAAGAAATTGTCAAGTACCCAGTGAAGCAATGAGAGAAATTGACGTCATGCATGCGATTACGAAAAGTCATGAGCGATGTAGTACGTTTCGTGAATTTGTATTTATATGATATGTTTGCACGAGTGGCATTCCCATTACGAACGCATTGATAATCAGCGAAGCGCGACGGGAGATTGTCAATGAAATTACGATAGCTATTTCACGGATATCAGCGGCGATGCACGTAGGCGCAATAAGTCTCCTCGAACCGACTGACGTCACTCTTCTGGGACAAAGAGCAATCGCAAATGGGAAGCCCTTGCGGATTCAATCCAGACAAATATTGGAGCTTATGTAACCTGCTTAGATTCGCGATGAGACTTTCTTTTCGCATAAAAACCGTTTCGGCTCTTTCGAACGAAGCATCTTTCGATCATTAACGGTATAACAAACTCATATCTACAAACACTATTACATAAAGTATTCAAAGGACAAGAGCAAATTTGCTCGAAACAGAAAATTTGTCTTTCTCGCACTTTTTATGTGGGAAAACATTTCTTACCGAGTACCGTGACATTATATAATAAAAAGCTAAAGAATTTTAATTAACAAAGCGAAAGAACTCCGATATACATCGCATCGCGCGATCAGCGGCTTTAATGTTTACTGACATATTACGTACTCGGCAACTGGTCGCTTTCCCAACACTCGCTCGCGAGCCGATTCTAATTATTCTCGACCGATACCGCGAGCTAAGCCTGAGATATACGAGTGTCAGTTAATGTAGGAGCACCTACACGCATCTTTCATCGTTGCGATTGGTCAATGAACTGAGAAACCCGTGAATGAACAGCGGGATTTATCGCGCCGGGAATCTGCGGGCGCACTGACAAATTCCCCCGTCAAACCAAGGCGAGAGATAAACGTGGTCTACAAGTCGTACGAATGCTTGACGGAATAGCAACAAAGAGCTTATTAGCGGGGATACTTACGAAACGCCAGTGGAGCCTAGCTAGGCTCGTTAAGACGAATTAGCAGCAAAATGGTCGGGCCCCGAGCTAATAAGCAGCGACTGCCGATGTCAAAACGTCAACCGCAAGGACTCGCGAGACCGTCGCGTCGGCGATTTGTCCCCCGTAAGATGAATCCAGTCTATTCTCGTCTGTCTAGCCAGTAACTGTAATGTGGCAGCCGTTTCTCGTGTAAAAATACCCGTTTACGCTACAACGCGCGCATACGTGAGACAGACATTTTTTTTAACGATGAAAGATTCGCTGACACGCTTGTCTTCTACATGATCGTAAATTTAACCGACTGTCTTTCTTCGAGTATAACGAGAGAGTAATTGGTAACAAAAGAAGACAGTAATGACATTTGAAGAATGACGCTCGGAATAATATGAAATTAAAAATTATAGAAGCGTCCGTGATAACCGCGGAGAAAAATATAAGTGAAGAAGAAAAATAGCGACAATGGACAAGCGAGCGACTGTGAGCACTTCATTTCGCCGCATTTCTTCGGCTATTCCGAAGCTGTTGGGGTGCACCACGGCGAATACCACGGAGTCTATTGGCTGCTGCAGCAATCTGCTGTAAGAACGCGGAAAATGGATGAAACACTTCCGGGAGAACAAATAAGAACGCGGAGAGCCATAACGAGCCCAAGTTCTCTGTTAATAAGATTCGTCCGGCCTTGCGATAACCGCGCTTTCAGAAACTCCATAAATAACTTGGAAGGAAACGCGTGAAACAGCTATGCAATTATTTGTTATAAAAACAGAAAGCAAACACGGTAAGAAATTTCTACTTGTAGAAAAAAAAATATGAAAGACGATCTTCGGGTAACGCTGGTAACTGCAATACGCGCGCGAAATGCAATTCCAGTATATTTATCAGTCTCCGTATTTTCTGATAGCACAACACAACACGATCCCGATCGGCGCGAAAAAGACCAATGTAGAAGATAAGATATTTAACGTCCTTCCAAAGCAGACTGCTCCTTTTCGCCATCCCTCGTATCGCCGAGTTACGCACAACAGGCGATGCAGGCGTTATAAAGCTTTTGAATGCGTGTAGAGCGAAGTTTCTGCGAGAAGTTCAGGTTTTAATTAGAAAGTTACGCGATTTTGAGGGTCAAATAGGAGAACTTTCGCGAACTTACGCTAGCCGGCACATCCCGGCTGTTTCCTGTTGTTTACAAGCTTCGTGCCCTCGTGAGGGTAGATTTATCACCCAGCAATCTGGTCGTCCTTATTAAACACATTTTAAACAATGGCTGCGATTTACATCAACGCGACGACGCCTGGCCGTCTTTTTCTACTTTATCGCGCATCACCGGCAATTCAGTGATGCTATAAAAAAATCCATTTTCATCACGTTTAACAAGCGGATGAACCCTATCTCGTGGCAAGTTAATTCAATTGCAAGTTAGGCTGCATACATTCTTAGTATGAAACCACTAAAAAAGTTGAGCCGTTGGAATAAAGAAAAATTGGATATGGAGATCGCTGCTGAGCGTCGAAAAAATGCATGTATCGAAAAGTTATGTTAGAAAACTTAACTATCGCGATGGAACATGAGTAAAGACCTCGAGTCGGGCATGATAGTCGAGGCGTAAAACTTTATGTTTTGTAGCGAAACTTTGGTTACTTTAGCGCCGCCTATAGCTTTATATTTGGGATATTCTTTCTAGGAGATACTATAAAGATATACACAAGACACATAATCTTTAAATTATAACCTACTGAAGCAAGAAGATTATTTATAAAACGTCGTTTTCTTCGAATATGCGTGCTCCGAAGAATACCTTATCACAACACCCACGTTTTTTGACCTTGATCGTTATTCTGGAGTAGTAATCGTTTACAAAGTCGCGAAACCGGTTCGGATCGGTTCGGTCACTGACAATGAGTCATCGCACGGGGATTCTCGAGTCGCCGACATCGCGGTGCCCTCAGTTTCTCGGTCTGCGACCGTGAGGCGAAGAGACATCAACAGGAGAAAAACAGGAGAGGAAGAAAAGAAAGAAAAGACAAAGGAACTGGAAGCAGCGAGGCATATAAGGAAGTTGCTCTCGTTTGTCGTACTTGGTCATGGTGTGCATCATTAGATAGATAAAGACTGATAGTCACGACAGTTGATCAGTTCACAGTTCATCAATTCATCAACTATATTTCGATCATTTTCCGTTGTACGTATCATTATTATTCTACGTTCGTTCTCTCACGCCCTCAGTACAATACGCGAGGTTGGAGGATCATTTGCACTATCAAGCATAAACCTATATCCCCTTACGCCACAAATTTACTTTGTATATGCAGCCGGTGCGATTGGATCTAAAACATACGCGTATAAGCGTCAGGGTATGATAATGGATAACCCTCCATCTCGCGCTTCGGCGAACGAGTCGGTCGTTCCATACTCGAATTTACCTTCCGGTCTGCTCCATTGAGTTGCCGTAATTTCGGTTCCACGCCCGTGGATCATTAATTACGATGCTCCGCGATTACCAGGCATTACAGAAGGCCGACTGATATCGTGCAAAAGGAAAGACAATCGTCCTGTGCGCTCGTTAATCAGCGATAGACATTATCAGTTTGAAGAAAATTCATCTTTATAAAGAGATCTGTGAAGTGGCACTCTGAAATGTAAATTTTTACAAAATATGATATTTGATTGTCCACAATTTGTCCATAAATAATAGTCTTGCAAAAAATTAAAAATAAAAAAATTTTCATCATTATCATCCTTAAGTTTTTTTCTCAAAAAATATGATTCCTTTCCTTTCTTTTTTTTTTCTTTCCAGATTACCAACTTTACAAATCTTTTATACATAGAATACATAGAATACATGGATACATAGAATATAAGAAAAATAGTAGCGTTTATATATTAATCTTATATTAAATTGTAATAAATTCTCAATTGTAATATAAAAATATGATTATTAATTAAATATGTAGCATTCTAATTTACTGTCGAATAATTTACCTATTACATTCTTAGGATTCTTTACTTTGAAACATGATCTGATATGACACTCGATATAATACATCATACAATCTTTAATATGTATTTAAAATTTTTTAACTCCGTCCCCTTCAGTTATATATAGACGGCCAACAGAGAGATCAACTCGTTCATATTATAAAAAAGATAATCGTTATACCGCGTTCGGTCACTTTGGTGAATTCTTCGTGCTTGAGCTTAAACGCTCCGGAGGATGATCTTGCGTTTCGCCGATCAAACGAGGCGGTCGGCTGCAGTAGCAGCACGAGAAGAATAACGCGTGTGTGTTGCGTCCATGTTGCGTACAAGCGAAATTGCCTTCGAGAGGATCAGCAGCCACAATGGCGAGGAAGTTTTTCGTGGAAGGTCCGAATAAAGGGCGAGAGTTTATAAGAGGTGCGTATCCCGAGGACACGAGGAGCATAGAAAGACGTAATTTTTTGAAAAGACGGCAGAATTCAATGTTACGAGAAGCGCATTGTGGTCCCTGAAATGCTACGGCTGCAAGGTGTAAGTCGCAGTTAAGAGGTGCATGCACAACTCGGCCGTACCTGCGCGCCGCTTGGATCCCGAAGGAAGTAGCAGCCAAGATAAAACTGGTTTGACGGGTATCGAGACTGCGTCCAGTTACTTCGTAGGACGTCTTGTGTTTGCCCGAGTCTCGCTCCCTCGGCGTGCAACGCCGGCATCAACAGTGTTCGTCGTTTCCAGCCGGCATCGTCATCACCACCACCACTACAACCACCGCCACCACCATCACCATCACCACTACCACCACCACCACGAGCGTCATCATTACCCACGGCTTTAACACGGACATTCGCCGTTCGCCGTTCGACGCGGGCTCATCATTGTTACAAATGCCGCTCGTCCCATCGCCATTCACGACGCAGTTTCTCCGGTCGTAGCACCGTCACTGCCGAGAAATGCATCGTCTCTCGCAAACAGGTTTTTTTTAAAGGTCCACGATGAAATTGATCTCTGTGATATAATCGCGACCGGCGAGGGAAACGTCGAGCGGGGAACTCTCTATCTGCAGGCACAATGATAAAACGCATATAATTCGGCGCGAAAGATCATACGAATGAATTGAAACTGCAGATCTCACGCTTACTCCGCTGTATCCTCGCGGACGAATCAGGGACACGAGCTACGTACACATCAAACCGGTATTTAAATTCATTTAGATGCGTACTCTTTCGATAAATTTGATAATTAACCGAGCTGGCAGTACGCTTTGTTTTGGCCGTTAGAAATCGTGATGTAAAGGAGAAATTCAAGATACTCAATTATTAGCCTTTCAGCTTTAATTACAGCGCGACGCAACTTTCGCGAGGGCGACCTACGTTTCTCAATTTCCTCCGTTCTGCAGTGCAGATTCGATGAAGCGGCAATATCGACAATCTCTGTGGGCCGCAAAGAGGCCGGTATAGCTCGATAATTAGACGCCGGTATATCTATTTAATCGAATCACTTTTATCCTCGGCAACGCTTCGACATCGTCGAGCGGGAACTCGGTTTTCAGGACGCGCGGCCGGCAATTCGCCGCGGCGCATCCACCGCAGAGAGACAGGTAGATGATAAAATCCTGAGTGGGAACGGCGATTATATCCCGCCACGGTAAAAGTTAATGATGCCTATTAGTCGCGCGTTAATCGGCCATGCAGCAGCACGTTTCGCACATGCGATTCGGGTCGGGACGATAGCCGACGTGTCTTCCTGCCATGCGATCGGACTTGCGCGCGATTGATTTACGACCTATACTAATCAGACTTCGGCGACCATTTCTAATAACGAGCGGCACGAAATAATTTTCGAAGCAAATAATTTGTCGGCCGTACCCGTCGCACTTCCCGACACTGCGACCTATTGCGAGAGAGAGATCCATGAATAATTGCGAGACCCACGCTCATTCGTCGCGTTATTACGCGCTTCTTTGCGGCGAAAACTTAATCGCCTCATTTATTACCTCATTTGCACACCCACGGCAATGCATATTAATCTATAACGCACAACGCAGTACATCGCACTGTGTGATTTATGCTATGTCCAATACGATCGATCGTACTGTCATCTGCAAGCCGGATTTCGTCAAATCGTTCGAAAAGATATTGTAATTTTACCATCTTGCGATGTCTATCGAAATGCGTGCAGTTTATGAAGCGGAGCTCAATGCGGCACATTCTTAAGCCGCATACCTAAATTCTTTTCTGAAAAATCTGGACACTTGATTTGGAGATGTAAAGAAGAAAAATAACCTGGTGTGCTACATTCCGTACCCCCCAAAAAAAAGGTTCTCTGTCGGCAGATTTGTTGGACGGGCCATTCCAAACGACGGGCATTCCAGCCGACGAGCGGGAATGTCAGAAGCATCTCACAGTATTTAATTCGTTTGCGAAGGAGAAAGTATAGCGGCGACCACCGCGATGCAGCGGGTTAGCGGTGCAGGAAGCCGAAAGGTCAGGAGATAGTTTGCCACGCGGAGGTTTCCATCAGTTTTGCAACTATAAAGGCATCATTGTCTGGGAACTCGAATTTCAGCCCTGTATACACCGTGATTTCTCCGCCGTCTTCTCGATTGTGCTCATATCCTACGTCCATCACGGAATATGAACATTTAATTTAGTTATAATTTATCAAGCTTACGAGAGTGCCATAATAAAATATATCAACGTGCGATCGCGGTCAATTGACAGCGCGCACAACAATTCAGGTCAAGCATATTGATTAATCATCTAATGGTGTGGCGTATTGTCGGGATTAATTCAATTAGTATTAAATGACATTTATTATTAATGTTGTTCGGCAACTTTGATTACACGTAACTTGTTCGGATCGACAAAAAGATAAGTTTAATGTCAAAATATTTACGATTATGACCGTGTATTTCAAGAAGAGGTCGCACTTTATCATCTCCGGTACTCCCAATGATAATACCTTTTTTCCTTCTCACTGTGGAGAGACTATTACATCGTCGTGTCGAAGCTACTACATTCTATTAAGCTTAAGGACGTATTTTGGCGGGTTCCTTCGACATCGGCGGAGGTAATGCAATTCCGTTTTTCTCTCGCACTCATAAATAAACGTCGCGCGCGCGTAGGAGATAAATATCGGAGTCACGCTCCATCGGCGAGAAAAAGCGCTCCGCCAGTCAGGTAGAGGCGAGGATACGACTCGGCGATCGCGACTTACGACATACACGCTTCGTCTAATCACCGCGGGGAAAAAGAAAAGGGAAAAAAGATGCAAAGACTCACGACGATTCCCACAGTTTCCCTCGCATGAGCATCCGCTGAGGGGAAAGGGACTGCGCACATGTATATGCATCCACATTTGAAGAAAATACACATTCTACTGCAATGTTAGTCGATGCTTTCTGGCTAAAGTCTCTCTCTCTCTCTCTCTCTCTCTGTGTGTCCTTTCTCACTAAGAAGCACATCTCCCTCTTCCTCTTTCCTCTCTGTCTCTTGTTCTTTCTTATCCCTCCCCGGAATCCCGGATACACATTAACCGCGGCTGCACCGCGGTCGGTGCTCCGCGTTCAAGGCGGTGCAAATTTGCAACGTGTCGGCGCATCGCCGACGCAACCAAGCGCGGTGTCATTGCCTAGCCACCGTGGTACATCGGGAAAAGCGAAGAAAGACGAGAAAGAGGGCAAGAGAGAAAGATAGGAGCGATCGAGAGAGCTCAGTCGGTTGTTTAGCGACGATGTCTTCGCTTATCGTCCCGTCTACATCTAATCAACGACAAAGATGCATTGTTGCGGTCCGCCTGACGAATCGCACAACGAGGCTGTCTACCCACCTGCCTCCTGTCTCTGTCTCCCTTCCTATCGGGTTTTCCCCTGCCTGCAGCGCCAGGCAACACAATCGATGTCGTATGATCCGTATAACCGATCAGTTTCGACCGAGACGCGCGGTTTGTATCGTACGACAGAATATCGTGTACGATAGATAGATATTTATAATGGCCAACTATTTGTACAGCACTAACGATCGACTATCGGGGAAGTGAAAATTGTCAGGAAGAATCTTGGCTCTTTGCAGCGAACAAAATCAAGACGGAAATAGAAAAGGAAAAATCCGATATAAAACGCCGGTAAAATCGAGCGACGTCTGTCGACCTGAACAAGAGGATACTTCGTGGATCGGGATAAGAGAGCCCGAGGGTGGAATACCTAAGCGGAAGATGAACCGAGACTCAACGTAGGAAGAACCTGCTGAGCAAGCATCGAAGTTGCTGATTCATGATTTCGTCAAATTGCACTCTAAAAATTATTCATTAAATGTTGTCTAGTAGTAGAATTGCGCCAGATTGATGAAGTGAATTTAGATTGGAAAAAGACCTCGACGAATATACATATCGTAATATACATATATCGTAAAACCAATATCGAAATGCAATTGGCGATAAGTCGCTACCATCCTTTTAAGGGAACGATCGTTGGAAAGAATATTAACGTTGCTATAAAAGGGTACGTAGACTATGCGGGCGAATCTACGTGAAAGTTTGCGCGCCAGTACTTTCCATTTCAATCTGGCTGTATGTAGCAAAGTTCTACTTTGGAGAGTTTTATATCGGCGAACCTTAAAAGTAAGCACCGCGGCGGGAAGCTGAGAGCTCTTTGTAGAAAGTAGCGTAGAGTGAAAACTAGCCGTGAGCACAAGACAGATCGGCTATGTGGCTGATCTATTACAAAATTTTCGAATCCGGAACCTTTTCGGAATATTATCATTTCCCGGTCATTAATTTGCATGCTTATCTTGCTCGAAATTATGTTTAACATTTTCTAAATCCTTCTTACACTTTCGCAATGGAGCGACTAATCTACGTGGCTATATAAACGCGGTTAGTGATGATAGTGCAATTTTTTAACTTGATTATAAAAGCCTTTATTAATCATTGCTTCATTGTTCGAATCATAGTAGATAAGTATAAATTTTTATGCAAAGTGCGTTGAAAGATTAAAAGAAAATAAAAACACTCATTATGCGTAATTAATTTTTAATTGCTAAAACTATTTTATTGAAACTATTAATGTAATAGTCAATTAATGTAGATAAGTGATCTATATTAAATATAGGACGCACAGATTGTCAAAGAGAAAATAGAAGAAAATGGATAAAGAACAACTAAAGAACAGGCCAAGCTTATAAATTCTGATGCGACGGTATGCAATTTGCATCTCGTAACTGTCTATCCGATTTCCCTTCTATAAGTAAGAAGAGTTAAGAGCATCCGACTCCAATTTGCTTGTACCGTCTCTCCTTGACTGACGCGAGATTACCTAGATGCGAAAGTTTTTAGCCTTAGAATCTCTGCATTGTCGCATTGATTGTGTCAGGTACCAGAGAAATACTTCACGATTCTAATTTAACGGCAAATTTATCAAGCGATGCTTAGAGAATTTATAAGATAGAATTTTTTAATAAAATATTTTTCAGTTTTAATATCTTTTAATATTATAATATTTAACATTTAGCTGTTTAATGATATTATAATTGAAATAAAGGAGACAAATACAAATTAAATAAAAATAATTTCTTACAGAAAAATAGAAAACATTACTATGTGTATTCACATATGTTTTTGTATTATGATATAAATAAATGTTTAATTTGCCGGATGTAACATCACGATTCGTAGAATTACCCTGGAGAGAAACGGCACAAATTGTCACAAACGTGACTAGAAATACAGAATAGCTGTACGCTCGTGATGCCATATTAAAAGAGGGTCACACGAAAATATTTACTTTATTCTACACAATAAACCGATGTAACGCAATAAAGAGATAAAGCAAGAAAATGATAATCCGATAAATTTCGAGCGCGTCCAAACGTTGCTTGGCGAAGATCCATTTGATAAATTTGCACATCAAAGTATCCGCACTATCCGAACCTCGTGCATTCGAAGGCCGCGAATGTCGAGACTGTAAAAGACTTATGGAGCGAATATCGTCGTATTTGCACGACATTATACGGTATTGATCAGGATTGCGCGAGAGTCTCGTGGTGAAGGAAAAACACGTGCCTCTTTCGTTTCAATTCGTATCACCTAATTCGGTAACGCGACTGCAACTTGTATCATTCATCACGGCAAATTGCGAGTTTGTGACTTATTCCATAAATAGATATTGTCACGGAAGAAAATCTATATTATCTATGAAAAATTTATTCGATTCGTGCCAAAAATTTCAGGCACAGACGTGGGATATTAGCACGAGCAACAAAGTTACGTTACGCGAAGGTAGTGAATTCTTAGTGGGAAAACTTCAGTCTTCAGTGTTCATGAATTAAACGTGAGAAAGTCGTGTAAAATAGCTAGTGCTCTACTTTAAGTTTTTCAACTATGCTAGGTAATACAAAAGTTTTTTTTTAAGCGCGAAATGTTCATTTTACCTTAGCACAATACTATAATGATTAAATATAATGAGAAATCGCATATATATATGATAAAAAAGATATGAAAAATGTATATAAATGAGAAAAAACGCATTCTTATGAATGCAATTAAACCGCCCGTAGTAATTCCACAGTGCGACGTTTGCACCGCTTCTAAAATCTAAATAAATTTTTTAGCGTTTACAAATAAAATGCAATGTATATGCATAGAGTACAGCATAGTATGCAGCACATTACATACCCGGCAGACTTTATAACTCTCGTCTTACAAAAGCGGCGCCGTCCACTGTGCTACATGAAGAGCCTCTTTTTTTGCAACAATGACTCACCTGAAACATAAACAGGGAAGGTTGGTTCGTTAGCCGGCGGCGTTTTTTCTGATACAACATGTGAAGGAGAGAGAGAGAGAGATTGATTTAATGTCGTACACCGCATCTCTCAACGAATCGTTTCCGATACCGCTCTATCGTGTCTGCGTATCACATGTCAAGTAGTTACCGTAAGTATGCTACACGTGGTAAACAAATCGGTCATTCTAAGATTTGATCAGCTCGTTAGTCCCCCTACTAGATCTGTTACGAGAATTATTGGGCGTTTTCTAAATCGAAAAGGTGTCACTCTGAGAAAGAAAAATCACCCGTTAGAATTAGAAACTTAACGTTATTCAAAATTTATCAAAGCAGTACATATTACGAAGTCACGTTTCTTTCTCTTGTTTCTGCGAAATAATATATAATGATAGTAATATCGCAAAAGCAGTAGAATTCCCCATGTACAATTTGCGTCGTCGAGCAAATGGCAGATAAGAGATTCAAATTAATAGCTGCATCTAAAAACTGATGCCACGGTGCAAATACCTCGCCGCGGTTTCTCGTCGCGATTTATGAAGCGGGGTACGCAAAGAACGTTCACGATGTTAGCTCAGTAACGTACACTACATCCATTACAATGTTCCCATGTCTCTGTAGTCGTGGTAGACACGAGTGCACGTGCACGCACACCGCGCTCCCGTCCGCACACGTCGCACATGGTTTAGCACATACGTTCACTACGCGCTGGAAGTATGTCGAGGGTCGTATATATTTGAATAATATTGCGTGTGTCCACACCGGACCGAATATCCGTGTACGAGCGATATTTATGATTTAGTTGGTAACATTACGCCCCGACCGCGGCATCTCACTTTCTAATTGCAGAAGAAGAGCGTTATTCACGTGAGAGAGTCGTTTAATCTACGCGAAATGTTAATTAAATACAAGCCGCGCGAAGTACCGATAAGTCATATATATATTGCCTGAAATTTACTAACGTTTATTAAAAAAAAAGGATCTTAATATCTTTATGCTATGTGTCAAGAAACGACCGTTGACCTCTTGGTGGAGTCTCGTTATATCACAATGCACTGAGTTTATTCGCACGCGCGGATTACCGTTGCCGGGGTCTCGGGAGATAAGAGGATCAAGGCATCCAGCTTTAATCGAATTTCAGCCGGAATTAGCGGAATAATCCGTCAAGTTATATGACTTATCCGTATTTTTGCCATGCCTGAACCGAGTTCTCGGGGTCTCGGCTTAGGACTCGAGTAAAACCGAGGTAGAAGCTGCCCGTCTCTACGTCGCGCTAATCGAACGCATCCGATTTAATTGAAGCCCGCGGGTAAGATCAAGCGGGAGATTTAAACGCGATTAATCGCGACATGTGCAACTCTCACTCGGCGCATTATTGTTATCATCGACATGCGAGAATTCGTGCGGATCGTAATTAATTTTACACTCGGAATATATCGGAGAACGCGATCAAAAGTGTACCGTACTAAGATAATTATATCTATACAATTTATCGCACGTAGTCCGTTATAATTGCACCAGCCTGAATTTTAGAACAAATCACTGGAGAAACTAAATTCACCAAATAATTAAGTCGTATGACGGAATGTCCAGAGCGTCGTTTTAATTTAAATCATTATTCATGCGCGATTCTACGCGGGAGCCAATTTCGATGGTAATCTGACTAATCTTGCGTGACCCTTTTTTGTAATTATCATTCGCGCTCACATCGCTAACATCGACACGCGAGCGAGCGACCGCGTACATCATAATTAATTACACTTGAAACACATCGGGGGTTTATCGCCAATCGAAACGACGAGGTTGTGTGTCGACAATTTAAGCTCGATCGGAAACGAGCGAAGGGACGATGATTTATCGATGTATTTACTCCACTCCAAATTAATGAATTTCAGTGAGTTTAATGATCCGGCGCACGAAGACCCGCATTCTGTTACTTTCTAACAAGGGAACCGTCGGAAGTGTCCCTCACCGATTTCAATGAGCTTTGGATATGTTGTAGAGCATCAAAAAATATTAGACCCCTATTTTTTACAACATATCCAAAGCTCATTAAAATCAGCGAGGGACATTTCTGACGATTCTCTTGTAAGTAACGTCGATCATTCGGTAAGTCGTATCCGTTCACGGATATACTGCCGTAAAAATTTGACTCGCAAGATGACGCAAAACGCGATTCGATCGACAGTCTTTTAAATCTGTGAGCGAAAATTTTACTGCACCAATTACATACCGAATCACTTACACACCGTAATTGCAATTGCTCGACTTGCAATTGCTCCAAATTCGCGTATCCAAGCGAGATTATCAAATCGCACGTCCATCGACATGCGATGATAGCCGTATACGCTGTGATTAATTTTAACTACGACCATTGAGTGCTTGTTGGTACTGATAGAGTCAGAGCGATGATCTAGATCGATGATCCGGACGACACCACCGGAAGTGTCTACGCACACGACCTACGGATGATCGATGCACGTATCCCTTTTCACCTAGCGTTCGGGGATACCTCGCCGGAATAACTATTATTTGCCTAAACGGTCTTCGCTACATACCGAGGTAATGCATCAAACGATTAAACGCGTTAAGCTCCCGTACTAGATTGGGAAAATCTGCATCTAGGTTTTCTATCCAGTGTCATGGAGGATAATCTATCTTTCATGATTTATACCGGCATATTGCCCGAGGTCATGTGCAACAATTCAAAGGTGTTTTCTACAGTTTTCTTGCCGACGAGCAATATGTGACGCAAACTTTTAACATCAAATTAGCACGCGATTATCGTACGTTAATTACAAAGTCACCGACAGTCGGTCGTGTTTTCGGTGAACATGTCGCAAAGTTCCTTGCGTTGCAAGATGTATAGTTTAAAATAACTATGTAGAGCGGAAAATACGATGGATATTATAAATCATATTATTTAACGGTTAATTATAACGCTTCATGAATCTTCCCTTTCCGCAAGTTGTTTGCGCGATAGAGCAAGGTATGCCGATCAACTTGCGGAATCGTTATCGCCATCGATGCGTTTTCCTATCTCGTATTCATTCAGGAAATATCATAAACTTTTAATGAGCGCATGATGAAACCGTATGTAACCTAGTCTTCCCTTGGCAATCATTAAAGTCACGCAAGTTTATACAGACATCCTGTTCCCTTGCGATTTACTGACCAGAGACTCGCACAAACAAGCGGTATCGGAGTCTACAATTTTGTTCAGAAAAAAAAGTTACAGATGCAGTTTTGAATCTACAGTTAACTCGAATCTCGACTATATCTTAATTATGAACTTATACAAACTAATTACAAAATTTATTTGTTGTAAGTTAAGTTAGACAAGAAATGTATAATTATAAAATAATTACACAAGAGAAATTTCGTATCACTGTCGTATGAAATCGCGTATGAAATTTTCGATATCATGAATCATGTAATTTACGAAAAATAGTTTTTGTGATTATTCTTGGTGCAAGACGAATGCATCTTCGTTCCCATTTTGTGTCCGATAATGGACGCTACGCCGCACGAGAGACGAGGGTTTAACTTTTTCGTGTTTACGGAGGCACCCGATTTACGCTGCCGTAAACTAGGACATCCCGGGCCGTACAACTTGGACAGATACGCGATAAAGTCTACTCGGGACCGGCTCCGCTTCACCCCGAGGTTATCAACACCCTCGCCCGAGGCCAGCTAACGGCTGGACGTTCAATTATTTATTTAGTCTATCTTATCTAGAAGCGATGTGTGCACGAATCCGCCATCGTCGTGAGCCTCGTTCTTCCGATGAAGAAGAAATGAAGCGAAATAGGCAGCATGAATCGAAAGACATTACTCAAATGTAATTGGTTGCTATGGATCGGTAACAAGAAGATCTAATTTTCATCCGATAAGAAATCGCATTCTCACTCCATCTTGATACTGGATAAGTTCGCGGAATCTTGCTTTATCTGTTGGCAATCATGCGTCATGAATAAATAATATATTTGCATATTTAATCAATCTGTCATTGCGACGGAGTCAAAGATTCATGATTTATAGCAATGCATGTGCCCTCCCACCCGAAAAAAAATGTGAAAAATTTCTTGTTGATAGAGCAGGTTGATCCGATCAAGTATACAACCTCATCCGTGACGCCGCGAACCACGATAGCGTGGCCTCGCGTCGGTCTCGTCGTGCACGAAGAAGAGTATCGCTAACGACGTGGTTCGACCTGCACGTCCGGTAGTTCGCTCGTCCTCAAAACCCGTTTCGTCTCGCGAGCGAGCGGGTGATCGCTCGCCGGGGGGTCGGTCTTAACGATCCGTAGAGCGTGGCGGCTAACGTCATGCCCGTTTACACCCATAACTGTCGTTAGGCGCGAAAGCGTGGGTGATCCACCACGTGGGTCGATCGGTTGGTCCTCGTCGTTCCAAGGTGCGCGCTCACACACACGTACGCGAATCGCGTATGTGTACGTAAGAGACACGCGAGCGCGAACATGTAAGAGGACGATGAGAAGTTAATCTCGCGTGAGACGTCTTCTCCCGAGTTCGCCGAAGGCCGAGTCTGCAACGGTCGCGGAAAGATCGGGGATCACTCGCGATTCTCGTGCGCCATGCTCCGAGATGAAATTTCAATATAGCCCGACCGCTTAACTTTATCCTGAACTTCATCCATGAAAACGGCACGCGCGACGAAACTCTCTGAGACGAGCGTGCGCTCGCGTCAGATCCTGACAAGCATGAATAGAGGGCTGACGCCAAATTTTGTCTAACCTCGAAGACATGCCTGACACTAACAAGTTCAACTTTCCAATCGCAACACGCGTCACAGTTGACGTACAGCATCCGGTCAAGAAACGCCCAGGAAACAGGTGCTTGCTTAAAGGTTCGCACGTGAGAGGCTTCTTTCACGTATACGCGAAGACAAGAAGGAAATTGCGAAACAATGTGAAACTCTGACCGACTGTAACCCGTGCTAGTCGAATACTCTGAAAGGTGGATGCCAGAAATGGATGGAGAAAAAAGAACGAAATATAACAGACTTTCTTACCATTTCACACAAAGCGGAAAACTTTCCCAACGTAATGGCTCGATTTAAAACATATAAACAAGGAGCGCGTTGATGTACTCCTGAAACGTCTATTATGGTTGGAAACGATTGTCGTAAATTTATAACCAACAAAAAGTAATACAACATGAAAAAGCGTGTCAAAACTAGGGGAGGAAACTTATATAGAGGTAGATAAAAAAAAGCTATACACGGTGATATGCAGCGAAGGCCGGATCGCGATCGAAGTTTTTTAACACAGAGAATTTTTAATGCCTCCTCGAAATCCCGTATAAGTTAGACTCAATCTCTTTTATGGGCGGAAAGAAGCTGTATGTTGGAAAAATCATAAAAAAAAAAACTCGTAACATACGTAAATTCCCATCGCAGATCTTACTAAGCGAAACGTTGGTGAACAGACTCGCCGAACAGGGCGCATCGCGATCGTTCATAAATTTTACGATGCATACGTGAGGTTCGCCACACTAAATAACGGCAACTTTTCCGCGTCGTCGTTGAACTTGCGTCGTACGCGCTGCAATTTTGAGACTTTACGGATAACGATGAGGATCGCCTCTTGGAGTTTACGAGTGAAACCGAGCAACTATGAAGGTAAATATCTCTACACCTGGCGAAACGTTATAAAAGAAATATGGTGGCACACATATATGGAACAGAACGCGTAGTTACATTTTAAGATTTGATTCATATTCATTCTTAACGTATATCTACCACTCGAATCTTTAATAATAAATTAAAAGAAAAAAATATTTGTGATTTTCGCGACATTGTTTTCTCTTTAATGCTTTTGTTTGAATTATATGTATATCCTGAATAAGATATGTGAAAGCAGATATACGGAGAAAAATACTTTGGCTATATCAATAAGACATTCAAAAATACATTCTAGTCATATCAAATAGAATTTCTCTGGTTATCTTGATATTTCATAGCTAAAACGTTCAAAGCTAAAATAATTATAAGTATATAATTCGTATCTTTCCGGTTGAATCTACCAGATTTCCAAATTATGCAATCAGATATTTTTCCCCATGTAAGCGAAAGTTGCAGTAGCAATTCTGCAATGTTTAAGACGCTATTCAAGACTATGTATGTTAGTTCTCTATTCTTCGATGTAATTCTAATATACAGTAATCGTTTATCTCTTATTCTTTTTCTCGTCAATGTGTCTAACCCGATCTTACTTTCTCACAGCCACATATTCATACGGCGACAGCGGATCTAAAAGTTTCTATAAATGATTTAACTACATGTGAGGATGTAACATTCAGAGAGTGGCTCGCGGCGAGATTGTAAAAGCAAAGTTGCGAAATTTTATGTTGAAGAAAGAGAACCGGGAAATTTATACATTTTGTTTATGCCTCCGGGGAAGTGACCTGGTGCTCTTATGCGTCGTCACTTGGAGCCGTTAAGACTAGGACGCCGCGTCGTTTCACTCGAGTTTCATGGCTCATTGTCCCGAGGTCTTTATGTTGCTCCGCGTCGCTCGTGATCCTTTGACTTTAAAGTGCGATTAAAACATAGCCCCGCAAATTCGTAGAAACGTCGAAAGCACGAATTTCATTAACGTCTCTGACAGAGAGATCCGCGCCTTATAAATTACTCGTAGCTCGATGTTCACCATAAAACGTAGAAAATGATACGCTTTTCGTACCGTTCTTCAGCATCTTCTTAAGATAATTAAATATAAAATAGCTTACCCGTGAACTGAATTATAACTTTGAGTGTGTTAAATGCTCGATGCTTTGTATATTATAAAGGAAAAACGTTAATTTCGTCAGTTCTAAAACAGATATATTCTAAATATATTATAATGCATTCAAATATTTGCAAAAAAATATTAATATGTACGAAAACTATGAATACATTACATATTTTAATATTTTAGATTTTCAGCTTTTACTCTCGACGCAGATGTTACATTATTATAGTAATGTATGTATTCTACGATTATCTAATTTATAGATTTCTTGAAAGTTCCATCGAATGTGCCTCTCCGAATTACGCTTCGCGACAGTCGTGACGTACTCTCATTATCGTTTGCGACGTTTCACACAGCTGTCACGGGACGTACGACTAGCGCGACTTTCGCCGCCAGTTTTACGACTCGTAAGAATTTACCTCCCCATGTACAACGGGAATATTCGAGGGATCCGCTCATCGTTCGCTTTATCGTTCTTTTATCAGACGAAAATTAGTAGCTCGCTTAAATATGCTGTTCCATATTATTTATCGATTTTTACATTTCTAAGAATGAGTAAATCGATATTGCGATATCAAAGATTTATACGAAACGTGTTTCCTTATTCGATATCAATTTCTGGTAAAATATCGCTCTTAGATTCAGAAATATTCTTGGAAATACAGTGCTGATAAGGCATATTAGTGCGACGCGACGCACAATAATCATGACATAAATGGGCAATTATCGGAATTCTCTCAGGACGCATTCAGGACGACAGCAGATGTGCTACGTTTGTCGTATACGCAATGTTCGAAGGAGCAAGTTTACGCTAGCACTCGAGGGGTCAGGAGCTTGTTAGGATAAGCCGAGTCATGATATTACCCGTTAAGCCTCCCGTTTGCATATTACACGGGCGAACGCATTTATAGTCGTATATCAAACGTGAGATGAGAGCCGTCACGAGTGCCTGCGAGCGGAAGTCCCCGGACTTGCCGTCCCAACAGGATGGATGGCCTCGACGTTCGCGGAGAGACATATCGTATATATATAGGCGTTTAAGCGATTATATTTATGGCACCACTTCTTGACGAAGAAACAGCGACGGCCGGCGGTAGACTCGTCAAGATGAGCGGGCATATATCGTCGAAATAGACACGTTCGCGACCAGTCACTACGCACTGATATTATCCGCCACCGCCGCCGCCGCGACAAGTACGCGTAAATGTTGAAGCAAACGTGTCCGTAATGGCGCATTCAATGCACGACGCGACGGCTCGTCGTACGGGGCCGCAATCGCGGGAACGGGAACGTCTTGCCGAGGCGGACTACTAGCTGCCGCAATACTCGCTAAAGGGTAAGATACAAC
Source organism: Tetramorium bicarinatum (assembly GCA_928718305.1). NCBI lineage: Eukaryota > Metazoa > Arthropoda > Insecta > Hymenoptera > Formicidae > Tetramorium > Tetramorium bicarinatum. Next base: position 12,183,428 of record OV788329.1, read on the forward strand.
AGCGGTGAGTTTACGCTGGTGGTACACCAACTTTGTAACAGTAAGACCTTACGAGCGCGCGGCCCTTGTCATACATCTGCATGCATCGCGCGTCGTAGACCGTGGCGACCGAATGCATGCATTAGTAACGCTTTACGACGATGTGCTGAGTTCGTAGTGTAACGACGATTGTCGCGCTGTAATGCGCGTGGACAGAATGGGCCGGGCGATAATTTGGCGTAAATTACGAGTTTGTAAGTACCGTGACGAACAACCACTAACAGTTTTATCGTTATTCCGCGGAATAACATCCCGGCGTCTCTCGTGCATCCGTAATCGTCGCATACATTAATTTCTACCATCGGTAAACGGCCGCACGTGGCACAGTTCGAACGAGTATCCCGCGCAAATATCTCGGCAAGCCGTAGCATCTCGTCCGCACCGGCGAGTAATGCATTACTAATGCATGACGTGTCAGCAAAAGCGGCTGGCACGGGAGACACGTTAGTTGACGGATGTATCGTGGCGCTTGTTATACCAGGATGACGCGCAGTGGATAGTGCGGAGACATAGTTGTTGGTTGTCATAATACTGCCAGTGAACGACAAACTAGGAACAGCGTAATATAGCCACTAATATGTCTCCCCTACCTACCACCCTGTACGGAACCCTCAGGGCTTTCATAACTTCCGCCCACCTTCCGTCCCCTTAGCATCGCATCGATAGGGTGGCCCGTCAAAGTGCAGGTGGTTCATTACACGATACAGTCAACGCTCGATAAACGTAACATATACCGCGATTTGTCGTTAAACAATCGTCTCATGTTAAATAAATATATGTATATAGCCTGGATGGATTTACATAGTACAAGTGTTATTCCGATGGTTTGACTAGAGATTATTCTTTGATAGTAAATGCCACGAGAGAAGACCGCGTAACCATTAAGCCTGACAATAAATGTCAACTTTGATTCGACTAAATAGGCCACTGTCGAAAGAAACGTGAGCGTAAATCCAGTACCACTTTCACATAGTCTCAAGATTAAATCGCTCGCCGCGAGGGGAGTCGCAGGAGACGTCTCACGTCGTCGTTCTATCTGACGCTAATGCTCAGATTGATAATTATCGTGACTGATATTCTCGTGCTCGCGAAGAGGGCAATCGGCTTCTAGTACGCTGTCAGTCGGTGCACTTCTTCCGCGTCAGCTGTTTATAATCATATTACCGCAACATGGCCAGCAATTTCACCCGTCAGAGCTCGCTCGCATGGATATAATGGCAATCGCTGGGATCACCCTTATTATTCGCGACGGATTGATTACTAATTAACATAGTATCCAATGCAAATCCGTGGAGAACCACGCAAATGTACCTCCAGAGAGCATCGAAATGATATCGTTACGAGCACACTTGCGCTTATTTGGAACATGATAATAGCGTTGTATCATTGTAACACGACACTATGCAAATGCTGTGATAATGTCTACAGATTAATAATATCTACACATATGGCGAATCGTATTCAGGTATGAAAAAGTAATGCGAAAGCCACGCTAAGACAAAAATATATCGCAAGAGGAATTAACGGGACTCGCGCGGATGCATCAAACCTGTAAATACCTACAAGTGGTAGATTAAAGAGAAGAACAGATTAAAACAGCAGCTGTGAGCATTCGCACTTTCAGCGAGGCGGTGTGGTTACCTTAAGCTGATCGCGGTCTAACCAGCCTCTCGAACTGCATCAACAGAGCCGACATCGCTATAAACAACACGATGTGGTTTCACGCGGGTATAGACTTGGCTACTTTTTATTTATTTATCGCCCTTTTAATTGATTCAGTTAATTGAATTGACGAAAAGCCAAAGAAACGCTTGGCATTTAATAAACTTTTATTCTGTATCTACAAAACATCTTATAAAAATTTTCATAACGATACAGTAAGACTGCAATAGAGAATATTCTTTTTTCTTCCTCAATTTAAAGATTAAAACTTTATTTAAACAAATGAAGTAGTTTAACTACTCATTAATAAAGACAGAATTGATTTAATAGATAGATGAATAAAAGCGACGAAAGAAAGAAATGCAAAGGGAAAAAAGAATGTTAAATATTCAACAATTTAGATATGCGTGACAATCTGCCTGAAGTATGTAATCGTCGTATGTTGTTGAATTTTAAATTAAATTACAGTTTATATGTACTGCACATAAATTCACCGTGAGTAATGTAGGTAACGATTACAATCTAATCGAGTCCGACTCTACGTACTACAGGAATCGTTGATAAGCCTATTTTTCACATATGCAAATAGTCGTCAGGATGACTATATTGTAAGTCTTACTGAGAAATAGCAAGAAACTATCAATGTGGAAAGCTCGTATATCCCGTTACCGATCACAGTGGTGCCACAGCACTACGAGTACACATTCACGCGTAAAATACCGGTCACGCAACGTGTATGAATAATACGTGTGACTGTAGAAAAATGTTTAATCGACACAGCAAATACACGTATATTTGAAAACAGAGCAAGTTTTCCGCATTCAACTTTTTTCAGTTAATAGATTGATTGACGAAACGGGAGGAGAGTAGAGGAAACTATTCTTTCTCTTTTTTTTCCTTTTTCGACGCAACGCCAATATTTTAGTGACTGCATGTAGTTTGTAAAGCCGCAACTCAGTTCAATAAACTAGTTAATGGTTGAATGCTCTCCACGTGTGTTTACATTGTAAAAAAAATGGTTACAAATTGAAATGACATAAAACGATACTGAGTGTTTCACAACTCTATTACGAAATATTTTAATAAAATATTTTTTATAAATTTTATTAATTTATTAATATTAAATTATAAAATTTATATTTTAATAAAATATTTTAATAAAATATTTAGTTTATTAAATTAGAGAAAGAAAGAGAGAGAGAGAGAGAGAGAGAGAGAGAGAGAGAGAGAGAGAGAGAGAGAGAGAGAGAACATCCAGATACAAAAATGTCAAGGTCACAATAGTTTTCAAGTTTAACCAATTAAAAAGTTGGCTCATGACATCGCGTGTCTTTCAACCCCTTAACTATGCTGCTTATACACGTACTGACAATTTATTATTGATTTTCATAGTCCTGTGACACTCACTTTCATTATTTAATTAATTTGATCTATTTCTTATATGCTGATATTACATACGCATAGAAATTTAATAAATGCAAATTAATTTCAAACATAATAAACTTGTCTCATTTTCATTACTCTTCGATATATTTAGGATTATCGTTACGCAATTCTAAAGAGATACGAATTGTTTCTTTGTAATCATCGTTCACAAAACGAATGTACTCCCTATGCCAAACCGGTCTAAATGCCGATGCCTTTAGGTATCTTCGGCGAACCAGGAAATACCGAGAGGTGCGGTTGCAAAAGTCGAACGCTGCCACGGCGGCTATTCAGGACGCGCAGATGCACGAATGGATTTCAACGAGCACGGCGCGCTTCATGCTTTCTGAACCTAGTCAAGCTCCCGGTCTGGCTCTCTTTGCAACCTCTGATAACTCGGCCAATTCGCGATATGCAGTCTGCCCATACGCAGATGCCATATATCGCGAGAAAATTAAACTGGCCATTGCTTCGTAACGCGTAGCAATGTAATATCAGTGAGCATTCGGAAAGTGAAAAAAAAGTGAAAGAAATTGCGCATCGAGACTGTCGCTGATTCGAACATGATGAATTATCGATATTCTTGCAGTTTTTATGATACACACCTCTCGATCTCCTCGTAATTAATGTTCGTGGATTATATCGAACGTGCGACTACGTGATCCAATGATGCGGAACGGACATCTACAACTTTGAGTAATGATGTGACGTTTCGCTTATAAAGAGTGTTGCGTAAAGCTCGCATCTTTAATTGCCACACGACAATCTCTGACGAAACTTGAGTTGCTGAATAATTTACAAAAATTTAAATCCAGATATAATTGAATAGTAAAATCTATTAATAAATAGATGATGCAGAAGAAAAAGATGTGTGTTTGTCGTTGGAAGTTTTCTCGCCTCTAAAATCGTTTTCATGAAACTTCATTTTATCATCGAGCTGTATAGATTCGTTGTAACCCGTTCTCCGGATGCAAATGCATAGAAGACTTTCTCCGTGCCTATCTAACTACTCTCTTTTTCTCTCCGTTCTATTCGATGACCCGGAGGCGCCCGATATCCCGCCACCTCGCGTTCATTTTACGTTTCAACACAGCGATAGGGCGTAATAACGGTCCAATCGCTTCTCATCGAATAGGCGAACCTCCCGTCTACTTTTCGTTCTCACGATCTTATGTTCACGTTAGTACGTTTTTTTTATATCATTCGATTCACATTCTTTCGATACCAAGGAGAATTTTTCTATGTGGAGACACGAAAAAGTAAAAGAGTTACCCGATATTTATCTCAAGGATTATTGTGAAACTTTTGAAAAGTTTAGTTTGTTCGAAAACTTGGGAGCTAAAGCTTCCTTTTATTAAAGAAAGAAGAATCTCGGCAACTCTATTGAACAGGTGGATGTATTGAGATTGTGTCACTAGACATGAATTAACAGTTTGCTTGAATAACTATCACCGTTGCGAATGACATACAGCACCAAGTCATACGTTTGCGTTTCATTCATATTTTACACGTGCGCCTGGCTGCGCGTGGCTTGCGTAAAAATTCCGAAATTCCAGACGCCACGAATACGGGTCCCGAAAAGCTTCATTCGTATGCAAATGCGACGTGGTCCAAGGCACAAAGGCGCACCTGCGGCAACGCGGCGCTCTCGTAGACGACATAAGACGCATCATCGTTCTAAGAGTAGAGAGATCTCGTTGTCGAGTAAGTAGCGCGCGAGAGGAAGCAAGACAGACCCTTCGTTAAGAGTGCACTGGCACTGTTATCGCGAATCCGCATTTCCTAGCCGTAAGCAAACGTCGCGTACTTGGGCTTCACGTGACGGAGTTACGACATCATCGACCGTGTTATTTCAGCTTCCCGACAGCAGATGAATTTCTCTTGAACGCGCGTTTCGGGCTAGATAGACCATTTGTATACAACTATCGTACATCTTATATGTCTGCACACCGCCAACACTGCGCGATTATTGCAACGTTCGAATCACTCAGTTCTGTATCCAGAAACGAAAATTTGCAACATTACATATCCACGGAGGCGTATCTGGCCGACTATGATTTTTCTTCACGACTAACACGTCTATTAGAAAAAAACTTGATTACATGGATCGTTTAACTTGCATCGGTATCAGTTAATAAATCTATAGCAACTAGTCATTTACTTTCTGTTCCGCAGAGGTTCTCAAGCTTTTTTTGAAAACTTTCTTATTCTATTTTTTATTCTCTCAAAATGGAATAGTATATTTATTAATTAGATACATTGTAAAAAAAAAATTTTCTCCCCAATTCTCAATAAATCATTCTTCACAAAGTTTGATTTAACTACTAATTTAAAAAGCAGAATATTTCTACTTCAATATTGAACTTTAACGTTAATTTTTTTTCAATAAACTAACGCTACATAAAGTTCATAAAATTACTACTCTTAGAGCACTTTGACGAGAGATAGTTTGAGAAATGCTGCAATGTATCGTACATGTTCGCGAGAAAACCGCAACGAATAAACGCGTTATTGCTAATAAACTTCGTTACGAACGACCACTCCGGGAATTCCAATGTACAACGCCGCGCCGCTTCACAATCGTCGGCATCGATACCGCGAAAAAGACTTAGGAAAATCAATCGTGCCGCTTATCAACCAGTCGTAAACGGGAGCAGGATCTGAGTGAGTTCCGCGGGTACGTGACCATCCATGCGATTTCTCGCGAGCGTATACGATAATGACACCGCCGATCACACCGTCGGCGAATTACGAGCCGCCATAATTGCCGTGCAATTACACACCGCGAAATGAACGCGCCACCGGGTGTGTCAAGTGCGCTTTCGCCGAGACGTTCATACGGGAGCCGGCCCGATTTCTCGGAAAAATCTCGCTCGGAGAGACATCGTAACATATCGAAAAGCCTGATTGATCAATTGGCCAGGTTGCGACAAGCGGTCAACCGAGAGAAACTGGCGATACCCAACTTATGCTTCTTCATGCTCGCGCTTGATATATAGGGCATGTTCAGAGAATGTTTTTCGTCCTACACATTTCTTGATAAGAAATAATTTGTTATATAACTAACTCTAAATTATTGTATATCAGAAATACTTTAAGTCTAAAAAAACTTAAGTTTAAAAACTACAGTCCCATTATTTTTATTTTTACAAATAATATATACTTATTTTGCTGGTATTGGAAAATTTATCAAATAATTTCCTCGTAATAAAAGTATCAAATTTTCTGCGATTAAGAAATCGATAAAAAAATCCAAGATATTTTTTAGAACATTCGTAATTGAAAACGTAAGACATATGGTACACCTTGTACGTGACTACGAGAGTATGAAAGATTGAAAGAGAAAGATGGCAGAGAAGAGAGAGAAGGAAGAGGGAGAGAAAGAGATAGTAATATTGCCGATGCGATGCGCCGCTGTACTATGCGATGGTGCATACGTGCTCGGCACTGCTATCGGTGTTACGCTACATACACCGCGACCCTGCAATTCTACCGACCGACATGCTCGCCGGACACTCGGTTGTCTAATCGACTGCCTGCATACACTGCGCCGCACCTGTTCCTCGAACATAAACCGCGTTTTGCATGAACGTTCAATCTATACGTGCTGGATCTCTATCGGTCTTTGCTCTATGATACTGAAGACAAGTCAATCTCGTCGGAGAAAGGGATCGACGTCATTGAAATCCCGAGGGTCAGTCCTGTGATGAACGCGAAACCGCACGCGATTGAGAGAAGGGATCAAGAGGAAACAAGATTGAAAACGCAATCGACGGAGTGGATGATTTCAAAAACATATAGCTTCGAATGGATAAGCCTATAATATATGACAGTAGTACCCGGCGATTTTATATTACTGACAAATGACAAATAACCATTTCACATCTATAAATAAGATTATCTAGATCAAGATCGACCTTCAATCGGTGATCGATCGTCAAAGAATAAGAATGCCATTGTATTGTACATTTATAATGATTACAATGGTACAACTTTCTGATACCTGGTGAGGCTTTAGTCATTCTCGAGATGCGACGATGTACATCTAATCGTGGTATGAATAGCCCGCGTACGCGAATCAACGCAGCGCATCGGCGGCGGACGGTTCGCACGGATCGAAATGCCAAGCTATGGTGAGAGCCGCGTTGCGAAACATCGAACGCGGTTCCCCCAAGGTGTTTCGATACCGAGTCGTATGCTAATTAAAGGTACGTGGGTATCAAGATAGAGATTTTTGTCCGCCACTGCCGCTGCCGAAATGTTCTCTCTCTCCACGTGCACGGCATAATTTACGGTTCGCGCCGGAGTACCGTGTCTCCTTCGCGAAGAGAAACGGCCGGCTAAACTCGGCTAATCCGATGCTAATTCAATGCAACGGCCAACTGCTCTCGTCCACAATGGACTTTATGCGCGTGTAACGTCCGCACGCCGAGCGTACACGGCGGCATTCTCGAAACTCTAATCGCACGGCACGGCGCGTTTTCCGAGTGTCGAGAACGTGGTACCGTGAACACGCGGGAGAAATGGTGGAACCGTGTAGGAGAGAAAGAAGGAGAAAATTGCCAATACACCAGCTACCATTTTGCAATGCTAGTTAACTTTAATCCGTTCAACTGGCTGCTCGGCGGTCGCATGCAGCGGCATTTTCGAGCCGTTGAATAATCACTTTGTTCGTTGCCGGACCGATCCATTACACCGAAAATTCTGACGAGCCACGTTTCACTCTCGTTTCATTCATACCACGTTATACATATGCATGTATGTACATGACTGCTCTCTACTTTCAGCGTAAAAACTGTTGCTGCAAAGGTTTTTTTAGGAAAATGGAAAAGCAAAATACTTCGTTTAAAACAGCTGATTCTTTATCGAGGCAAAAAAAAAACTCGAGCCTCGTGTACTTATTCAGTTAGAGTGACTCTTTCGGTAATAAGGTAATAAGATTTAAAGAGGCAAGTTAGAACAACCAGCAATCTTTCCGACCACCCGCATACTTAAACGCAGTTGAGGAATCGAGTTGACCTCAAGCATACTAAGTATTAAGGGGTTAACACCTAATACCGCACAGATACGCGCTTTCTCCTCACAGCACCTGTAATAGCAAAATCGGTGGAACTCTAAGAAATAGGTTTCTTTCAGTCAAAGAATCCGCCTAATAATTACTGCGTAAGGCCGCGTAAAAATTTATGTTCTCATAATTGGCTAATAAATCTCCCGCTGAATTCTCGCTCGTGAACGTATAACGTATCAAGCATTAATATACAAATTTTGCTAGGAAGACGATGCGTGTTACGTGAGTCGACGCGACATATTATGCGCTCGCTTTCGAGAGGTAAACTCATAAAAAGCCCGTAACCGGTACTTCATCTGAGCAAGCACAAACTGCATCACGTACTGTCGAGACTTTTTATGCATTATTACGAGGTAACTACTCCCCCAAGAAGCCAAATATGTCAGTGGTTTGCTTGTTCGCTTGTCCACTCCTCTCGTCAGTTTCATCGCGAAGAAAATTTAGTGTCATGAAAAAAAGACGTACACGTTATAACTATCGTCTTATCTGCCGGTTATCTTCTAGAAAAGTTATTTCTTAACGTACTGAACTTATTAAACTAAAAAAGTGATCATCGCAAGAAGGAAATTCTGTAAAAAAATTGAATCTGCTCTTCATTGAAAAATGTATTAATATAGTCGTTTTGATAGTTATTACCTATCTTTAACCATAAACGGTGATTTCCTACATAACAATCTTAGGCAAAATTTTCCAAGAAAATAAATTTTTAGTATCTCATTATATGAATTATATATTTTTTTAAATCTTTCTTAAAAGCAATATCATATATTGTGATAAAAAAATAAACATGAAAAGCGTAATTTGCATGTACGAGCAGCAATCAAGACGATATTTTTAACGGCAATCTTGGAAGAAAACCGGGTTAATTAGACCGCGTAATAGAAACTTAATAGATTAAAGCAGAAGCGCTTTCTTGAAACGATCATTGAAGGTTTATAATCATTGATTAATCGTTTAAATAACCATAATGAACATAATTTTTTATACATATAATGTCTCATATAACTTTCTATCATTATTTCACAGACTTTTCTATTAATATTATCATATAAAATGGAACTTTATCTTGAATTTAGTATACTGAATTTATTAATTTTTTTATAATTCGTAATTGTAAATTGAAATTGCACGGTCGGACTTTTTAGAAAACGAATAAATCGATATCTATAATCTATTTCATGCGGTATTTTAATACATACAAATTTTTACTAATTTATTATCTATCTCGATAAATGCATTGAATATTCATTAAAACAGACATGTAAAATTTTATAATAGTTCATGCTTCTTCATCGATACAAGAAATATGTACTGTACATTTTTTGTTGTACGATTATAGAAAACTTTTATTACTTATATACAGACATAATTTCATTCAAGCATTTGCTGGTAATATCGAAACAATTCAGCACAATATAAAAGTTTTTTTTATAAATTTCAGGTCGGAAGAAATATTGATCATCGCGTACGCAAAATGCACAGGAAAATTGAGATGTTGCGAACCCGTACCGTAGAACGTTAAATACGCACGTGTGCTTTTACATGCTTTATTTTCACAAAATAAAGCCGTAAAAGTGCATGCAATATCACTTGCGTTCAGGCTAAATCATTTTACATACAACGAGAACAAAATACGCACCTCTGTATATAAAGCTTCAATTCTTGGCCAATTAACTGAGAAAGCGAGCACACGTTGCGATCAATAGTTATGGACTGTTTCTTGCGTTAAGCTAATTACTAAAACATAATGCACGATATTTATTGTGTGTGAAAAAATAATTTGGATCAAATTTGAAAAATTATAAACGCGAATAAATAACTTGTTTTAATAAATGAGAACATTTTAATGAACGTTGCCAATATTGGCGATGCTGTTTGCATTCATTGAAGCAAATTTTGTATTCTTCATTTTGTAGAGGATTTTAATGATGAAAAGAATAAAAAATAAAGTCAAGTTTTAAAATTAATTAAGACCGATAACTAAATCGATTACCAGTATTTATTCGTCGGGCGCGCGGCTACGTCGGTACACTCACGTTCGCACAGGCACGACAGAAAGATTCTGCCAGCGGTCGTCGAATTCGTGTATTTATATTCTCTGTAATGTTAGTCATTGTCTTTTCAAATCTTTAGCCAAGGAGAATTAAACATCTATTTGTTTGCGACCTTCCGAATCGATAATATTGATATTTTATTCGTCGGTTTTTAACCAAAATATTCTTTTAGTGTAAAAGACTTCAAATGTCTCGGACACTCGATCTGCGAATTTAGTACAAGTAAATATACACTAATATAAATAATACAAATTACAAATGCTTATAAATTTTTCTTCATTTGTTCGTGTGCATTTGGTTGATCTAAATCCGACTATCTCTCTGTTAGCTATTTCTAAAAACCTCCATAAAATCAAATATTAGATATCTTCTTCTAATTTGAATGATTTATTTGAAACGACAGTAGACATTAATGGAGAATAGCTTTTAACTTCTATTTGTGAAAAGTTAGTAGAAGTTATATATGTTAGTAAAAGTTATATATGTATGTGATCAAAAATTAACATGTTCTATTTTCACAAATCATAAAGATAAAATACGGTCAAAGAGCAGCTTTGAAATATCAATTGTAGACGTAAGTATAAATACATTAAATGTATTTGCGCGTTATGTAGTTTATTCGTATGTATATGTTGTGCGCTGTGTATAGCTAGACAATATGGCTCACTCATAAATATGGATATAACGCGGACAACAGGATGGTTCAGCGCAAACTGATTAAGGCAAACCACGTAACCAGAAATGTATTTCTCTATTTTCATTGCCATTAAGATAACTTTCGGCACTGATGGGATGCAATATTAATTGATTCAGACGTATAATAGACCGTTTAAGAAAAAGTGAATTGCCGACTAAGGTCTCTTGAAAATTGTGGCGGTTTTGAATAGGTACGCGAATTATCCAAGCAGATTTAACAACGAACTCGGCGAACTTTCATTAAAAGTTTCGTGACAAGCCCAATGTTCTAGCTCTCGTGTTCCGAGGAACAAGATGAAAGAAATGGAGGATAATCGGAAACTTTCCGCATGCGATTTTGCACCGCCAACTATTTCGTACTCCATCATTATAGGAAATATTTGTAAAAAGTTGTTTGTATAATTAAGATATTTCTTGTCTTATATGTATATTATGTAATATTACCGACGACCAAGAAATTTTATATCGTACTGAAATATAAATTGCGCTTATAACACGAATAATAGAGATATCCGGATTTTATACAAAGTGATATCCATATCCTCGGGCATGCGACGTTACACAAATACATATTATGCGTGACTATGCAACGCATAGATCACATATATTCATGCTAGTGATATTGCTGCTGGTCGATAGGTTTCCGATGCTATTGTGCTGCGTGATACCCAATCAGCTGAAGCACATGGATTGCGCATCGATATCTATATAGCTCATAAAAGATAGTAGAATATATGTGTGGATCTATTAGATCGGCACTGATGACAAAGGCAATAAAAAACGAAGCACGCTAATTGCATCGTACGCTTGGCCTACTTTGATGCGGATGACACGTTCTACATACGTATTTTCTAAATTACAGCCTGCAAAATCGACTGTACAGAAGAACGATAAAAATAAAAGAGAACTCTATCCCGAGTTCATCCTCCCTTCGCTCCTTTTGTCGCGCGAGTTAACAACAAATAAGATAGTTTATTAGTTGAATCGGGATAATAATTATATCGTTCACGTGCTTTTCTCTCTCTCTTTCTCTCTCTCTCTCTCTCTCGCTCGCTCTCCTTTTCTTTCATATAAATTTTAATTGACCCTATGAATAAATGCATTAATAACGTCGATCTTGCCCACGCGCACATTGACTGCTAAGAGAGCAGCATATTTGAAACAGAGCGTTGGTGTCTCTACGTCAAGATGCACTAAAGGGACGTCGTTGTGACAAGACAAATGGTCTACACGCGATTATATTAAATTGCTGCACAAATTCCGTTAGTGAGCGCATGTCAAGAATACAGTTCTTAAAAAAAAGCTTTTTCTTCGAAATCAAACTACATTGCATTACTAGCATTGCTTGCAACAGTTCCTCATCTATCTACATTCTTCTCGAATGTTTTTTTCAAGATATGAATCTCCAGGAGAGAAGTTTATAAATGATCAAACGCGAAAGAATCGCATTACCTTGTTAAATATGTAATATTTCTTGCTGCACCTATTGTGCTATGATCGAAATAAAGCATGACTGATTTTCTATTACATTCCACTTATCGTGACGCTTCATTGATTTCTTTACATGTATTTCGCTAATATCTTATAAATATTAGCAGAACCATATATTACACCGGGAACGAGACACGTGAAACAAGTCGTGAAATAAAAGTGTGTATAGCGGAGGTAGAAAGATCAATCATCATAATTACATACACTGGCGACTCACTTATGAACGTATAATGTAACTGACGTTTCTCATTGAGTGAACTGTACGGTCAATGGCATTAAGGAGGGAAAAATGATAACCCGAGCCCGACGTGCAACGCAGTGTTGTTTAAGCGTTATTATGTTTAGGCTAGAAATACCTTTACGGCGCGCGTGGTTCTCCACTAAAGCGCCAGCACGTACACGACATTCCTGGAATAGCAGTTCCCTCGATACTGCCGTTTATATTCCGTGAGTCTACAGGTTAAAAAAGCTCATGTAATTGGCGAAAACGATAGGATCTCATTAATAATCCGCAAATAACTCGATGAGAAGTACATGTATTTTATCGCCGTTATCTGGAATCGATTATTTCGTAATAATTTTTCAATCTGCGGATTAGCCATGCGCAGGTTGCTATCAAGTAAAAATAAGAGAAATCTAAATTAATGACACCACAATTCGTAACGATAAAAAGTGAAGACGTTTTCATTTTCGACCTGCCAAGTCTAGTAACGAGTATGTTCAAATACACGCCTGTGAAAGCTAATGTGACTAAGAATCTAGTTGAATTTACAGCAAATTACAGGTCTGGTAGGGCTTTGCCTTACGTCAGCGGTTTAAAGACTGGGATTTCATTCTGTTCACGTACGCGTCAATCTTACGACGTGTAAGAAGTAGTCGCGCCGGTCGTTGCCGACGCGCCGCACAGCCTTAATCCATTCCAAAACGTCGGATACCCGGGCGTTCTCCGCGAATACTTAGTCACCGGAGTATCGACGAGCGAGAGATTGCCGTGCGGAATCGCAAATGAGAAAGCAGTCGGTGTAAGAAGCGTAACAGATGTTTTCGTGGTCCATCGATTCGCGAGTCTACCGCCGTTTTCCTCAAACAGTTCAAAAGTCACCCACGCCCAATTAATTGTAAGTAAACTTCAAAAAGTGAAGTTTTATGTCAAGTACATCAAAAGTGGTAAATACTAATTTCGCAAAGTTCGTAAAGTAAAGATAAATAGGTAGATTAAATAAAAAAGAGATATTATATTTATATACATATGAATCAAAGTTTCATTTTAAAGTTTCATTATCTTCGCGTAAAAATAGATAACACTGGAGAAGTTTGGAAGCAAAACGAGAGGGATAAGGTTACACTAAAGGCTGCGTATTTCATGAATTACAATTACAAACCGTGCACTTGTATAAAATGTAGATTGTAGGGTGCATTAACATATTTTATCGTTAATGAAATACGCCGTGGACCATGGTCACCGAATACGCTTAACTTTGAAATTACATGTGTCGCTTTGTCTTGACGGGACACGTCAAAGTCGCACAATAATAGTGCCACTGGAAATTTTAGAAGCGACATTGTAAAAGTTTCAGCAATTTCACGTGATCGTACGACACAATCAGCAGTCTCGATTACAAATACATTGTAAATTCGCAGAGTAACGATTTACTGTCACGAGAGTACTTTATTAGCTCATATCTCAACTTATTACGTACAATAAATGCTCGTTACTCTACGTACTGCTGGTACCACGAGATCATAATGTGTCTTACGTAAGATATTACTGTAATATTACTTGCACATTGTCCGTTCTCCATGACGGCGCGATAATGACCGGACATTCGGATAATTTCAATGAGTCTTCTGTTAGTCTCACCTGCAACAGAGAAGTAACACATCGATTATAACACACATGGCGCCAAGCGTGGTCGTTTAACGCATGCTACACACGCAAGCGCCATCACGAATGCCTCATTACACTTTCCGGTCTGCCGATCGCGTAACATCGGTCAAAGTAGAATTTTATTTGTCGTTCGTTTCCGATAAGTCGAGCAAAACGTATAAAACGGTGATGATAAAACATAACGTGTTATATTTACTTTGTCACACTAGTAAAAAGAGAAGATTGATGAAAAGAATGAATCGAAGAAAATTCAAGGAGATAGAAAAAGAGAAAAGAGAGAAAAAGAATAGATTAAAGCGGAAGTATGCTAAGGTCTTGATATTAAAATATCATTGTCTCTGTAAAACGCTAATTCGAGCGTCTTTCATAAAGAAGCTTAAGCTATTTGAAAGTTTTATCGCGCCAATAAAATTTAACACCATATGAATCTTCTCGCAACAATTCCATTAATAATTTAATTGCGAAATAAGAAAAACGTTTAAAAATGTTTTAAATATTTAGTTAGATGAGGAAAGCATTAAATGCCGAGATGCACTTGTTAAGTATAGCGGAAAATGCAATAAAGCACCGTTTAATATGACCAGAAAAAGTGATGTAACTCAAGCTTAAGTCGATGTGCAAGGTAAGCATAATTGCTCATGAACCACCATCTCGCGATAATCTGCCTGATGGCGATAAGGGATGGCGATGCAATATTGTGACGGTAAAACGGTTTTAGCGATAATTCAAAGCACGAGTTAAAGCAACGTGCACGACGCGGTAATTCCCCGGGTCTGGCATGCTTCTTGTACATATTAGAACACAAGGTTTCACCAATCTTCCACCCATGGGAAGTCGCAGGTATTGAGAAAGATTAAGCAAAGCAGCTTATCTCATAATACACACGGGAACAAGATGCAGTAGAGTAATGGAGAAACGAATAGTGAGAGCGAGCGAGAGAGAATGTGAATAGTGGAAGACTACGCAAACGGGCTAAGATAACAAAGTGCATTAATTTCCGAAGAAGAAATGAGGTAACATCTCGCCGCGAAATTATTTAATGCCACATCTACGCGCTTCTCTTGCGAAATATCACGCGCTGGAGCAACCACGAAGTAGCTACCAAGAGAAATATCGTCGCCGACGATCGATATCTCACGTCGGTCTCGTAATAATTGCCGAAACCGTCTCTTAGCGGCAGATATATATGTTTTTTTCATGCCGTCACATTCTGTCGTGCAACAGAGAGAGAGAGAGAGAGAGCCCATTTTTCTCCATCCACTGTTAAATCGATCTTATCTCGGTACCAAATTATTTCGCTCGACGTTACAATACATTTATTAATTTCTTCTCCGTTCGTCGTTCATTGCGGCGACGGGAACGAAACGACGATCGCGCGAATCTCGGTTGGAAAATTGGTCGGCGCAAGGTGGAAGAGAGCGATCGATGTCGAGAATTCTGATACGGCCTACACGAAGCAACGCCTGCCAGATTAATGATCCAGTCGCGATTACGACCGGCCCACTACTCACGGTCGTATTAGAGTCTCCCTTTCTCGAGGGAGATCGAGATTAAAGCTTATTACGCTGCGTGCGAAATTGATTTCATGTAGTCCCTTGTTCCACGAGCGATCGAACGCTCATGCAGTTAGTAGTTAAATATCCGTCGCATTTGCATGTCTTTTGCATTACGTTACGCAAGGAATTACATTTCGTTAAAACATTGATCGTTACGATCGCTATGTAAATTATGTGAAAAAATGCTGAATGAATGTGCTACGCACATCACAAACGCGGTGAGAGACAAAGATACGTGGGACGAATAAGTGCACGTGCAACTACGTTACATCACGCGCTTTTGAACGACTGTCACGTATTGAAAATCACGCGGTGATGTCAATTTTCATTTAAAGGGAGCGCCGGCGTATCCTGTTAAAAGTCAGTAGGTCGATTGGCAATAACCGACGATGATTCGTTCACACGTAATCCGACCTACCAAAAACTCACGTACGAGCAATCAGTAAACGAGAAAATAATACGCGCGTACACGTGCATATGCATAAAATAATCTACGTAATATATCCTTGTACTCAATATGTATACATTTACTTTTATATAAAATTATTTGTCATTATTATTTTCCAGAAGAATCGAAACCCTCCCGATAGCATAAAGTGGCGTAATTTGATGACACAGGTAATATCGTGAAAACTCATTCCTTAAATGACACGCAGTTTTCTCCTTGTCTCCCTCTGATTGCTTTTCCTACAGACTTGCCTACCTACCACTAGAAAAGGAAAAGAAGGAAGTTTCCGACGTAGATCATGTTGTATCATCAAATTATGTCATCCCTCACCCTATCTTTCTTGGAAATAGAAAACTCATCTTCGGGATGAGCGGCGCTCGTCGTTTTTCCGCAGACTAACACTGACGTAGTAACTCTGTGTTTCCCGTCGTAGACCCAACAAAACCGTACCGACTGCGCTTGATGGCCGAAGCCAAGCTGCATCTGACAGTCCTCGTGACGGCAGGTTTCGCATTTCGTCCTCTTCTGTCTATTTACACTATAAACGTCGATTGCTCATGGCGTACGCAATCTATATCGGCCGGCCTGCTCCGTTGAAAATAAAGATATATATCGGGTAGAAACGTGTATGCATCGGCTGCGACTCTGTCACTGACACGTATTATATTCCTTCGTGCTCCTTCAGATAACAGTTGAATAAAGCGATCGGTATTACGCGCGACGTTAATATCAGCAACAATACGGGATTCTTCAAGTCCCTCGACTCGTTTATAAATTCAAGTCGCGTACGTGACTGTTTTTAAAAAAAGGAAAAGTGGGTCGAAAAGATGAGAATTTCTCGATATCGAGTGGAAGGCAAATGTTGAAATATTCGCACTAAATTACTCTGCGAATGGACGATCACGTTCCGCTACGATCGGAAGACGCGATTATTTTTGTTCTCTTGGTTGTCAGTAGCGTGCCCTTTTCGAGGCACAAACTTACGAGCGGCTTCGACTCTTTTAGGAAACCTCTAGGAAACGCGAAATATAAATTGCCTGAGCGATAAATGTAGGAGCGTAATTTTACGCGAAGTAAACGATACTATCCGCAACGGTAATGCACAATTATTTTCTTCTGTGTAAGTCCGTTCCCTAACGACCGCGATTGAAGGAAAGATGATCTTCCGACAAATCGTTTCTCCCCGGAACTCTCACGTTCCTCTATCCTAAATTCCCATCGAAAATCAGCATAGAGAAATACACGACAGCAATAAATACGCTCTTGCAAATTTTCTCCAAGCAAGTTATCTGCGGTATTAATAAATACGCCATATGATATTCCAAAGAATTTACCTGTATTCCTTGCAAAGCGTTAATCATACTCGCATTTGCATAATCTTTTCCGATAATTCAAGTGTTAACAGAATCAGCTGAAATCAGAGTCCAAACGAAATACGAGAAATGCCTTCTCGCTCGAGAAGCGACAAACGCCGCGCGGTAACCGCGACTGAATGGCGTACTGGCGGGTCTTGAATATAAATAGGACGGCCAGTTTTGCATCCACCGTGACGATTCGGGCAACGAACTGAATGCTTCAGATCGCGAACGTGTAGTGCGCAACGTCGCATGCGTGCGCGCGCGTGAATGAAACAGTCGGCAGCGAGTAGGCACGCGCGAAACGCACAACGGCGAGGTATAGTTGGACGTGGCGCGCAATGTCAAGGGAAATCGACGTGCGAGCGAGCATACGGTGCGACGTCGCCGCACGCGTCGCTTCATCCTGCCGCTGGCCTGACCGGCCGGCTGCACTTTGCTGTAAATGGCGTGTAAAGTGCTCGAACGCGCATGACAATAATGTTACACGCGGGTAGGCAAGTATGATTAGATTCTGGCGGTAACGCGCGAGGATCGGCCGCCCCGCGATTCAGTTCCATCTCCCGTGCCAGACCGCCACGAGTTATCTCTGGGCTTCCACACAATCGCGCTTTTATCCTGGAATCAGTATTAATACGACGTTGAAGGACGAATTCTCACGGCGCAAAATACGTTTCGTGTATCTCGGTAAGTGTCTCGAAATGATATATAGACTATTTTCGTAATCATTGCCGATTTCCAACTTTTGCTGCCCCGACGGCGAAAAGTATATCACACCTCGATAAGTATCGCTCTATGAATAATGAGCCACTTTCGTGTTCTCATATGTCTTTCTCGGCGTGTATCTACTGCAAATCCGGACTACCGTAGAAAACCGGTTGCCACTGCCTTCTTAATTGTTCGACTTCGCAGCAACGGAGAACGCAGTCGCGCGATTATTCGATTAGCGTGGCCCGCGAGTGTACCGTTTGCTGAAACATAAAGTTACTAGGACGGCAGGAATTTGCTTCAAAAGCAGGTTCACAACTCTCGCGGCCCAACCAGGCCAAAGTTCATTGCCGTCTCTTCTCCTTTTCTCCTCCTACGATTTCTGCCTCTTGCCGCCGCTCTATCGGCTGTGATCGATCGGTCATACGATTAAGGCCACGCGATTACCTCGATCCTCGTGGCTCTAGGTGGCTAGGTGACGAGGGCAAGCGCTGTATAATTAATGAACAGTCAGAGAAATATTGAGAACAACTGTAATGGTACACTCGCGTCGTAAAGACAATCGCAATCTCGGTGAAATCGGTTGAAATTAAAAGTTAAAAAGACCAAACTTTATAACTTTCTTTTTCTTCATATTGGAATGTATAAAAATCAAACACGTACTAAACCAGCTAAACTTTTATTATGTTCGATTGTTAAATTAAAATCTATAAAGTTGGCATCCCGAAATACGAATTTTTACAAAATTGATGTGGCATTTGTTCACAATTGTCAACATTAGAATATATCTACTGGTATCGCTTAAAGAATATATCTCATAAAATTATACAGCTTTAAAAATATTGATACAATTAATAGCATTATATCATTACCGTTGATCGTTAGAATAAACTGATTAAAAATCTTATTTTAAATGTTAATAAATTTTTTCTAGGTTTTCTGTAAAGAAAATAAGGTTCTCGAATAAATTAAAATAATTCTAATAATGAAAGAAAATTATCAGCCTGCCTTATTAAAGCAATCAATTAACTATGAATTCCTTCCGTTATTGATTCCTTCCTGTTGGCCACCTCTTATAATCGTTTTAGTGATCGCGCAACCAGAAACAAGGAGCGTAATATGATTTAACTAGCTAGGTATTTCTATCATAACTCCAGGAGTGGTTTAATTGGCATTGCTATAATGTAGGATAAACGCGTATTGTGCGTATTGTGTGCACTTGTAATAGTGTCAGTTTCTCGTTCTCCATTCCGTGTAAAACAAATCCGTTTGCCACGTCAGCGCTATTTATTCCAGTCGCAATTTCGCAATAGCTTAACGTAATCGATTATCACGTACGAGACTCGCGGTATTAATTATCGTGGCCGTTCCGTAATTCCACGATTAATCACGCTCAATTGCGCGACATCATTAATTTCGCACATATCGCAATCGTCGCCGCGTTTAGTCGCGTTGTCGCGTTGTCGCGTTTCTCTCGGCTTTCTCTCGCGTGCGAAAAAAATGTACGCACAGACGAAATTCGATCCTCTCCCAAAAAACCGGAGTCCACCGGGTCGCATTAAATCTCATAGAGCTCGTTAATCCGCTCGGAGGTGCGCTCGTGCACGCGCGACAAAGAGACGTACATAGGAGAAGCTACGTGCAGAATCCGTCGTGTAATAAGGTTTTATGATTTCAGAGCGGCGGCAAATGTAACCTTCGTTCCTGCTGCTGTTGCTGCTGCTGCTGTTGCTGCACTCACGAGAGTCCAGAGACGAGTGCAGCAGCGACATAGTGAACGTGCGCGTGCATCGTCGCGTGTGTGATCCTCTTTGTCTTCCGTGTGCCATCTATATACACATCTCTATATATGTGCGGTCTCTAGGCGCGCGCGATTTTACGACAGTTTTAGCTAGGCAATTAAAATTCTGCGAATGAGCCGCTTGCGCGCGCGTCAGTGTCGCGCGCTCAACAATAAATAAATCAATGGGGCGCGTGCATTTCTTCGCTCCGTCGAGCATGACGGCCTGATCCCGGACGATCGCAGAATGAAGTTACGTTCGATGGAGCGAGTAGAGGACGGGATCACAAAGAACGTGCAATTTTGCAAATTTTAAGAGCCTTCCTGTATCAACGGCCATTTATGAACATTTCGTGGCGAAATAAAAAGAAATAATACTTTTTAAACACGTTATAAATCAATAATTATTCTCGCCAATTCTCGCGGGTTGTTTCGCATGTTAGAACTGGTGGTTTAAAAAACAAGCCATATAATGAAAAGTCATACGGTTCTTTTGTACATTATTTCTTCGAATAAGTTATTCCCGGTATCATTTATGGTTACTACTTCGGCACGATTTCCGCGATCGTGAACTCACGAATATTCTACAGAGAGCTACAAAATATAAAAATATGTATGCAACATACCGACTATCGATATTTTAATACACTTCACACATAGCTCACGATCGTAAAACATATAGGCGTCGACATGATTACAAGTTCCGGGATTTCTATTTCAATCCTACCCTTTCGCGGCACGGAGATATCGCTGGAATGCCGTATTAGTCTAGCCCTCGTAACACTGCACCGCGAATGCGAAGGTACGGCACGATATCGTCAGAATTACTGGCAACAGTATAGGCAGGCTACGTCCATACGCGCATTCACGTATGTACATCCAGTATAAGCCGCATTACAAGGAACTGAAGAGCAACCCGACCTCGTGCCATTCCACGCGAGCATGTAAAGCGCCTTTGTTCGCGCAATTGCGAACGCGATATTAAAGGATGCTTTAGGAAATGAAACAACGTACCTCTTATTGTCCGGGATAATAAGTATGACGGATCTAATCTCGCGTTTCATCTTCAGTCGAGAAAAGGACAAAATTGTCTAACGACGCGAGGTGCTTTCGTTCCGCGATTAAATTTTCATACTCTTCAAAGTACTTACAAAGTACCTACTTGCCAATGCTCGTGGCATACAAAACATTTTACAGCTTACAGTGTTTGCCTCCTTTAATCTTCAGACTCGCACAGATCGAATAACTCTCCTTTTGCACGAATAGCGAACCATGATTCGCATTGTAAAGATCTCGCATGTTAGATGTAGGGCAGGGTAGTGGAAGGAACGGAAGGCGCAATGGTGACACGAGAGGGCTAAGGTGACATACGGGGCAACCGATCCGTGACGAGATAGAATTACAATCTCAAGGGTAACCCCAAGGTTCATGCCTAGTTAAAGCGGCACCGCTAGTGTTCGCTCGAGAGTCCGCGCGAGTACATGCGACTTGATTAAGCGCGAGTCTCTCTATCGAAGGGCTCTCGCCTGTACAGTAGAGGCCATGCCGTATCACGCGCCAGGCTGGTACAATCGTGCAGTTTGATTTAGACGCGCAAATCGAGACGTAGAAGTCGTAAATATCGGAAACAATGGGCGGCATTTTGATAGAACTTCTAGTGCGAATAGTTGTTGTCCAACTCCTGGTATCCCATATTTGTATAAACAAGCAAGATTCAAAACGCGAGCATCGACTAAAGGGGCAGACTGGATACGATTATTGTTTCAAATCAAATTATTGAGGGACTCTCCGCGTCAGGTAGGCGAACGTATAATCGTCAGTTACAACAACAGTTGAATCGATGGCTACACATGTAGTCCGATGAAATCCGCTGGCAATAAATTTCTCGTGTATTGATACAGGGGAGGTGGCGCATTTGCATATTATCTGCCAGAATGCTCTTTCCTGATTTAACATGTAATTTCGAATTCCACCCGAGAGTCGCTTCCTGCTGCAACGACAATGAATAATTTGTGTTTGGACAAAGTTGCCGCGATAGCAACGCGATGTAAATGCGCGGTGATCGTCGGACTGTAATTACGACGCATGGACGAGTTCGAAGCGCTCCGCGCGCGGCGTCGTTGCCACACCTTTTTGCAACGTTAACGAATGCCAAGTGTAACAACGACAAAGAACAAAGCAACCGGTTTTGTTGGGCGGAATCGCCGGAAGGCCGTACAGCAGCAGCAGCAGCAGCAGCAGCAGCAGCAGCAGCAGCAGCAGCAGCAGCAGCAGCAGCAGCAGCAGCAGCAGCAGCAGCAGCAGCATCGTAATCCTCTCGAACACGAGGTCGAGAATACGAGAGAACGACGGTACTGCCAGCCAGCCAGCCAGCCAGCCAACCTACAGTCTAAACCGAATAATACGGTTGCCGAGAGCGTCATGTGACCCCACGAAGGGGAAGGTCAGAGAACCCCCCGGAGATCCGTTCACGTCGGACTCTATTATATCGGTGGCTTCCCACCTGCCCCTTCCACCCCCGGGCACCGAACGTGCATGCACACGTTACACGGGGGTTGGGCACGAAGAAGGATACCAGAATGCTGCTGCATCTACTGACGCCACATACGTAATACACGACGCGGGTCACGCCGCGTGTCGTACCTAGCCCCAGCCAGCTATCTACCCACCTACCTACCTACCTACCTACCTACCTACCTACCTACCTACCTACGTACCGAGCAGATACCGAGAGGAGAAGTGTAGAGATGGTTACGGCGGCTGCGCGGGCGAGAGCGCACGTTCCACCTGCTCGCATAAACCACGGGATATCCACTTTGCTCGGGCATACGGCTAGATACGCTCGCATAATGGGCGCGTATACGTGTGTAAGCCCGGACTCTCGGTACCTGACGCCGTGGATGCAGAACGGATCGCATGCTGGCCACGTAATGGCGATTTACGTTCCCTCTTTAAGTCGCTCCGGCTTGCCTCTAAGCGCCCGCTGACGCCGCGATCTCGCGTTGCAGCGACCGCACCGCCGTTACGTATCGAACGAATCGCGATAATCGACCGAGGCGTGACCGAGAGTACGCGAAAGATGTCGAGAATTCGCCACGATTTCGCTCTCTGCTCTCGCAGATTCGCGTCGATCAAGAGGTGAGAGAAAAGATTGTGTTGCGAAAAGCTGCAGGTATCCTGTTTCGTGGCCCTGTAAACGATTACGACACGAAAATTCACACCATTCGTCCGTGAATAATGTATAGTTAAATGGCTCTAATCGCATCCCATGTAAATTTTGAGTAACACGACGCATTACCGACAAACAAGCGACTATCAATCTGTCCGTCGCCTATTCGACCGCTGCGGGGAGCGGAGCCCTTCCATATACGCACACAGTTCGCAGTAAACCGATGTATGTATATAGGGACCACCGAGCATTGTTAGTGCCAACCGATCGACACCACCGGCGGCAGCGGCGGCGGCGTTTCCATGGGAATTCGCAGCAAATTCGGCCGTTATATACGAATTCACGTGGTCTTCTCTTGTTTAATTAACACAACTATCAAAGCGCAACAATTTTGTATCTTTCACGCGGCCGAACACGCACGCAGGAGCAGAAACCGGTTAGATAATTGGTGTGATAATTGGTCGTCCTTTTATGTGTCCTGAAGATTATTCGAGTTTCGTAAGAGTAACGAGGGTGTTAACAAAGATATCACGACCTGTAGTATTAGATTTGTAAGAGTTGTAGTTCTATCTCTAATTACGTGATAAATACAATAAATTTCTATATGATATTTTAAAGAGACAGTTTATTAAATCACGACATTTATCAAGAATATCGTATTAAATATAAAATTTTAATATTCTTTTATACATTCTACTCTACTTTTTCTTAGGAGAACAGTATTCTTTCCTGGTTTCGATATATAAAAAAATATTCAAATTAAATATGAAATATTCAATTATAAATATTAAATATTATAAAAACATTAAATATCGAAATAATAAGTTATTCTACAAAAGTCATAAAAGAATACAATACCATTCACCACACAATTCAAACAATATGTTCGTATACTAACTAATAATAAAAATGTTAGAATGGATAAATTTTGTTTGTAAATTTTATTTGTACGACAAATTTCACAATTTTTTACGTTTGTTGTATCGCTCAAATTAATAAATTCTTTTGAATTGTGTAATATGTGAATGACAAAATTGATATTAATAAATATCAAAGGCAATAGAATTTCGTGTCATCAACGATGCAGATACAGCATAATTATATCAAACATTACGTGATTAATTACCATAAGTCGAGATGTTTGCACCTATGGTGATTCGATAATTCCTTGGATCGATAAACATAGCATTACTAGTAACTAACTAATCCTAGCGATATTCAATGACCATGTATAGTGCGCGAAGGAATCCACATTGCATGAATCAGTGTGTAATTATAGCATTACGATTGCTTATATCGTATTTTTACAAGCAAACCGCTGTAAGAACTGCATTTCAAATAGATAAAAAACATATACTTGTTTCCATTGAACATTTGATTAGGCGAAGTATATTTCTCTTATTCACATCGTAATCGTTGTGAAACATTCGAAAAAATCGGTCACCGTATCTTCTCGCTTTTGTACGATCTCAAGATAAATATTTCAAGAGACTGTTACAGTACATTCTTCCTTTGAGCTCCAACGAGGTAGCGCATGCAGCTTTCGCAATTTGAAATAGCCCGAGCTTTCTTGAATTTCTGTGGAGATGAAACAAGCAACTCGCAGGAATGAAAGTCTGTCTACTATGGCACGAGCATGACAATACATCCTCTCAAGTAAGAGCAGGTAAACAAAGACAGTCGTCTGAAACTTACTTTGCTTTTTTTTCGCATTTGCCACAGTTAGGTATTTATCGTATATTTCACACTATCATAATTCTCAAGCAAAATTAATTATCAAGATCTATTTAAAAATTGAATAAGTAATTTTCTATCAAGATATTTCTATTAAAAGTAAGAATAATCAATACTAGGATATATAAATTGAAAAACTGGTCTGCATAAATAAAATTATTGTTCCACAAAATTATTATTTCTTTTAACCTTTGCAATCTTGTATCAAAACGAACTCGGCATAGTAGATTTCTTCGCGACTTCGCGACAATTATTCTTCAAATATTTGCAGAATTATGATTAGAAAATTATACAATATATGGACTCTCCACAAAATTACCCAAATAATATAGATTGTTATATTGGATTACATTCAGTGCGGAATATGTACGATGATTGAATATCGCTAAAGTTCATTACCAGCAATGCTATACATATTTATCATAAAATTAATGAGGAGGAAACATTTAATATTGATTTATTCGTAGGAGAAAATTCGGATTGCAAAGAGTCAAACATTAATAACGGAATATTAAGAACTACATAAAGATGAAACTGAACGAAGGGGAAAGCACGAGCGGAAGAAGAGGAAGGAAAGAAAGCGACGAGGCAGCTGTTACGGTCCCATTGTAAGCCCGTCCGGCGCTCCGCAATTATTTACCAGCACGTAGAGACTGGCGAGAAACATCACGCGAGAACAGAAACGCCCGACGACTTATGGCGCTTCGGGACACGAGACAGTCACCGATCGTGCCTTGCGCGAATACGCGTTGCTTTTGCAATGCAAAATCTACCTCTAGCGCGTAATACGCCTCATTCGTCACAAGCTGCAATGTGGCGCCGTTCGCCGCGGCGTTAGTAAATCTCCGCCACGTAAGCGCGGTAGCCTTCTTCCAGATAAGGAATTAGCAACGAGGAAGCGTCAGAGCGAAAATTTTACCCTGACACGAACAGGCAATATGTATGAGAAGGATAACGATAAGGATGCTAATGATTCAAAGTCAGCAAAACTACTATTATAATGTACGAAATTGGTGTAGCAAGTAAAATTGACAATAAAATGTACAAATAACATGCGTCGAAAAAATTTAGCTTTCTTAGCTTTAGTTTAATGTATGCGTCTAAATAGGTCAAAAACTCTGTAATTTCGAGTAATATTCTTCGCATTTGCTAGCATAAAATTATTAATGATAATGTACATAAATAGAATTAATTAAATTTATGCGTGACTATTTAAATAAATAAGTGCTGCGGAAAGAAATTTAAATTCGCATTACTTAAATATAATTCGTAATTTAATTGCAAATTTTTCATTGTTTAAATATGATATATCCGTTTATAGATTTTTTGCGTAACTTATTTTTCGTAGTTATATTCATAGAAAAATAAAAATTTAGAATCATAACGTGAAATCAACGAAAATTTTACATAATTGGCATTATTGTATACGATATCAAATCTTTACGCTCGGTGTTTTTCGTCGTTAAGGAAGAGTATCACAGAAAACGTTAGTGATTACTATCTCTGTTTCCTGCTCTCAGAAACGAGCGTAAGTACGCGATGTTACCTTTACAAGAAGCGATCTCGTTGTCTCCTCCTTCCGTTTTCTTATTCGAGAGATAGAAAATACGGTATACATGAGATCTTAATGAGATAGTAGTAGTTGAGAAGTAGACATTAAATCGGCGCCCTCCTTTTCCCAGCCAATTCATGATCCTTCCGTGAAGTGCTGCGAGAGCTTTTTAGAACCTACATCGAATCAACTTACAATGGGCATGATTTTTGATCCAACATTTAAAAGTCTCTTTTCTAATCTTTATTTTTTGCAATTTTTAAAAATTGTGACTTCATTAATTAGATTATTATTTTGTCTAAAAGCTAAGTTGCATATATACGTGCACGTCTTATAATACCGTGACGCGACATTCACTAGATATTATGATAAACCGATCGCAATATCGCAGGTTCGCGCAAAATGTTCTTCCACATCTTTCAGTTCGTCGCGTCAGCTCCAACAACTATTAGACGAAACTACCCACGCGTAATTTCTTGATGAAGTGGTCGTTTGCGGAGCGACTTTAGATCATGAAATTATATTTGCGGAGACTTCGACGAAGTGCCTACAAGAGCTCTCGAGTATATATATCTAGAGGGTTGTAGAGCAAATGGCTACGCTCGGACTGCGTTATTACGTGTGAAAGCAAATCCGTCCATAACGGCTGGACTTGAAGTTACAAACTGAGAGTTAAAGTGACAACTTTGACGACCGATTGATAATCGAGGTGTGCTATATTGGAATTTATAAGAAACCGTTCTACTCTGAACTGATTTGATGGAATATTAAACTATAAAGAAGAATATCGAGATTGCTCACATATCGAAACATAACGATTAAAAAGATGATTAAAAAAATCGTTTCACCTAATGCGTAAATAAGGTAAATTAAAAAATGTAATTGCCTCAAACTAACGCAATCGTTTAATTCAAGTCATATTGCTAGTTACTGATGTTTGTGTTAATCGAGTCACGATGAAGCTTGCATTAGTGGAATGCAGAATCAAGCGGTACGCCCGGTTCGGTTTCATTCAAGTGCTAGATCAGACAAATACCCAAATAACGAGCCATAGTAGAAAGACTATACACATTCATTCACAGACACAGAATCGGTGAATCTGAATAGTGCCTACATGTGGAGAGAGATATTCTGTTACAATAGGGTTGCTTCCCGGATTGGTTCGCCGAACTGGCACGCTATGTTGTGGTCGCACGTTAATATTAATTACCATTCAACCAGCACGCATTTCCTCTTGTAAATACGTCAGTAGATACACCGCAAATACCTGAATATTCCATGATAAATACATTAAAGAGACAGCTAGTGTATTGTAACGCCCGTCTAATGGGTATTTGATCTATAGAACCTATTTATAAAATCATCAATCGATCGAAATATAATTGTAATTATAAATCACGCATTAAAATACTGCTGTTTCAATCACATTTAATTAACTTTTTGTTTTAGGCCGATATACTATATCGCTCAAGTACAAGAAATTTATTTCTTAAAAAATTAATAAAATTAATTTTAATAAAAAAATAAAAAATAAATATATTTCAGTTTTCAAATTTTAAATAAAACACATTATCAAAAAACTCTTTAACGGAAATTTAGATACATTAAGTAAAAGATATTACACGGAAAGTAAAATATTCGCAAGAAAATTTCTTGAGACGCAAGAGCTCTCTCTGTACTGCTTGGAGATTATACTTATCTCACACGATTCGCGTGTGTAATCACCGGAGAAAATTTCGGTCGTACGTTACGCCGAACAGAAATTACGGAGGCCCCATTTCAGGCAACATGTCCAAAAGTTGGTAATAAGCAGGTTAAAAGTACGAGAGTACTAGGTGGTATATATAAGCCTCAAGGCTCTGAAAATTGGGGAACCTGTATAATCCCCCCTCTTATACGGAATTGAGATTAGTGTATTCGTGGTAACTCGATGGTGTCCACCGACGTCGCACACTCGAGCTACTCTCTGTATGGTTCAGAACGAACTCGCACCATCGCGGACCAGACAATTTGCAGCGAAACGAGATAACTTTGTTCCTTCGAGGCGGCAGTTACACCGCTTCTTTCGTCGGGTAGATTTCGAGCAGCTTAGTGCCACATTTAGGTTGGATTTGTAAGGACTCGAAAAAACATATATTTCTTTTTTACGCACGTTCTTTTACATAGCGCGACTACGTTATAAACCCCGATCGTTGAGCCGTGGAGCTTCTCATTGAGCCATCGAGTTAAAAGACTCATTCGCAGCACGTCTGCGATACCGGGATAAATTGAGATAACGCGGGGGAGTGATCGCTCGCAATATAATCCGAACCATGAAAACGTGCCGACGCAAATGCGATCATGCGATATAGGTCAGCGGGCATACCAATAATAATACAATGCAGGGTTATTGCTCGTGCCATTTCCATTTTAATATCGGTCGTATTATAATATTAGTTAGCCGAGTAATTATGGAGTAATCACGAGCGCTACGAAACTCATAGGTGTACCGTTATGCGTATACCACGAATACGCAGGCGGCCGCGCTTCCTGCCGAAATAATTAGCATCGTTTCAGTACCGCGGTTTCTTATTGCTTGTGCACGCGGTTCGCTACCTCAGGCAATCGTAATATCAACGGCTCGAATAACACGTTTCGGTCATAACCCGATAATCCCACATTCGAAGTACCGCGTCAATTCGATTCGTGACATCAGCGAATGAATCGAGAATACCGGGGATGCACGCGCCACATTTCCGTGGAACCATTTACGAAGCTGGCCGGCAGTTACAGTGAAATTGCCCACGGCGTAAGAAACATGAGAGCGCATAAAGTTTATTACAAGTTTATCATGAGATCTTGAACCCACAGCCCTCCCCCCCCCTCCCCCGTCCCGAAGGTGAAGACGGCGAAGGCACGTTCGACCTAAAAGTAAAACTCACAAGTCAGTGGCGAATTGAGGTCGCACTACGAAACGGTGACCTTGTCGGTATGAAACAAAGCGAGATTTAAATCTAAGATTTAATAACGGCTCACGTATAGCATGCAAAATATTTACACGCAATAATCTTGAAGAAAAGAACGAAATCTTAGCAATTCGTAAGCGCGCACGGTAGGCTTCCCTAACATAAAACAGATCTATCCACTGTAAAGTCTCGGATTTCACGTTATATCTGTAAATTCCAAGTAATATCCTTTAATATTTTTTATTACAACGTAATTTCAAGCGCGCTTCCTTAGTTTCCAAGTTTATCGCCTTATTATATAGATAAATAAAAGCATAGAATAATGTTGGATATATTTTATTTTTAACACGTGCATCTGATAAAAATACCATATAGTATATCGGAACTATCTATAAATTTTTTACGGCTTAAAAAATACTGAAGGTAATCGTGATCCTCACTATCGATATGGCGCCTTCGCTATCAGTCCCCGTAAATATATATAGAGAACGTCTCCGGTAACAAGCCAAACCAAGCTAATCAAGTTGCAAGCGACTCGATACGCGTGGCCACGATAAGATAACCCTTCATAGAAATGCTCGTCGCGTCTGGCAAATGAACAACACGTGGTAATGTAATACCTTATGCCAAGACGGTGCAGAGCGAGAGATTGACAAAGAAAATTAAATGATGAATGTTTTATTAGTCGCGCGTAACACTCGTGGTTCTAAGTTTCACGCGCGAGCATTTATCAATTATGCACCATTTTCATCGATAAATTCAACCGTGTTTATTAGATATAAATCATTATATGAGCAAGAGAACAACACGATCGAGTTTGCTCGCTATTAGCGTACGCCTAAATTGTTAAAATCGAATATAACAAATCCTGTTAGTTAATTTTATAGCATGCGCCAATTAAGCCTCGCCGATAACATCCTGTCGAAGACTTAGCGAACGATGGTTTCTAAGTATGGTGGGAATCGATCGCAGTTCTCGGAGAATCGAGCACAGCGGCATCTCATCGTGAAATTCTGGCATGTCGAAGGTAATTAATTAACCACGTTTCCGGCATTCTCGCTGGCGCATTGCCAAAACTGCTGGAGATCCTGCAGACGCTGCGTCGGGTATCCGTGAGAAATTAGCTAAGACCGTCCTTCTTCATGTATCGAGAAAATAAGCCAAAACTTTGAAGGATATTGATATATTAAAGACAAAAATGCGAGAATGTGAAGATATTTTTCCGTGTACTATGTTTCTCCCGAAAGTAAAAATAATATAATTTAAGAAAAACATTTTGATTACTCCCAACTAAATAAGTGTCATCAATGATAATTATATCTCCATTTTATATAACAGTATCTCGTATTTTGAAACGATAGCGACATTGCATCGAAGCTACCCACAGAAAGTTTTAGACAATGAAACGCCAATTTCGCTCAAACAAAGATGTTAACTTCACAGACACGAATCGGTGTCGGAGGCTGCGCGGGGCTCCGTATCTTACGTACGTTGGTCGAACAGGAAACGCATCTGTCGCCTTCCGAAAATGGCGAATAGTCGCAGCGCGGGCGTCAGGCGGTGACACGTACATACAGCACATTATAATAAACTTGGCGTGAGAGGGGGAGGAGTACCTACGCTCGTCGAACAAAACGCTTTTGTCGTTTCGCGCAACAAAGCCGGACTGACGGTGGCGAAATAGGCTCGCATAGGGCAGAATGAGGGGGAGGGCTTGCGGGTACGTGCAGCTCGGTAACCACGAAGTACATAAAGCGGAAACCGTACACCATCCACCGTGTACCGGAACCGTGTTGTTGGGCCGGTCGCAGTTAACCGTCGTTGCAGCCTCCCTGTCTCGACCTAACGCGTTCCGATAACGAATTTCGTTTTTCTTCTCTGACGTTATAATTTCTCAAACGCGGGCACGAAAATTATACTGACAGCGTGGAAAGGAGGGAACGAAACAGAAGCGCGATGCGCCCGCGCCGGCGCTTCGTAATTCCGTTTCGCTGCGTATCAGGGCTGCATCGCGACGCGCTGTCGTTAGGGAGCGTCTTTACTGCCATCCCCGGTAATAGAACTACGCGAGATGAGTCATCCGATGGGGTCCGCAGCACCCCTACGGGACGGCAGTCGCTACGACGAGGGTGGTTTGGTAATAAACGAGACCTTCGCGAGGTCCAATGCACCGACGATAAAAATGGGAGCATGGAAAAGTCCCGCTTCGCAAAGTCGGAACGTAATTCCGCTCTTCGGAATCTCAGGGGACGGCAGCATAGTTTCGCAGCTTGCGACAATGACGAACGACGCGAGAAAAACTTATGACGGTCGACTGCAAACCATTTTACGACGCACATTTGCGTGCATGATCATTTACCCACACTTGTACGAAAGAGATACAAATCGTGTTTATAACGAGATAAGCAGTTCTATTTAAAACGAGAAGCAGAGAAAAGCGATAATTCCACATACTAAACGTAATATGCCGGCCGGGTAATATCGTATCGTGAAAAGATACATTTAAATGTAATCGCGATGCGCTACTGAGAAACGTTTAAGGCGCACAAGTCTTGAACGCGGTTTCGTAATTTCTGTAATAAGCATTCCGAGATAACGGCGACATTTGCGATAATCCGCTGCTTGTGACAGAGATAAAATTCTACAAATTCACCGGTTTTATCACGGTCGAAACATTCGCGTCAGATAATCGACTTTCCAGCCCGCTCGACCAATTATAGTTCAAACCTCGGGGAAATTCGAGGGGTGAAATACAAAGGGCAGCGGCACAGACGATGGAGAATGCGGAATAATCAAACTTCCGCGTGCGTGAGCCCCTACGCGCTTGTACTGAATTATGGCTGCTGTGCGTCCTGCGCTCTGACTATAGTGATACGTGCTTTCATCCGAAGGGTGACGTGCAGTCTCACCGTTCAAAGT
Source organism: Tetramorium bicarinatum (assembly GCA_928718305.1). Classification (NCBI taxonomy): domain Eukaryota; kingdom Metazoa; phylum Arthropoda; class Insecta; order Hymenoptera; family Formicidae; genus Tetramorium; species Tetramorium bicarinatum. The sequence continues at coordinate 12,215,917 of OV788329.1, forward strand.
CATTTAGTAGAGATTATCAGATAATACATCTTCCTGACGTATACAATTAGCGACGTAACACTGATTATCGTCTTTAAAAAGTGTAATGTACCAATATAGCGACCAATTCCGATAATCTTATCAGTGCCGATAAATCACGACTGCATTTATATCGAGTTTCTTGTCGAAATTCATAATGTTTCAAAGAGCGGCCATCAGTTCTCGTGAATTAAGTTACTGGCCGACAAGTCTGTTAACAACCCGTTTAAAAACTGTCAACGGCGAGACAAGATGCACGAACGGGAATTAAAAGTGCCCCGTCAGCTTTGCGGCGGCGAGAAGGTAGGACGTAGCCCGGCGCGCAACGCGGACCACACGAGACGAGCCGGTGTTCTAACTTCCTCCTTTGCGAGATATAAGTTGCAACGGAGAAGAACGTGAATATAAATGAGACTAACGAGCCCTCTGTGATGTCAGTAATGATGGTGGATTACAGTCGGAGAGCTGGGTCGGCGCGCACGGTCAGCTTCGCCGGATTCCACGCCGTTGCTGTCATGACTCGCAGCAATATAGCCTCGCGCGCAATTTTATCGCGAGAAGCCGACGCGAGGATCTACAGCTTCCACATGATCTGTTCTCTCGCTCTTTTACCGCCGCGAGTGGCAAAAGCTGCGCCAAGTATCACGTTTCGACGCGATAGCAGGCGCGTAAAAGAAAGGACATTAACGCGTCGTCAACGCATCGTGTTTTGTGACCCGAAACACTTTGTCGCGTCATTACGCATAAATCTCGATTGAAGTAACAGATTAAACTATAACGCGATAGATATGCGGATTGTTATTTGTTTCGAAAATATTGATTCACGGAAATTTTTGAAAAGCGTCAAAATTATGAGAAAAAAGAATTATGCTTGCAGGGAATTATTCTGATTACATACATAATTAATTATCGAATATTCTGTGTAATAACTTAGCACGTGTTCCACAATCATTATTCAATAAAAATGTGGAAATTCAGATTGCCTGTTACTGTTGTATCGCTCCATATTGAAATTTATTCTTCATTATAATTTTCTCGATAATGCGATATATTCGGTCATGTGCGATTATGTACTTTCAATATCTATATTTCCCTTTACAGTAGCCCTATGCTATCAAAGACTCTGCGGAACCTGCGAGAAATCGAGGTGGTCTACCGTCGAGCGTACTCCTTTATCATTAATCACGCGTATCGGTCGGCAGACACGAGCATGAATAATTGGCAGTGCGGTCCGACCGTGAATGGTTCTTTTCTCTTGAACCAATTACGCGCCACCGCGAATCTTGCCAGCGGATACGAGAATTCCCGATAATGATTATCGAAGAAGTCGTTTCACTGTGACCTAATATTTATTATTTAAATTATCCGCACGCTAGTTTTCCGGTCGTTCGTGAAAAACAAACTGAGCGAAAAAAGAAACATTAAAAATTTGAGCTCGATAAAGTAAAGTGGATACGTGCCGAAAAGTCATATTTTCTCCTGTAAAGTCGATGCAGAAATTTATGTACTCTAACGAGCTTTCGTGCTTTCACACGCGAATTTTTTGCAAGTACACACGCATGCAATCGGTCTGGAACGCGAGGCGCTGCAGTAAATTAGAAATAAACTTTATGCCGCTGAGATTAACCCAGGATTAAAAAAACCGCCTCAACGACGATCTCGCGCTCTCACCGAGGAAGGAACTTCTCCCATCAGTCTCGTGATCACGTAATAACTTAAACGCCGCCCGGCGGGAAAGTTTATTTCCCCGCAAAGCTCGAAGTCGCTGAAGCCAAAAAGCATGGTTCATGGCCGGCAACGATCATCATCCCGTTACCATGTTAACCGCGGTATCGCGTAAAGCCCGTATCAGACTCTGCATCGGGGATTGCTGCACCGTGGTTGCGTATTGAACATTCGGATTGGGACAATGAGGATGAGGCGGTTACGTCATACTCGTGGTTGACAGCGGATTGCAATCGGTCAAGTCCCAATCTCCCATACACACAATCGTGATTTGTATCTGCAATGCAGTCTAGACTTAAGGAGAAGGCATACTTCATCGCAGGAATTATTAATTAGAATTTTGCACATCAGGAAAGATCAAATTTTCGAAAACGAAAGCAAATCGAAATAATTACGCTAACTGAACAATACCAAAAACATATCGTTTACGTACGAAGAATTGAAAATACAAGAGTTTATACACATTTTACTCTTATGGATAGATTGTAAAGACGGCGTCTCGCATACACTGAGGACGAATATTACGTGTACTCCAGAAATAACATGAAACTTCTTTAAGTGAACACGTAACCCGTTTGCTCGGGAACAATGCCGGGTTTGACGGCACCTCACTTGCACGTGTGTATGTGCGCATATCTCCACTATCTCATGTGTACATATAGGTGTATGTGTATATGTGCGTTAACATAGAACACCTTGGCCGATTTCATTTCATCGTGCCATTACAATTGTACGTTTCCGTACAATGATCGACTGTGATCGACTGTGATCAATTTCATTGCTTTCGAGAGCAGAATTCTGAAATATAATAAATCAATGTTCTTGACGTAACTTTACCTTCAGTTGAAACGTTATATAATATAGCTCTCAAAGAAATAAAAAAAGATTACTCGAAGTGTAATATGAAAGATCTTCCATAACTTAAATATTAAAACTTTTCATAATTAAAATTACTTCTTTTTATTTACTTAGAAAATCTCATCAAGTTTTACTTTAAATTTATGCAGTTTATTGTTTGTCTTCAAAACTCCATGTTATTGTTGGTCTTTTTGTTTTTTTTTATCACATATATTTCACTTTTTTGGGGTAATCTTTTTTTCCATGATATTTTTTATTTTGTGCAGTGCCGACACATACACAATCATTTCAAATTTATATTTCCAGCTCTTGTTCCGTTAAAACGATGAAATTTATCGCAGCGATGATGCTCCACTGTGGGCAATAAAAAAATGCGCAGGACAAATAAAGTGAATATTCTTGAGAAGATTATATTAAAGTAGTTGTATGTCTGTGGATGTATAATTTTTTGCAATGTAATATAAACTATCAATGCAAATATCGATATAAATATAGAGATTTTTGTATGTTTTATACAAACTGAGCACTAATGGCATAACATATACTCCTCTTTACTTAAATATGTTAATCTGCTCAAGATTGCGGAATATAAGAATATTGTCCTTATTATAATTTCAATATTTGATTAAATCATACTCATATAATATATACGAAAACTTTTTTCCCTTGGTTTTCAATTCAATATACCAAACACATATATGTATAAGCTTGAAGGTAAAATAAAACTGCGGTCCATGAATTAGCATAATATGTTAATGACACTTGCAATATATTAGCATAGTACGGAGGCTCACTGTGCCACCTACTGGCTCCTCTCGACTTCCTGGATAGCGCAATTAATAATTTTGCTATATTACTTAATATGTGCCACTGTACCGGATTAAAAACACGCCCCAGCTACCTACGTTCCGAGCGTGTCGTCTGCAGGAAACAGGCGGCGGTGGATCCGCGGATGTGCGGGTCGTCGCACCGTTTACGTAAGACAACGGCAGTGGCGTAAAAACGACTAAAGGGGCCGCAGAATTAGTGGAGGGCTTCCTCTCTCTCTCCCTCTCGGCGTATATCTCGGCGCTGTACCGTGTCGAGAACCAAATTAGCAAGGGGGCTTATTACCGCGGTTGCAGCTGTGCGCCATCGTAATCCGCCGCCGGTGCTCTCTACCTCGAGTGTGCGTATCCGTGTAACCGTGCGGCTCTTCGCGGTACGTTATTGTCTCTAATTTAAACCGGCGATTTCCTGTCACTCCAGGTCGCGGCTAAGGCTCTGCGGCGCTACGTACATACATGCTCTAGCGGGCGAATGCTTGCTCGCCCATTCATTCGCACGCCCGCTCGGTCGCCGGCTGGCTCGAGAACAGGATTACGTGGGCTAAATCAGTACTACGCAAAGTGGCGGTGGTAAGCGAATCGGTCGAGTTTCTCAATTAACTCACGATTTAAGAACATAGTAGCGACATATATGAGATAAACCTTTATGGTTCTTGATTTGTAAAATTAAACATTCAATGGACCATGGCCATTATGTGTTTCGTTTTGCGAATACACATGAAAGAAAACAATTCATTATTCATTTATATTATTTTAGATATAGCTCTTAATGATAATTCGCATAATTGAGAAAAATATTGAAAACATTGTCAATAAAATTATTCTTGATCCCGTATCTGCCTATTGTGAGGAGAAACTCTGCAGACTTCTCGTCAATTTCTTAGCTTTTCAAAGTTTCTAGATTTACAATAAGCCTGCTGTTGGTTTGCCATATCGAATAGTTTGAGGAACACTGGGCATTACTTTGGTATGCACGTGGAATACGCGTGGGTTTCTTCAACGTTGGCCACCGGCAATGCAACTGATGTCGTAGAGAGCGCATATAAGCGGAGGAAGCGATCGTGCGAGGTCCAAGAAAACTAAGGACGAGAAGCTTTGTGTCCAGTAATCTCCTCAGAAAGGATATACTTATATTTTTTTATAAAAACACAGCCTCTCTCTCATAAGCAGAATGCTTAATGCTTAGAAATATTCAAGTAAAAAGATATAAAAGGCATAACAGTCGAGTTGAAATATCTCTCGCGACATAGAGACATTTATATATTCTACAGAAATAAAGAAAAATTTTAGTTTGTACCTTTTCTCATATTTTCGGTGTTAGCAATATTGCGCTAATATTTTTTGTGCATTACGACATTCATAATATTATGAATACTTCCAAACGTGTTATTTAGTATTTTCAAAGTCTCTTATAGTCGTTAACGCGGTAAACGCAGACCGAAATGTTATTGTGAAACGTTGGCAACGGTATTCCGCACGGTGAATGATCGGCGACGATCGGTTGGTGCCATGTGAGAAAAGCCGTTCTTCTTTACGACGCACAAGCGATCTCTCGCGAGCCCCGCGGTAATACACGTATATACCAGCGCGAAACCGGTCGAGCTATTATTTTTTTATGACGTAATTATCGTCAAAGCCTGCCCTGCGCTGGATTGGCCCGGGCTTGGAACCGTTCTCTCTTTCTACGTTGCTTCTTCCTGTTCACCCTCTATCGCTCATCTCCTTCATTCTCTTTCTTTTTCTCTCTTTCTCTCCCCTCTGTCGTAATCGCTCAGGGCAGACCAATCTTCGACATTCTGATTTTGTTACAGACTGCGGGAGAGAGTTTTAGACCCACGTAATTTCAACGTTATTAATCCGCTCAGGGTCGTGCTGCATTCCCATTTGCACCCGAGCCGTCGCATATCCCGGTTTGAGGACTTTTCCTCAACAATCAGCGTAATCATGGTTGGCTCGGATTACTCTTGGGACAGGTCTATAAAGTTGGAATCCCAAAAAACGAACTTTTACAAAATTGATGCATTTGATTATCCACAATTTGTCCACATTTGTTCATAAATAATAGTTTTTCATTCATTTTGTAAAAAAAAGAAAAATAAATAAAAAATTTCATCAGCATTCTTAAGTGCACTTTTGTAAATTACATATAGACTCCAATTTTCCATCGTTTGTTTACATTTGTCTATAAATATAATATAATATAATATTATTCACTGTTTTCCTTTCGTCTTCTTTTCTCTCTTCTCCGTTTTATAAAAATTCGCATTTCGTGTCAACTCCACAAACTTTTCTGAGACTCTTGTATATATGTGTATACGTATACACATGCATCCTAAACTTTGATAAAATATTTTATAGAATATTCTCTATGTAAAATACACACATACACACTATGCTGAATTATACTTACTAAAACGATCAATATTCGAGAGCTCTCATTATTGAAATCACTAGACTGATATTTTTTCGAAACATAGAATAACAATACAAATTGTAAGCTTAATGATAGATGCGATCGAGAAAGCGTTGGACACAGTAACGATTTCGAATACTATAAAATAACTGTGTTGTTTTGTGAAGAAGGTGCATCCTTGCAAAGAATTTAATAATATTTTCACAGAAATATAATTCTTCACAAATCGAAGTCACTATTTCAAACTCTGTTAATGATTTTTCAAGCTTTCTCCAAATGTATTTTATAATACTCAGCGTTATCTTACTGCAGCACGGAATTACGTGATAAAACTACTCCAGAAAACAGCAGCTTTTAACGCGAGAATATACGTATAAACGACAAACTAACTCCGGCGATGTTTTGAGAGAAGTGTGTTAAAAATATATATCCTCTTCTGCAGCGGGCACAGAGCACCGTGACGCTTTAGGTTTACAGTTAGTATATTCACTTCTATATATAGATAAGGCTCTGTCGCTTCTACATACATATAATCTCTATGTTTTACGAATTATTCATATTTGAAACCGCTTTGTCAGATCTTCCTCCCTTTTAATTTGAAAGTAAAACATAAGAAAATCTGGTTGGCCAAGAGAAATAAATCCTCTTCCGCAAATGCACGAAAGAAGATGCAGGAAAAATTAGCGTACAAAAAATATTTTTCGTTCGACGTTGTACAATTTTCGCGCGGATTTATTTCTCATTTGGCGGGGCTCTCGCGCACGGAGAAAGAATCGCTTTACCTCGCTTTCATTTCGACGCTGCAGTTGTCAAAATTGCATAATAAATGACACTGATCGTACAAAAATTCGTGAATTTCTTTTCACCCGAAACTGCCTCTGTGCACTTCAAAGCGTATTGACCGACCGGTTGGACGTGAATGGATGCCGGATGGAAAATACAATTTTAATGGAATCGCACATCGAATTACCTGCAGCTCTGTTTCCGTCATACAGATTTCATTTCTCCACCACTCGTTCTGACATGTACATTGTTTTATCATAATCTTCTTAGCGCTACTGTCACAAAAGGCTGCTAAATCCGCTTACACGCAAACGCGATCGGGATCGGACGACTATTTCGTCGCGTTACTGAATGAGCAACAGGAACTTGCGATAGAACGCAACGAAAAACTCATTAACTCGTTCGCTAATAATATTATAAAGCATCACGTTTATCCGTACGATATTGATTATAACTGTATCGTTGAAATTTTATTTGTTATCACATGATTACCGATTCTCCCGTTATCCCACAATATTATGCGATATACTTTTTACGTTTATTTCATAACAGCTGCATTGCTTTGTACAAGTTACAAAATATGAAATTGTTGTCGTTAATATTAATACATTAGATGTATGTATCGATTCGATGGAATCGTCAGCTACGGATGGTTCCGCAAATATCATACATATGCCATAAATAAGCATTATATAATATACATTTTTCTTAATTAAAATACGCATAGGTTCCGGCGTATGTGAAATCGACGTACGGTAATGCGTATGTGTATTCGATTATTCGCTGTATACATGCAACTGCCACTCAGGAAATTAACTGTCAAGATAGCTTCGAAGCTATGCATTCTTTGGCTCAGCGGTTGTCGATCCACGAGCGCACTGAATGAGAAGAAATACAGCAAGTCATTATATAACGAATTGGTGATACAACGAGAACGGCGAAGGTGCGACGATAAATTTGAGTTTAAATAACTCCTTAAAGACATGTTCCGTTTGCCACTGTATGATCCAGGAAATGAAGATCGAATGACAAAATAAATAATCCCATTGCACTCGCTTTGAAAGGAAAAATCTCGGGTAATAATTTTTCGTCAAGCTCCATTAATTAATTTTTCCCTTCGCTGCTTTCGGAACTTTCGGCGATAAATAACTTTTCGAATAGCACAAAAAAAACTGGTGATAAATGAATCATTTATCACCAGTGTATTGTTACAAAGGAGCGAGCAGGCTTAACTTGTTTCCCAGAACGTATACCTGCTGTGTGAAGACCTTCGGCAGTGCCAGGTGTGTTTGAAACTACCTGTTTATATTTAGAAGAGATTTTCTTCCAAGGTAGAAATAACTCAGATACTAGTACTGCATTATCGCCATATTATCGTCAAGTAATTGCCAGTAAATTTTCTCATTTCCGTTTTCACACTTAATCTTTTGCAGTTTTAAACCGCGCATAAAATTTATTCGATAAAATCTGTGATCACTTTGCACTCAAAGTAATTAGAAATTTTCAAAGTAAACTTTCATTTCTTAGCTTCTCACCCATAAAAGAAAATTATATGGTGGAACTCGAACAATAATAATGCCGCCGGTGTTTTGTTTCGCTGCAAACTACTTTCATTCGCGGCGTGCGAAGCGATTATTAAATTATATAAAATTCAAATTAATCGATCGCACCTGCTACTGCGTTTCATTTGTTTGGACGATTACGAAATCTCGAGGAATCTTTATGTCGTCGAGAGAGGTAATATTATGCACAGGTCAATGACTCCAAACTATTCGAGGCCCATAAAAACCGTATGCACATGCGCAATCGTGATTGCGATCGCGAGTGTCTCTGAAGCGGAAAACCGAACGACGACGGCGGTCGCATAACCGATAAGATAGTAAAATCGACGGTATCGATCGCTCGCGCAACTCGTTTCTGCCGATTGGGTCGCAAGGTTCTCGGCATCCACTCGCAGGATGTCGAATGGTCCGGAAAATCTTAAGACCGGGTCGGGTCAGATCGAATACATCGCGTTATGATATCAGACTACGTTTTTCAACGCGTCAAGCCTGCAACATATCGAGAGATGCTTTTATATAATATATATATTGTATATATTATATAAAGAAAAATATGAGAAAAACACATATATATTTATATATTTTTTCTTTCTACAAATGCAGGTGTGTACATATGTTCTTCGTCCTTTTCATGCTCTGCTTACGACGTGAATGGTGGGTCTACGTCGGGTTACAGCGGACTCGCACGGACACTTACGAGAAGGTGAGTGACATTTCGGGGTGTGTTTACGAACGAGCTCGTGCAAGCTATAACGCGATTCGCTGCTTTTTCTCAAACGGAACCCGGTTAGATTTGCACCGTAATCGAGTAAGCGCCGTCTGCCTCTTCGGTAGAATTATTCAGCGAGGCAGGAGAGTGCGCGCACACAACTATATGAATCCGAGCCGAATGAGTGCCACGGATGAGCGGTGGAAGACGAATGAGAAGCAAAAAGAAAGAGAGGCAGCGATCTTGCTTATACACAGTGGCGCTCATCGGACGAAGAAAACTATGATCAACGGAGGACAGTGTGTTGCGTCTGAATTTCTGATACACAACAGATTTGATATGCATATACCAGATAATAAAATCGATAATATTAACTATCGTTAACGAATAAAAGGGAATTATACATGAACGAATATTGATACTATTAGAAATCAATAACTCGAAATGGGACAATGTTTTTTTTCGATAATTTTATCGAAAAATAAATTTATATTGCCGATAATTTATATTGCAAGCTATAAAGCGGCAAAGTTAGAATAACGGTCGCGTTAAACTTCCTACTCCGCAGTTTTTCCAATTTTCGCGACGAGCAAAGTTCTAGCGGGTTATCACAAGCAGCCGATTATCGTAAATTTATCGCCCGATCGTAGACACGCTTCTATGCGTTAATGCGTGCATACGCAACGGAATGTTTCGCGCATACATCGCACTGTTTTACGACCGCGCATTGAGATTGAGATACGACTGGTCACATAAATACGCGCCGAATCGCATACGAGTTGTAGTACGACGCGTTCTCAAGCGTAAAAAGAAAAAATTAAGAAAAATGAAGCCGCACATTTAGCTCCGCGTGGTGAACACCGCTATCCTTCGTTTCGCCTCGCTTTCCTTCGTAAAATTAGCTCTCGAGGATCATCGTCTTTCGACCACAGGATAGAGACGAGGACACCGGCAGCTGCTCCTGCGCGTCAAATGCGAGGCGTAGCTGTTTTGCCCTTCTACTTCGGGCAACCTTTTACCAGTATATTTATTGTCGTTCTCGAATTCATGATCCGTTACAGGCGCGAATGTGCCTGCGAAGGCCTTCTCCCTTTCTCCCTACTTTCTATCGCTTTGCTTTTGAAAATGAAATCTGCTGACGACGACGAGCACTTGAAAGATAGAGCATTCCAAAAGTGATGTTTCTAAGCAAGTTATTCCATTCGTTCTTTTTTATTTCTCTGAGATAGATTTGATTTATAAATGTTTAGATATTGTGAGGAGTGAGAGCATTGGAGCGAGTGAGAGAGCGAGCGAGTGATTGTCGGTCTGCGACAAAAGGAATCGCGACGTTCGCGGCGAGCGATAGAAGTTGCGGCGAGTGACAGAAGTCACAGTGAATAATAAAAGTCGCGGCTTCTAAAAGAAAAGCGTTTTTCGGGAATGCGCTGTTGCGAGGCTAACAAGAGCTTATATAAGCGACAGATCAGCGAGCTCGAGAGGCAGAAAGTCTCGAGAGTTCGTCGGGTCAAATCCTCGTTTCGTATATCTGTACTATCGGACACAATTAATAAAACCTTACATACTTTTCCTACATAATTTGGGGGCTCAGCCGGGATTGTGCCGGTTTAGTGCGGTATACGGCGAGTATTCGTGAGAGACGAGTATCTGTGAGAAACGAGTATTTGTGAGAAACGAATATCTGTGAGAGACGGGTGTTCGCGAGAGACGGGTGTCCGTGAGAGACGGTCATCCGTGAGAGACGAGTATTAGTGAGAACGTTTCTTTGTGAGATACTATTGCGAGAAATTATAACGCGACGTGATTACGAGATACGCGAGTGCGAGACATGAGCATTCGAAGTGCTAACGATCTAACAGTGCTTGAACTGAAAGAGAAGCTGAAAGAGTTAGGTTTGTCTTGTTCGGGAAACAAGAACGAATTGATAGCGCGTCTAAACGAGTCTGATCCGTCGGGCACGTGGAGAGAAAAAGTGCGTGCGACCGAAGGTGCTGGTGAAATGGCGAGCGAGAAGAACGTTTCTGCGATGGAGGCGGAATTAGATTCTCTGAGACGAGAGGTCGAGCGATTGAGAGTGCAAGTGCAACCACCCGTTCGTGGAGCGGACACGCATGTCGAGGCGGATCTCCGACCGCCGGTGCAGCCGAAAATTAATATGAGCGCGATAGCTGAGTTACTGGCTACGTTTGACGGCACGACAGGCAACTACGAGACTTGGGAGAAACAACTGAGGCTATTGAAGCGAACGTACAAATTAGACGATGGACACACGAAAATATTAGTGGGGATGCGGCTGAAAGGAAGAGCACTGGAATGGCTGCATTCGAGGCCCGAATTAATCGAAGTATCCGTGGAGGCATTGCTTTGCGAGCTTAAAGCTATGTTTGACCATCGCCCGAGCAAAGTATCGCTGCGCAAGAAATTCGAAGAACGCGTATGGAAGAAAGGTGAGACGTTCGGCGAGTACGTGCATCAAAAAATTATTCTGGGAAACTTGGTACCGGTCGACGACGAAGAGGCTGTTGAATATATCATCGACGGCATACCCGATCGTATCCTGAGGGATCAAGCACGCGTTAGTGGTCTAAAAACGAAGACAGCGCTACTAGAGGCATTCGAGCGGATCACGCTTTGGGAGAGGAAGCACACGGGAACGAGCGGCGGCGAGGAAAAGACACATCGGCAGAAGGGAGATAAGAGCAACGGGGACGGGAAGAGCGGGCAGAAGAAGACGTCTCCAGGCGAAAAGAAAAATTGTTTTAATTGCGGTTTGCCTGATCATTTCGGCAGAGACTGTCCAACGAAGGAGAGCGGCCCTAAGTGTTTCAAGTGCGGAAAGCGAGGACATATTGCTGTAAAGTGTACGGAAGAGCGTGCGGAGGTAAAAGAGAGCTGTGTCGCGATTCAGGTAACCCAGACAAAATGTAATAAAGACGTCGTAATCAATGATCATAAAGTTGTAGCGTTAATAGATACCGGGAGCGACTTATGTCTTATGCGAGCGGATCAACATGCGGAAATAGGATCTCCTACGTTAGAATGTAAAGAAACGCGATTTCGCGGTGTAGGATCACATGAGAGCGTAGCTTTCGGAGAGTTTCGTGCAGAAATGATAGTCGACGAACATACTTATTTTATTCTTATTCGTGTTGTACCTACTCATATGATTGCTCGTAAATTTATTATAGGCACTGATTTTCTAAACACGGTTGATTTGCGCGTGAGAAACGGAAGTGTATCGATTAGTCCCGTGGAAGAGACGGCTGTAGACGCTCGCGAGTTGCCTGAGATATTTCAAGTAGATGTGCGCGAAGAGTTTAACGAAGTAGAGTTAGCGCATGTTTCGAATAGTGAGCATCGATCGATTCTTAAAAATATTATTAATAGTTATCACCCGCGTAAAACTAAAGAGACCGACGTTGAGATGAAAATAATTCTGAAAGACGAGGAGCCGGTCTATCAAAGAGCCCGACGATTATCTCCCTCAGAGAAAGAAAAAGTAAACAACCACATTAACGAATGGATTCAAAACGGCATTGTGCAGCCCTCTCTTTCGGACTATGCGAGTCCCGTAGTTCTTACAGGGAAAAAAGACGGTAGCACTCGATTGTGCATCGACTATAGGCAGCTGAATAAAAAGATTGTGCGCGATAGGTATCCTTTACCACTTATAGAGGACCAATTAGACCTCTTACAAACGGCGAAATATTTCAGCACCTTAGATTTAAAGAACGGATTCTTCCACGTTCCGGTGGAAAAGGAGAGTCAAAAATATACGGCTTTTATTGTCCCTGACGGACATTACGAATTTCGGAAAGTGCCATTCGGTCTTTGCAATTCACCGTCAATCTTTCAACGTTTTATAAACGCGACTTTTAAAGATGTAATACGTGATAAAACGGTATTAACTTATTTGGACGATTTGATAATTCCTTCCGAAGACGAGGATATGGGAATAAAAAGACTCGAGATAGTACTCAAAATTGCGAGCGAAGCAGGTTTAGTTATCAATTGGAAGAAATGCTACTTCCTACAGAAAAAAGTGGAGTTCCTCGGTCACGTAGTGGAAGACGGTCGTGTGTATCCGTCGGCGTGTAAGATCGAGGCCGTGCGTAAATTTCCGGAGCCGACGAATGTTAAACAAATTCAAAGTTTTCTCGGCCTGAGTGGCTACTTCAGAAAATTCATTCCAAAGTATTCGATCATAGCACGTCCATTAAGTAATTTATTAAAATCAAGCGCGAAGTTTTGTTTCGAGGAAAACGAGAAAGAGGCATTTATCCGGTTAAAAAATATTCTATGCGACAAGCCGGTATTGCACTTATATAGAGTTAATGCAATGACAGAATTGCATACCGACGCATCAATGGAAGGGTATGGTGCTATATTATTACAAAAAGAGAGCGAAGGTATTGCATTCCATCCCGTTTACTATGCGAGCGGAAAAACTACCCCCGCGGAGCGGCGTTATACAAGTTACGAGTTAGAAGTACTCGCGATTGTGAAAGCGTTAGTGAAATTCCGTGTTTACTTGCTAGGCATTTCATTCAAAATAATAACAGACTGTCGCGCGTTTACCCTAACAATGCATAAAAGAGATCTGTGTGTACGAGTAGCCCGATGGGCATTGCTTTTGGAAGAATTCGATTACTCTATTGAACACAGACCTGGAAAGAGCATGCTTCATGTGGACGCGTTGAGTCGCAATCCACTTCCGGTCTGCATGAGTATAGACGAGCGTGATACTTTAACGATGAAATTTAAACGAGCGCAACAAGATGATAACGACGTGAGAAAAATGTTCGAAGCAGTGAAAGAAGGAAATATGAATAATTATATAATAAAGAATGACCTACTATTTAAAAAGCATAATGAGGACGTATTGCTAGTTGTTCCAAAAACAATGTCCACACAGATCATAAGGCAAGCCCATGAACGAGGTCATTTCGCGGTGGCAAAAACTGAGGCGATCGTTTTGAAGGATTACTGGATGCCGAATATAAAGTCGAAAGTCGAGAAAGTAATAAAAAATTGTGTAGCATGTATACTTGCGGAAAGAAAGCAAGGAAAGCAAGAGGGATACTTAAACGCGATAGAAAAAGGCGACTTGCCTCTCGATACGTATCACATTGACCATTTGGGGCCGTTGCCTACCACGAAAAAGAGTTATAGGCATATTTTCGTAGTGATAGATGCATTCACAAAATTTGTATGGCTCTATGCGACCAAAACGACAAACGCGACGGAAGTAGTGACTAAGCTTAAGAAGCAATCGACGATTTTTGGAAACCCGCGGAGAATTATTTCCGACCGAGGCACAGCTTTCACCTCCAAGGAATTTGAGGATTATTGCGTCATGGAGAAAATAGAACATGTGTTAACTACAACCGGAGTTCCTCGTGCTAACGGACAAGTCGAGCGCGTCAATCGAGTATTAATTCCGTTATTGACAAAGTTGTCGGATCCTAAACGCGAGGTGTGGTTCAAGTTTTTAGATACCGCTCAATTGTATTTAAATTGCGCGCCACATAGAAGCATTGGCACTACGCCATTTCACTTATTATTTGGAGCACATGCGCGCGTACGAGATGATCCTCAAATTCGCAAATTGTTAGAGAAAGAATGGGTGAGTGATTTTCAGAATACTCGGACTGAATTGCGTACACAAGCACAGGAGTGTATCGCGAAGATCCAACGGGAGAATCGAGTCAGTTTTAATCGAAAACGTAAAGCGGCTACAAAATATAGCGAAAACGACCTAGTAGCGATAAAGCGTACCCAGCTAGGTCCTGGTTTAAAACTAGCTAATAAGTATTTAGGTCCATACTCAGTGATAAAAGTGTTGCGTAACGATCGGTATGTGGTGCAGAGAGTGGGCGAACATGAAGGACCGTCGAAAACGTCGACATCCGCCGATCACATGAAACCATGGACGGAATCGGTAAGTGATGACTCTGATGGTGAGTGCGAAGACGAAGACATTCGAGGACGAATGTCCATGCAGAATGGCCGAGTGTGAGGAGTGAGAGCATTGGAGCGAGTGAGAGAGCGAGCGAGTGATTGTCGGTCTGCGACAAAAGGAATCGCGACGTTCGCGGCGAGCGATAGAAGTTGCGGCGAGTGACAGAAGTCACAGTGAATAATAAAAGTCGCGGCTTCTAAAAGAAAAGCGTTTTTCGGGAATGCGCTGTTGCGAGGCTAACAAGAGCTTATATAAGCGACAGATCAGCGAGCTCGAGAGGCAGAAAGTCTCGAGAGTTCGTCGGGTCAAATCCTCGTTTCGTATATCTGTACTATCGGACACAATTAATAAAACCTTACATACTTTTCCTACAATATTCAAACTTTTTTTTAATGTATCTTCTAATACAGGAGTATTTAAGATACCTAATGTATATGCATTAAAGAATAACAGCCGGAATGTTAGAAATGAGAAGCTTTTTTCGGACGGTCACATGATAAATTCTCCGATTTCGGTCACGAGAGAACCGTTGAAAAGTTACCTCCGAATCCAAATGGGCTAATTTTTCATTTCTAAAAAGCTAAAACGCCTCAATCGGACATTGACACCGCGCGTTCGGAGTACATTACTCACAATCAGTACTTAACGACGACGCTTAAACGTATCTGCCTATCCGGCATTTCCAGGACGGACAATAGCTAATCGTTGGAGCCACCTGTCTCCTGTCGTAATCTCACAGGGTATAATTAACGGCGTTAACATGCGGACTCAAATGGAGTGAGTCAAAGACACAGAAACAACGTCTGTTCAACGTCTAAATAGCGTGCTGTATGTCGACGATGATGTAACAAAGCTATCCTGCTACGTCTCATACTCGAACATCATTATTATAATTAAGTAGCAATAAGACGCTACGGGGGGGCGCGTTTGACAGATGAGCAACAACGATAAAAATCACAAATTCTTAATTTATTAACGTTTCTACGAAGAAGTTTCTACTTGAGATTTGAGAATTTGCCAAAGTATCGTATTACGAGAAGCTATTTATTTTATATTTTATCGTGATTGTAAACCCAAATAACATGTAATATTCAAAACGATATTTATTCTTAGATATACCTTGAAAATTCGAGCCTCCGTTAATGTTGGCTATACATTTACCTTGATAAGTATCCTTGAATGCATATAAAGATCATAATCCGCCGTAATCTAAAATTTATGGAGGTGCTTTTTTTGCATGCAATCCTTCGCACATCGATCGGGGCACAGCTTTTAACAAAACGCCAGATGTTGCATAGTTACTGAGCTATACGGAAACGATCACGGCTATACGAAACTGTCTACTACCGGTTAGAAAAAGCGGGAACGTTAGCTCAATAATGCATAAAGGCAATGTAACGTCAACGACGTATGCCGCGTTTGCGAGAACACGAAGATAGATAAACGTAACCAACGAGATAGTCGAGTCTCCGTGCACGTGCTCTGTATACCATCGGCTTTATCATTTTTTCATACAGCCGGCGATAGTCGGTCGGATTTCTAAGGCGGAAGATTAGAACGATCCCCCCGAGTTGGAGAGCGTGCAATCATTTTTTCACCGGCGAGCATCGGGCATTCTTATTCTCCGCGAATCTACGCGAAGGCCACGAAGTTCAGAAACCGACGGCGCGGCGCGCTCAGCCGCTCGGCAGAAGTTGGAAAACTGTCACGTAAACTTTTATACTCCGGCTTATTTCGCGTTACGACGGTTACCATGCATCTACTGCATCGCAGAAGCCACGTAGAAGACAACGATATCGCTTAACTCTATGAAATCGCGATTTCAATGAGAAATTACGATGTTCAGCATTTTCGCGTCGAGATCAATTTGCAGCAGAGGGGAACAGGACGTCGCTCCCTTCCTCAAAGTCGTTTCTCGCAATTTTCATTTTTATGCGTGCGTCACCGCAACGGCCACGGGGCGATCTAGCTTAAAATAAATGTGGGTACTTAATACTCGACTCTTTTCTTTTTTACATATTTATCCAAGGCGCAATCCGCCGATTTCTCAACAAATTCCATCCAATATTTTACCTCTCAAGGACGAAATGTAAAAAGAACTGGTTTCTCACCGTGCATCAAACTCGTTTCTTCGTAACAGAATACGAGGGACTTGGTATGAAAAATCGACGACGCGATTCAAACGTCACGGCGAAATTCACGGTATAATTAATGTTGGTGAAAAATCGAACATGGCAATGCATCCACGGCGTGTCTGAATCAATTATTTCGCAAAACTGCAGTTTACACCGATGCTCTCTCTCGCCATTACATTTCTCCGTTTCATTATCATTGTCGGGAATCGTCAGCGATGACCGTCAACGAAAAGTAAGAAGAAGAGAGAGAATCACGAAAGCCTCCAATTATAGATTCGCTTTTTTTTCCTTCAGCACACATTAAAGACGCGTCTCACTGGCACAACTGCGGCGGAAAAACACTCATTACGCGTCCGAAGGAAACTGGTGCGCGATCGTTCGGTAAAGGCGCGGGGCGGGAGCGGGCGACTTCCCGCGTCTTTATTCTCGCTTCGATGCACAATTGAAGAATTCCTTTGAGCTCTCCCTCCTTCCACGAATCACCGAGCCACGATGTACACGCGGCGCAACGAGAGAGAGAGACGACCGGGCGTCGTCAACGACGACGTCGGTTTGTTGACACTGCACGTAGACACGGGCGTGTTCACTCCTGATACTCACACACGCGCGTACAAACACCGGCGCCAGTAAAATAAACATCCGAGGTGTCTACGCCGAACGCGGAGTATCGAAACATCGCAGCCGCGCCGCGCGCGCCACGCGTTTCCGCGAAAAAGTTCGGACGTCTTCGAAGTTGGACAATGGATTGTCCACACCGGTCTGCCCTTAATCCTCCGTTAGTCGCAGCTCCAATAATGTACGTCCGGACTACAATTTATCGTCATTGTTATGTATGACCTATTTCAAAAACCGATGGAAATCCATCCTAATATTTGTCAATTTATTCTTCACTGTTTTTTTTTAAGTATATTTTACATTGAAAAAAAAAACAGACAGGTCAGAAAAATCTTGTAAGACTGATCAAATATTCTGGTTATTACAATATTCTAGTTATAAGTTACAAAGTATTGAATTCTATTATAATAACCAGAATATTAATTTGATCAATCCTACAAGATTTTTTTGATTCCGTTTTTAACCAGGAATTTTTTTGGTGTGTAGTGCCAATGGAGTGTAGTGCCTATCAAGTTCTATTAACCAAGTGCTAATGAAAGAAAACTTTTTTCAAAGAGCAGAGAAAAATAACGGAAAAATAGCCATCTGCGAGATACATTGCGATCATTCATGAATGAAAAATATTACGACTAACAGATGATTAGAACTGAATCAAAATCAGAAAAAAATTATGTTGAGCATACTTGAATTATTTATCGGAGCACGCGTAAACTTATACGCTATGCGTAAACAATGCGTAAACATGCGTAATATGCGTGAAAGAGTTACGATGCTCTCGTTTTTTTTCCGGGCCTTTGTAGGAAGAGAGAAGAGAGAAAAGAGAGAGAAAGAGAGAGAGAGAGGAGAAAGAGAATAAACTGAACCTGCAATTGTGTTTTTTCCATTAAGTTTGCCGGATATCAAATGAACGTAATGTCAAAACAAATTCAGTTACGCTGAAATCAACATGACGTGCTGCATCACATACATGACACGCGGGAGTTTTTATAATAACGATATCTTCATTTTAACAAACCGCGTATTGGCTTTTTACTCGCATAACAGCGAAATACGCATCGGTATAATTACTGTTGCAGTAACTTTTACGAATAATAATTTAAACGTAGCACATCGTGTTTTATATTATGTTCGCCCAGTTCGACGTAAAAAGCGGCGAAGTTAAATAAATTGGGCTGAACGATGTAAATCAATTTGCGTGCACTGCGCCATGTATTAAAATAAAACCGCAAAAAAATATATATATATATACCTATTTCGCGCAGATTTTTTTTATCGGCGTGCGCGCGCGCTAACTGAATCTAGATAGAAACGAACGACATTTCGGGTCCATCCACTCTCCCGTACGAAAAAGCGGCGAGAATCGGACAGATGAGAGACGGGGTCAAACGAAACGCTGTTTTCGTCCATTCAAAAATCATGCTCATTCATTTCGCTCGGCGAATAATAACCGGCCGAATACAGGCAGTGCGACATATTGCCGGAACGATATCGTCCCGTAACGAATCGTTATCACATCTAATCGAGGCAGTTGAAGCCTCGCTGGCTGATTCATAGAGAAGTATCGCAAAAAAAAAAAAAACACGAAAAGGAGGATTCACCGCGCGAGTGAAATACTTCGGCAAAAAGCGCGTCGCAGTTTGCGCCCTTTTTTTCCGCTACCGCTCGGTAAAAGCGCTCCGGCTATTTGCAAGCGCGATAAAAAAAATTGCTCGCCCACCGCGTGACCTATACACTGGTTTCGATTGCAAAAAAGGACAGAAAACGAAGCTTCCATCCTAAAATTCTCAATCACCAAGTTTTTTTTCTCCGACGCGCGAAAGATCGCGCGGAGCAGATCGAAGAGATTCGGTCGTTCGTCGAGGACGCCATGTTGGGCGAGATCGAATCGTCAGATTGCGTTCGTGACAACGACAACGACGTAAATCGTCGCCGGGAACGCTAGGGTTGCTACTAGATTCGCTGCTTAAGACGGCCTCCTTCGCGCCGCGTCCTTTGTCTCGCGAGGGAAAATGATCGGGAAGAGACACTGACCTTGTTGCGCTGCCGATGCCCGCGACGCCGGCCGCGTCCGCGTCTCTCCCGCAGCAGGAAGCCAGCGGCGCCGAGTCCTCCTCCTTGCCTCTCGGCCTCGTGCTTCAGGTAATCCAAATTCCGCGTAGGCACACCACACCGTCCGGTCGCGTCGCGTGCCGTCCACCGAGTCTCACACGAAAGACAGAGTCTCACATACCGCGCACCGTACGCCTTGGAGAAACCGTGTCACTGCACTTTGAAGTTAGCCGCGCGACGAGCGCGGGACGCGAAGCGATCTTTCCGGAGCGACGCCACCACGGCGAACCCTTCTTCTCTCTATCTCTCTCTCTCTCTCTCGTTCTCTCTCGTTCTCTTTCGCCAGGCCAACAGAGACGGCGAATATACATGTACAATTCACCCCCGTGTGCGTCGCCGTGCAACTCCGCGATACGCGCGATACAATGATCACCTCGGCGACAGAGCTCGGCCTCCACGTGGAAGCGAGCTGACCGCCGCGTACACACGTCCGTCACGTCGGAACGGCAAACCGAGACTAGCGCGCCGCTGCGGACGTCGAGAAAGGCGAGCCTACTAGACTCGCGCTGTCTCGCTCCTTCCCCCACCCCTCGCCCCTCTCACTCGCTCGCTCTTCTTCCCCGCTGGCTCCGCGCTCTCGCGCCGAACGACTCGCGCGATCCCGCTTCTCTCTCGCTCGCGCTTTAACCTCTTTCCCCTCGATCGCCGCCGCGGTCGTACTCCATTCCTCTCTCGGCTTTCCGCGTCCCGTTCCCCTCTACGGTCCGTCATCCTCTCCCCGTGCCTCACCTGCCGACCGCCCGATGTGCTCTTCCACGGCCGGCGACGATCCCTTCTCTCCATGGACGATCTCTTATGCCGGTCGGGCCAACCCGATCCCTTTTCCAACCGTAGTCCGGCCGGCGCGGCGCGAACACGTTACCGTGCCCCCGTCGGCGTCTCCCCTCGAAGCGAAACTCCCCATCACTGTTGTTGTGCTTCGTTGCGCTCGCACACGCAAGTTCGGCCGTCGCGCGCTTCTTCTTTCGTTTCCCCTCTCTCTCTCTCTCTCTCTCTCTCTCTCTCTCTTTACGCACATGCCAGCCGGCCCCACGTTACGATGCGTTTTGCCGTCCGCAATCAACGGTCGGCGCTCGCGACCGGACAGTGCGGTCGCAAAAAAAAGGGGGTCAGCTCGCGAGTGGGATTTAAAACCGGGAGCGTTTGCGTTTTGCCGGCGACTAGAGCTCGAATTGCGAAATTGCGCGAAAATGCGTCCTGTCGTATCGGGTGGCGTAACTCCGAAAGAGCCGGTCGCCACGATAATAGGGAAGCGCCGATAAACTCGCCGAGTGGATACTCGGCCGTTAATCCGTGTCGATGCGGCGATGAAGAGAGAGCGTTTTTGTCAGCCGATATTCAACGCGACGTGGATGGAAGCTGTTTTAATGGAGAGCTCGCGTACAAATTGTTGCGCACTTTATAAATATATCGGGGATTCGGGCGCCGAGACTGAACAGGGTCACGGGGAGCCACGTCGATAAAAGGAATAAATCTGCACTGTCGGACCAAGGAAAAGTTCCAAGAGATTTGTCGCATCTTGTTTTATACGCATGTACGTATAAATATATGTCCGCGCTGTACGTTCGCTGAATATACTCTACCGCGTGCGACCGGTAATAATGTGAAATAACAGAATAATAGGCTGCACGTTTCATATTTTCAAACGACACAAGAACGGGGCAAATATTATCTAGTTCTGCCGTCATCTTTGAACAGGTCATTATATGCAGATTACGCGAGGACTAAAATCATCGTGATAATATTGCCGCGGCATTTAGCAAACGCCATTGCTTCATAAAGCGATAAATAATTGCTCGGTGAGAGGAGGCATTGTACTGTTTTTCGGTAATCAGGCGTGAATAACAATGGTTAATCGTGCATGAACCGCATACGAAAGTATACGCTTTGTTCTGTTTTTAATGCACCGAGGTCCGTATCGATCGGAGCGCAATACATTAGAAGCACTGTAAATATTTTTAAAACTCTTTCTCTCTCTCTCTCTCTCTCTCTCTCTCGCGTGAGAGTAGTTATCGCGATATTTAACGCATCAAAATTTACAATTGATATTTCTACCGTTCATTGCGAGTGACGTAAGATACGATACTCCATTAATATTCAAAATTATTTTTCCTCGAAATTTAATACACGTATCGACGATCGAATGAATACATGTATATTAAAGAGACTTAATGTTGGAGGAGACGTGTTACCACATCACCGCAAATTGTTTATAGAACATAAATTTTCAGAATACGCTCTAATTGACTCGTAAATTTCGCTCGTGCAGTAAATCATACCCGTGACACACAGTGTATCTACGTCCGCAAAAATTTACGTTAACGGTCCTTTGGCGTGAGATGCGTAACAGCCGACCTATCACGATTCCGGAAAAAGGATTTCACGAGGGGCGACATTTACGTCGTCCGGGTTAGCATTTAAATTCACGCACGGCGTCAAAGATGCAGGTGGCACTTTAGACGACTCTAAATTGCGTCCACAGGCAGAGAAACGCACGGGCGCAGCCAAGTCCTGTGTTTGCCCCGGTAGTTGCCAGTGACTAAGCTAACGGAGCCGGCCGTGTACCAGGAACTCGCAGAAAGGAACACGAACAGAAGGCCCCTTAGTCCACTGTTCCACTACCCCCCGCCGTTTCTGTCTTTGCGGCGCCCCCCTCCCCCCCCGCCCGTCCACCGTGCTCGGCATCTCGTCCTCGCAGTCAGTTACGTTCGTGTGCTCGGACACCATTACCTTAATTAAGAGCGAAGTTTTCTCAAGCTGCCCGCGCCAACACTTCCTCCAAACTAAGTTCTCTATTGATTTTATCTTAATATCCTTAAGTTCTTCTCGCAGTTTCTCCTTTTATTCCTCTTTCTCTCTGCTCGAAGGCGCTACGTGCCGCGACTAAATGGCTTTACATGCATAAGACGTCTCGTCATTAATGTCGCAAAACTTATCGCCGCCTTAATGAGAATTTCTCGTAACTCCATTTTTCTAAATATGACGCGCGACGCGAAGACTGTTTAAGAATTTTTTAATGTAGTTGAGCATCAAGTTCAGAATTCACTCTCTTAAATGATTTACGATGTTACGCTTTACAGCGCCCCGGGACGGATGTCTTTATCGTAGGATAACGATAAAATACTTATCTCCTTTAATAAAAGTAAAACTACGAAAAATTTTCTCTCGTCACGTCCATTATAAATACCTTTTCACGGGTTTCACGGGTTTCATGGGCTCCTTATAAAAGATTTCGGATATTATTATTGTATTAAAGTGGCAATTTTTACATAATTAACTGTAAGACATTATTAATCTAATTATTCACTCCTCAGTCATTTCGCCGCATACTTTCGTTTGTCATTTATATACTTTTTGTTTTTTTTATAATTTTATACTTTTTGATTGACATTTTTGTTCCTAGCCTTTATTATTTTTCTTTAGACCTTTTTTGAATAGGCTCCTAAGAAAACGACTAGAAAGAGTTTAATACACTTTTTCGTGTTCGGTTTCCTTTTCACAAATGTTGCGGTAGGTCCAAAATCCTTAGCACATATATTTATGTAGCTTTTTCGTATTATTGGATTTTTTCGCTCAAATGTCTCCAATGCTATGTTCTACGGAAAATTCTGTGAGAGAACAGATGAGATCTCTTTTTACTGGCGACAAACGGAGAACAAAAATTACATATGTATTATATATGTATATTGGAGTGTCTCATCGCAGATAATAAATTACGTAAAAAAATTCATGGTTGTGAAAATATGACTAAAATATATTTTACAATTGGAAGGATAAAGTAATATTAGAGATACATTACAAATTAACAAAATTAATAAAATTTTATTACTTATTTATTAAGATTTTCTGATAAAAATGTTATATAAAAATATATTGATACTTATATATTTTCTTAATTTGATACATTTTTGTTAACTAACTGAATATTTAATAATTAAATAAATATGCAAAGATGTATCTCAGTTCAAATGCTCGAAGCTTACTAGTACCAGTCAAATTTACGCAAATACAACATCCTACCAAATTAAACGTAACATTTTGTACCATTTATTTTACTCTTGATAGAAGGCCAAGAATTTTTCTATTAAGAATCGCAGGAGTGAGCTCGACGGAAAGTACGTGGAGATGACGAAGGAGGAGATGGATGGACGAATGAGAGTAATAGAAAGAGCAGCGCTTCTCCACGAGGAGTGAAGAGTGAGCAAGGAGCAAGGAAGAAGAAGATGGAGCCGAAGAATCAGTCGGTCGTGGTAGAGCCAGTCGTGGCTTATACTGGACTCAAGGCTATCAACCTCTAAGCATCCATTAACTACCAGCCGCCGAGGTGTATGGGCGCGCGTACGTGCACACGCACACACGCGCGAAGACGGCTACCCATCCCGCGGTATTTCACCTTCGGCGTCCGCAATTTCGCGGTTCCAAGCAACAGTGCTGATTAGACCGCAGACGTTGCTCCCGTTGCCGTGGCCGAGAACGCACGCGGCGACTCCGAATACGCCTCGTCAGGTTGTTAAAACTTTTATTTTGCAAACTGTTAAAGTGCGTTCTACATACATATGTCAGTTTCAAGTGAGGAATGCGCGACCGCTAAATGCCGAACGCGAGTTTCGGAGCCGCGGTCGCGGCAGTTGGCGAGGACCGGCGCGATCCTCGAAAGAGAGACGCCGAGTCGAGAGCAACAAGTGAAAGTCAATTCGCCACGGAACAACGTAGTCGGAAATCGTGCGCGGTGCGCATTATCTTGTTTCCCAGTCCGCTGCCTCCGCCCTGTATAATCAGTCCGATCGTATCCGTAAGATCTTGCCTCGCTCCGACTCGACTATTGGCTCGTTATCAGCTTCGATCGGGATATCGTCGGCCGATGCAAACGACCTCGTCGATTCCAATGGACGCGCGTCCATTCTTTTCCGATCATTTCCCGATCAGCGTCCCGACGTCTGATGAATTCAATTTTGCCGAGCCTAGCGCAACGGTAACACGGCGCTAGAGCTCCGTCCGTTCGCGCTCCGAGCTCGAACAAACCTGGCCGACAAAAACTGGCCGGACAGGTAAGCGGTAGCGAAATACCTGACGCCGTGAGGCTAAACGCGGCGTGGTAGACGCTGTCCTAGACGGGGCCGTTTCGCTAGCGAGACGCAAACACGTTTCCTTCGGCTGCGAATATCGTGCGTGCGTTAACGAGTACGCGAGGTTGATTGTTACCTCGTCGGCTATGATTTACAGCGACTTTAAAGATGAGATTGGCCTTTTGTCGAGTGCGCTCATTGGTTGTAACGCTGATCCGACGTGCCGGATTGAGCTGCCGAGTGGATTTGCGAGATTGACTTGCCTTGAACGGCGTACCGAGGAAATCCCTCAAGATCGCTTTGAACTAATTCGCGAGAGCGGCACAGTGTCGCGAATAATTCAGGCTTAAAGGGTAATAAGTAAAGTATAGTTTCCTGGTTTACGTTAATTCGAAAGTATATAGGTGTACGGCTTGCGTCCGACTTCGATCGATTCCAGAAGATCTCGTCGGGATCGTGACCTTCGTTCGGTCATTATAGCCGCCATAAATCATACGGGAAAATTACATCGCGGACTCCTCGTGATGAGAGTATTACTTGCCGACGAATACGGCAATATTCTCGGTGAAATCAGACGAACTAACATCCTGCGTGTACCGAAGGCACGGCTCTCGCTATAAAGATCGCGTAGATATTCATACGCAATCACGATACTTACGTTCGCGGTCCTGACGTTAACGAGGATATTTCGATTTAACAAGGAAAATTTGCGTTTAACATTGGAAAAAAAGTGTCGTAATGTGAGAGATGGGAAATGATTGGACTCAAGTGTACCCTGACGAGTGGTTAATGACTAATAGATGTAGAAAACAGTTCAAGAACGAATAAAATCGGTCCTCGTGCCCGCTGTATCGCATAAATCGATAATTGGCGCATTAGTCATTTAACGCGTGGAATTTCCAATCTTCAAAAAACACGACGCGTATTCGGCAGATCGTCGTATTTTTCGTTTGATTTGCGTATGTACATATATACAGTGATTACATTATCGCTCATTTTACGGCACCCGATGTTTCGCTCGTTTAACAACCGCGCGTATTTTTTGCTCGCATGCAATTTGCGGATCTTCTGATTTCGAATCGAATTAATTTCTGCCATTCGGAGTTTAACCCGTAAACAATCAACGCGATTATCGTAATCGACGGCCACACTGTTCGCTCGTTCACCCTGGCGCAGTGTGCACTCGTTTCGCTGACTGATGCCATGTGGCGAATTGGTGGAAATCTGCAATCACGCCGAACGAGACCACAGAATCCGATAAAACTCGAAGATTCATTCTGTCTGCGAAGTATCGTCGAATAAATCGGCAACGGTTCCAGCTGGCCGTTTCGCTTTGTGTAGAAACCATTTGTAGAGATTTAGCGACCATAGCGCGAAAATCTTTTTCGGAACGGTTCCGTGATATCTATATGTACTTTTATGATCGGTCGACGCGACGGCGGTTTAGCGTTAAACGCGCCACGAAAATATAGGCTAATGCCTGCGAACCTGTTTACGTTTTACGATTTATTTCCGGTGACGGACGCTCTGTAATATCAAGCAGTTTTCTGAGAAATGTAAAAACTCCGAACGCGAATCTCCCAGACTCGCTCGAAACTTCGTTTGGGGGCAACTATTCCTGTGTAACAAGTCACCGAACTTCGTTCCCGGAAACTCGATTACGTTTTGAATAAATTAACGAGAGTCTTTTCCGAGCGCGCGCTCGTTACTCTCGCGCGGAAACTGGGACGCGACCTTCTTCGCGCGACAGAAAAAGAACGTCCGAGGAACGTCAGTCCGGAAAAGTTGCAGCTTCGTGACACCAGCCTAACTTTGCGCCGCAAGCTCGGCCGAGATGCTCGCAAGCGGAGTCTCTCTCTCTCTCTCTCTCTCTTGTCATCGCGCTGACAAATTGCTTCGCGCAAACCGTCGTCGGCTGGGTGCTAACGTAAACACGGAACGTTGTGTGGCAGATTGTTGCACGGACACACTCGACACGATCGGACGCAAGTAGCAAGGTCGGCCTATCGATGAAGCGCCGGGTCTGCATCGACGCGGATCGATAAGCGTTTCGACAGCGGCGAACAATAGCCCGTGCACGCTGCGGTGGTCTTTATTTCAAGTGAGAATGGCGGTCGGCAGGTGGAAAATGACAGTAAAAAGTTTCCCGAAAGAATTATGAATCCCCGGCGACGATGGCGGCGACGGGAGGGTGCAGACCGTTCATTCATTCGTATCCCAACCGCGCTTTATGGGAATTCCGTCGGAAATATTTCAATACTCACCGGAATAGCGGCCCGCGGAATAACCTTGCTCCGTCCGGTCTCTCGCTCTCTTTCCTATCGCTCTTGTGGCGATTCTGTCGCATTTGCCGCACAATAAGCCACGATACTTATGACATTAGCTATTCTTCAGTCATTCAAACCACGACATCGTAAACCTGAAGTTACAATCATGAGTAAAAGTGCAAAATTTGCGTGAATTTATTTAATTATAAAATTGAAATTTAATATTGCTTTAATGTGATATATTAATATAATATGTATACGTTCATTTACCATTTTGTAAATTTAACTCATCTGAAAAATCAAGTTTCGTCGATTTTACAATGGATTATCCGGATAGGAAATTTACCTTTCCGTCAGGGATATACGAGGCGACATACGCGATGCAAAGCAGTTTCAAAGAGCCTACTGGAGAGTCGGATTACAAAGAAATCTAGAAGCGCAAAGCTAATTCTGAATTAGGTGTCTGCTTACAATCTGCCGTTGTTGCCGAGACTGTGCACTTTATTCGCTACGAAGTATAGCGGCTCGCAGTAGTAAGTGCACGAGTATCTACACAGAAGCGGTTTTGCATCTTTAAATTCCTGAGAGAAGGTAGAAAAGGCTATTCAGAGACGCGCTTAGTCGCGACGCGCTTAGTAGACGATCAGGACTGGGCTTTTTAAGTGGATATCGTGCTTGACTCGTCCACCCACCTACTGCGCATTGCAAGATTCACAAAACCTCACGTCTCTCTCTCTTTTCGCCTATACGTATTTATATGTGCACATGCCTTACGAGTTTAATAAAAAGAAAGATATAGATATTTCAATAACCGGTTCCGAGAATTCCTGAAATTTTTAGCGACGTGAGAGAACACCATTT
The DNA here is from genome assembly GCA_928718305.1 of Tetramorium bicarinatum. Lineage (NCBI taxonomy): Eukaryota > Metazoa > Arthropoda > Insecta > Hymenoptera > Formicidae > Tetramorium > Tetramorium bicarinatum. Next base: position 12,243,827 of record OV788329.1, read on the forward strand.
TTGTCGAGATTTTCTGAAGGAATTATTGAAGCAAACGGAAGCGAAAATATTGGCCCGGATTTATACCGAATTATTTCCAGTGAATTGAAAAGAAGTTAGTTTGGAAATTCCCTTAATTGACTTGCCTCGTACTACGTTTAATGGTCCAGTGAATAACGTAACAATTTTCAAATGTAGCACCGCATTTCCGTAATGTTATACCAGAGTAAAATTTCAATTTTCCGGGCCATAAAGTATACGCTGCGTAGGAGAGCCCACGAGCAGATCGCAAGTCGAACGATCTTCTAAACGGATATCGATGAAATGGTATATCATCTGTATTAAAATTACAGTAATTTTCTGACGCAAGAGAAATTCCACTGTTCCGAACATATACGAGCTCTATCGTATTATTTTCCGTACTCTTTGCAGGAAATCGTTTTAGCGGCTATACTTATTTTTTTTTTGAATATTGCATAACGTTAAAAGAGATAAAACTAATTTTTAAATGTAATCTGACTTGGTCGCGAAGCGTAATGTAGTCTTCAGCCTGACAACGGAACCGAATTACGGCTAAAGAGGAACCAGAGAGAGGAGAAAGCGAAGAGAGACAGACAAATCAAGCGTGCATAATCGATGTCCGCTGCGAGAACTCTTCATAATCCAGTCTCGATTCACCTCTCGAATCTCGTCGCGGTATTAATCAAGGCGTTACACTTTCTGTAATCTCCAGACCAAATTCCAAACAAATTATCCTGGGATCTCGGTGGACAAGCAGCTCGTGGCGTTTTATAAATGATCCCCGCGGAATAAGGAATTGCGAACATTAGTAAAGGGTTGTCAGCGTTTTCTGCGCGGCGTATCTGCCGCAGCAGCTGCCGTTACCGTCTCCGACTGAGGAGAATTAAGCAGTCTTAAACGCTCTTTGATACCGACGTCGACATTTTGAAATATTTTTCTGCGCCATACTGCTCTACCGCGTTGACGCCTTCATTTTTCACACCGACTGAACCGCCGTAGTAATAAAAGTGTCGAAAAATGTTCTTATTGTTTTCAACGAAAACTTTTTACAATCCAAAGACGTACATACGTACGTCAGTTGCATACGATATATTGTGCCACTTGTTACAAATTGTTTGATACAATTTTCCATGACCGTATATATGTGTGTAATCACGCCGCGCGATCGTTATATGCTTGATTAAAATATTCGATTTCCCAAAACTATACCGGTTACGCGTTGAGAACGCACTTGTGTTTTTGACATTATATAGACTCCTCAGTAATGTTCCAGATAAATTGAGACACACACAAACAGTTGACAGGTAGGCGTATCGGAAGATGAATTTATGCATGATTGACACTGTGCTATACAGTGCTTGATTACATGTCAGAACTGGTGTTCCTTAAATATTATATTGTATAATAATATATACCTCGCTTATGTGGGTAAATGCTGCGCGTTACGCGATTATCCAATTTTATTAATTTCGTGTATTAAATACGTACAGACTTTCGCACATATCCCACGAAACATTAATAACTAGATTAATCAGAATCGAACTTCTTATGAAAATGTTGAAATCGTTGAAGGTTTCTGAATAATAAGCAATCAAAGTTCTTCTGATGATATCTACATAAGTAATGATAATTTTATGTAAATACTTTTACGATTGCAAAAGAAGGTAAATTTTATTCTTTATGTAAGCATTAAATTTAATGTGCTATAGTTTATCGGAATTATTACGAAAGAACAATTATTGCGCAAAGAGCAGAATGTTCGGTATAAATTTATTCTTAAAAATATTAAATATTTCAGTTGTCATTTATGACAAGTCGATTCGGGCTCGCGGCCTTGATATGTGTTACGCTACGGCGTGCTGTTGCGGACATAAGCTTACTGTCCTATTATTCGCGCACCGATGCTCGGACAAGTATGACAGTGCGAGCAGCTCTACATATCATCGCGTTATTTTTCGATGTGATTCTAAAAAGTATTTTACTATTATCAATAACTGGTTATTACTATCTGTGAGATTAATGATTCGAGGTGTCGCGCCGGGTATTTAATTAAATATATTTCGCGCGATTTATTCTTGATAGTAAAATCGAAGCGATTGAAAATAAGAATTTAAAACTGCATAGTGTGTGATTTTATATCTTTAATGACGTTTAAATTTAAATGTATTGCATATCTTATTAATTTCATTTATTTAAATTATCCAATTTTAGATTTAAATACATTGTGCTTTTCATTTTTCATTGAATTAAATATGATTTACTTATTTCTAAATAGAGAACTTGGAATAAGAAACGAACCGTCGCATCGGATTAAATAATTCAAAGGTGTGCATGAAACATTGATTGTATTTATTAATAATATTTTATCGATTTTTCATAGTATTGCATTATTTGTATCGCTTATGTTACATTTACATTAGATAAATTCTCGTTACAGAAAAATCATTATATTAAACCGAAAGAAATTACCAACTTATTGATTTATTAAAGTTAATAATTTTTCTCGAGATAAAATTTTAATATGAGAGAAAATAATAAACTTATTTAAATATTTTTCCCAACAACAAGATACAACAGATTTTATTTTTCACTTGTTAAATTATTAAAGTATGATGTAAAATTCATTTAAAAATCAAGAAAACAGGTGTATTTGAGATAATTTTATTCCATAAAGATTTAAATGTTTTGAATCAATATCGGTCTTAGTATTTGTTTTTCGCGCCGTAACTAAAAGCGCGGTATTACGTACGTAAGCGCTCCTTCGCGCTCCAACACTCACGTAAATGCGTCACAGTGCGTGTCGCTCCGTAATATTACTTTTCGAAACGCGATCGGGACACATATCAAACAGTGTCAAGTACTATTGCAGCATTATTACAAGCGAATACGTGTACGAGTGATTAACGATTCCTAAATGTAACGAGACGACGATGGATATCTCTGACGAAAAGAGGTTAGGACTTTATTTCTGCAGCAGATAATTATTTCTTTGATAGTGATTTGGAGTTGATCTCATTTTTCGTGTGACGCTTTACATTTTTCATTGACTGAAATGTATTTTGCTTGTTATTTACAGATCGAGAATACAATGTGGTACGCAAATTGTTAGATCAAGGGATTCAATTAATAAAGTTGTCGCCGACTTAGCTAATTGTAACCAAACAAGCCATAGCTGGCTCATTGTATCGTGCATTAACTTCGGGAGTGCGTTCAAGTAATTGGACTAATAGACTTTTTATTGGTAATTAGTCCACGCGCGAGTGTTATAATTATCCGCGAGTGTTTTTCGTGAGTGCAATGTGAGGAATATTGGACAATCTACACATCCTGAGAGGAGGAGGAGGCCTAGGAGAGGCATCGGGCGCTGGTGGAGCAACTTTATGGTAAGTGATTAGTTTTTTGTTCATTATTTTTTACATAGATCTATCGTCCATATTATTTTAATTGAATTTAGATTAAAATTAATAATTAGATTATTTTTTAGATTATTTCATAAACATCTAGTTGAAAGACGAATATAGAATTCATTATGAGTAGAATAATTATTTTTTGCTATATTAATTATTTTGGACATTGCTACAATTTATCTTATATTTACATGTTACAGAATCAACGTAGAACAACGTATAGCAGATAACTCCACTGCTACACATCATCAGTTGGTGAGTGGTTAATAATTATTTTTATTAACGTAACGAATCTGTGATAATTACATATATCATACATACGTATACATCTAGATACGTATATATATTAGTCTGACAACAATATAAAAATATATGATTCACAGATATGTTGACTTAAAATGGATATGTTAGAACAGATTAGAGCGACTGTTTAATCCTGAATGTGCCATTCATTGATTGATATGCATTCTATATGATTTATTGATTGTGCATATGGAAAGAACATGCGCGCGTATATTTTATATAAATACATACATATGGAGCTTCAAAAAAATTGGAAACATCATGAAGTGACATGACATGATAAATTAATATTGAAATTTCGGAAAAATTAAGTATGCGTTAAGTGTTAAATATAATATATTTTAATAAATAGAATATCTAATTTGTTATTTAATTAAATATTGGGGAATAAAATAAAGAAACGAGAGTAGAACAACATTACAATAAAGCTTTGATAATTAAAATTAATAAAATAAAAATAAAAATTAGATGAGGGTTATATATTTTAATCACTTCTATGAAATATAAAAAAACAGAACAATACGTTACTCGAAGTAAATAAATAAATTAAATAAAAATATAATATTTATAGAAAATCAATAGAAAATAATTATTATCTGTTACAATATAAATATTAGTTTTTCTTTTCTTTTCTATCCTTTTTCTCTTTTATTCTTTGAAGATTAAATATGTAAAAATGGTATAAATTATTATATTCAAAGTTTTTTAATAGTACGTATTACAATTATAAGTAAAAAATATTTTAAATATATTTAAATGTAACATTTCAAATAATATATTTAATAAAAGCTACACTCTCTTAAAATTATAATAATTATTACTTTTTATTGTAATGTTTTATTGTATTATGCTTTTATATTGTAATTTTAATCTATACTTTTAAAGCTTCATACGTAGTAATTAATAATTAGACTTTATACCAGATAATATGACGTGGAATTCCATAAATGTTTTATCGCGAAATGTAGGAAATATTGACATACATTAGATTGAATCATAATTTGTTTTAAAATTATAAATTTTTGATTTCGACATATTATATTTTATTATATTTTTGATATATTATATTAAAAATAATTTTAATAGTATTACAAATTTAATTATGAAATTATCTGTAGAAATGTACATTTATAAAAACAAATATGCAAAATGTGTTTGCGAGAAATCATAAAAAAATTTACTTCAATAACAATATTAATTATGCGGGAATGCATTATTTCTTTTGGAACATTTATTTTGAATTTTTTATCTGATGTTTTTTTAAGATGAAATTCAACATTCGTGACGATGCATTCAAGAATCGGAAAAATATGAGTCTTAGATTTTCTTTGCGTCTAGCCATTTTTATATTCCTAATTTTTTATTTATTAAATTTCGAACATTCTTATTGGAATACGATGTTTCTGTAAAATACAATTCCTCATATTCGCGAAATATTTTTTACTTATAATTGTAATACATACACATTAAAAAAACTCTTTGAATATAATAATTGTTTTCGCGTATCAATTCATATAATTTGTACATATTTAATGTTCAAAGAATAAAAAGGAAAGAGAATAGAAAAGAAAATAAAAATCAATATTTATACTGTAACAAATGTAATCGAGGTTTTCTTTATTAGAGAGCATACATATAGACTTTTTTGTAAGCTAAAGATTCTTTCAAATTTTCTATATCGAAAATATGTAATTATGGAACACAAATTCACAATTATAATATTTTAATAAACTTTATCGAATTTGTATTTAATTAATATTTTAATGTTTTTTTCACAATGTGTTCATATTTCGCGCATTACATAAACGTAATATCTTTATACTTATTCGTTGAAAATTAAGAGGAATAATTTTTCTTTTTATGCATCTTTGCCTACATATATGGCCAATAAATATGATCAGAAGTAGTGAAAAATAAGATTAATCTTGTCGAAGATTGAAACAGCGTTACATAAAATAGATTGGTATACGACGCCAAATAATATGATTAAAAGATATACAAGATAAACCTATAATTTGTTTTTTTTTTTATATGTGTGCAATCGTATGTAGTTATAAATAAAAATGTGCCGTCAAATGTTGGTACTAATTAAAATTCGAATTCTTCGCAAATTAAAATATAACTTAAAATCTCAATTGTTCGCGAATTAAAATAGTATTTAAAATTTCAATTTGCTGCTGTCTGTCTCTTCACATCTCGATTGTGGATCAATGATGGTCCACTAAATTAGTAAGTTCACCATTGATCGATAGCATTCGTGATTGTGAGATACAACTGGAGAATCCTTACTAAGGTAAGGACTGTAGATTGTTGCACTAAGTACGGATACGAGTAGGCAAGGCATTACAATTTAGATGTGCAGAGATACTATCATAAATTAAATAGATAGCAATAGTATATAATCTAGGGATAGATAGAAGCTATATCTCAATTTGGCTAGATAGGGAAGATTATTATAATTTAAGATTTGAAAAAAACTAAAATTATAGGAATAATTGTAGAAAAATCTATAAAAGTACATATAAGAATAACAAAAATAGTTAAGATTATTAAAATATTTATAGTTAATATAGTTAATATAATTAATATAATTCGTATTAAATTTGTCTTTGGAAATGTTAAAATTGAATGTAGTTATAAATATTACATTTCATTTTAAATTATGCAAAAGTTAATTATAAAAATGTTAAAATTATGCAAACAGATTGCGTATGATAATAAAGTTTATTAAATTTACGCATTTAAAATATTCGCTTTAAAAATCTTCAAAGATATAGTAATAATTTACATTTTGAATATCAAAAGATTGTTATAAATTCAGAAAAATTCTTTATATAAATTTAAATGAAATTTTAAATTCGCGATGCTAAACCTACAACAAACAAATTAGTTTATGATGTTACTCGTGAAATTTGTTCGTCTTTTTAAATATAACATAACTACAAAAATATTTGATAAATTATTATAAAATTCGAAATTGTTATTATTGCGATAGTTATAAATATCATAATTTAAAAGGCGAAAGCTTCTATCTTGTTTTTCATAAAATATAAATATTGCGAATTTCATATTCTACATTAGTATTTGCCAACGGAATTTTAAATTATACTTACATTAAATATTTGTTAAAAACTATTACGAACCATATTTTTTTCACGTTTTTGAGCGCTGCCTCGACGATGAAATCTTATCGTTTGTTCTGTCGTCTTGCGTTAGATGGTTGCTAGTGACTGAATAGTTTATGCTGGCAGGGACTAGAAACACTTTTTATCATGATTATTTCTTATCGTAGTTATTTCTATTGCATTTAGGGACTTATTTGCGATATCTAGTTCGATATCTGTTGAAAACCGAGACTTTCTGTTGTAGATTCGGCATTAGGTTCAAATTTCCTTAAACGGTTTCCGAAAACAGATGAATTATCGATAACCATCATATATTTTTCATAGTTGACTAGTTTTGTGTCCGTTGAAAGCGGATAATTTCTGTTGTTGTAGGCTCGGCATTAGACCCAAATTATCATATCGATTTCCAGAAGCAACAATAGAAGCAATTACGCATTGCATTTTTCAGTACTTTTGATAGATATGATTCATCGAATAAATTAAATAGTATATTGTGAACTTAAGACTTTTTTCCTCTCGTTCTCCCGTAGATATTAGTTATTAATATTCTAGTATTGTTTTAATAATAAAAAGATAGTAATATAATAAACATGGCTGTGACGATAACACATTTATAAAGAAAATTAGAAGTAAAGTATAAATTAATAAATTTTATATCGTTAAATATAACATTTTTCAAAATTCCACTATTATCGGATTCGATTTGTTTCGAATAATTAGAATACTAAAGAATTATTTTTACCCGTAAACAAGCAAACAAGTTGTGATGAAGACACGAGTATTTTATTATTTTTAAATATATTTATTTGTAAATTATTTTTCTGCAGAGTCCGGTTTATCCATGCGTTATTTTTTTAATAAGAAGATATATATTTCTTACTAATAAGAGGATTATATTTTATCACACGAATTTTGTTCTCGTATATTAAATCGCAGTATTGAATATCGATTTACTTATAACGAATATACTCAGGATTTGCATAATGTTTGCATTATATGAAGATTTAAAAAATCGTAACTATTGATTTGCTACTAAAATCATTGGTATCGAAAACGGTATGAAAGATCGGGGATTCGTTCTTTTCTACAATTCTTTTCTACGTACCCTAATGTTCGAAAAAGATCTTAACTTTTCTTTGCGGATTTCTTAAGGACGAATCCTTTTAGAAGCAGAGGTTGCTTTCTAAAGATTGTTTTTCTTTTCGCTCTCTAAAAATGTTTTTTTTTTTTATTGAATTAAATATTGATATTCCATCAAACTTTATTGAACACGAAAAGTATAATTTTAGGTCTATAAAGTTGACATTCCAAAATATAAATTTTTAAAAATTAATATGACATTTTATTGTCTATAATTTGTCCACATTTGTTTAGAAATAATCGTTGTTTATCCATTTTGCAAAAAAATTTGAAATAAATGAGAAATTTTATCGTTACTGATAAAGTTTGTTCAACTCCTTTAGTTTGAATTTTTTTATCAATGTCATGTATCACATATCATATCAATTTTGTGAAAATTCGCATTTCGAAGTGCCTATTTCACAGACTTTACAGTTTTCTGCAATTTCTCGTCATTTTAAAAAATTCACAAGACTTTAGAAAACGAAGTTAAAGGAACAAGTTAGATTTTACACGTGTCGTATATTGATCATTTTTTTGATACTAAAATCATGTATGTACGCGAGAAAACGCTGTTTGTCCTTCAAACTACATTCACCGTCGCGAAAAGCAATAATAATTGTGAAGGACTCGTTGCATCAGAGTTTTATTATCGAAGTTACGCATTGCAATCCAGTCTGAAATATTACCATTTAATTTACTTGCATTCATAAATTTTCAATCACACACATGTTTTTTATCTCATTTAATTGTTAGTTTATACCGAAATTATTAATTTTTTCCGCTTGTTTTTCTTAATTATAATCTCATAGAATATATTATATTATTTACTCTTTCTTATAGATGAGAAACAAAATTGATAATTTTATTCAATTTGATTTTTGATCGCAGTTCGAGTTTTTGAAGTTATGATTTTAGAATTAATAAATAACAATAAACATTTTTAATTATATTATTCTCTATATTGATTAACAGTAAATAAATTGAATATAAAAATAAATTGTTGTAATTTTGTTGTTATGTGCATATTCGGAAGTTTTTATTTCGTATTGATAAAATTTCTTGAATGTACAAATAATATTAGCTATATTTTATAATATTGCATTTTATTATTTTAAATAATATAATTTAATTGCTTTTGTATTTTTTTATAAAACTCAAATTTTAAGATTTAAAATTGAAACTTTAATCCAATTAGAATCTGATTTGGAAAATTTCTAAGCTAAGTTTAATCATTACACATCCAATTACAATGATATCCGGTAAAAGCGGAGCAACTTGTACACTTAATATTTTCTATTATTAATCAACATGTTATAGTAGCAACTGATTTCTGTAATGTGCATCGTACATATACATAAGAAACCAAAAAGTAAAATCGACCGAATAGTAATATGAAGCAATATTACTCGAGTTGTGAAAATCAATAACAAGTGATAGATTAGTACATGTATCAGCGTAGTTATAGATTTGAGTTCGTGAAGTCTACGCAATATCTTTCGCCAGCTTTGATCGATTATAACGGGGAAACTATTCCTTCGACATTTTCATATCAGGATTTTCGATCTTAATCAATTTCTAGAATACACCATTAAATGGTAATCGAAGAGCGTTCTATGTTTTATGTAGAATATTAGTTATACATAATATGAATTCATACATATTCAAGAAAGATCAAAGAATCACTGATAAACTGGATTTGCGATAATAAGAACGTGATTCATATGCCATTGATATTAAAATCAAGGTGTAGTTCATCATTAAAATGATACATTTTGATATTTTTTTTTCTGATCTTCGCCGTGCTCTTGTTTTCTGCGATCGGGATGGTTTCGCGAGTTCTTTCGCATCCGTTCAGTCTGATGTTCGAGTATATCTCCGGGATTCCTGCGAGTTCGAGGTGCCGATCGTAGACCGGCGAGTCCCAGTAACAGATAATTAGACATCGCTATGTGGGAATGACGAAGAATCGGTGCATGGGCTCTGCGTAGACGCACACCCGTGGGGTACCATTATTTCACTGCTGAGATGTTCAAATAATTGAACGTTGGCCGATACGCGAGTTGTGCCGTATAACGGTTATTCACATGCTGCGAATCGTATCCTGCGGAAACGCCGAGTGCTTATATCAACCTGCGAGGCAGCACGATGTCTATTTCAAACCGCCAATCTTCCTCTCTTGTCTATATATATATACCTCCTCTCTCTTCTCTTGTGTGTTTTCTTTCACTGTTTCACGTGGTGTACAATGTATCCTGTAAGCATATTGAAAATTATTTTAGCTAAGAACTTCAACAAAATTTGATATCGATTTTATCTTATAAAAATTGTGGATAAGGTAATCATTTTTCTATTCAGCATCATTTATTTTCTTAAACGTCAGGAATCGGAAAAGTGAAGTCTTGAATTAAGCGAGCGAAATTAAAAGTAAAATAAAGGATTAAGGTTATTTATTTGCACTTTCGAGGCATAATTCGCCTGCAGCTTATATTTATCGGCATTGAATAGTTCCGTGATTATCAATGCCTTGCTATTAAAACAACCGTCATCCTTTTTGTTTGTTCTCCAATATCTATGATTGAAAGGCCGCATCCGGCCGATCTGGGACGTCTTGTACGCGTGCATGCATTCACCTCCTCTTGCTTCTTCACTGTAGCTCGGCTCGCGGTCGACTATCGATAATCAAGGTATATCCGTAAAGCAAATAGCTGTTTTCTCAAGTGCCGATATCGGCCCGCCATTTTCGAAAGTGGGTACTCTTCGCAGTGTCCGACGAGCCCGTGGGGTATTATGAAAACGATCCATCGTGCGATGGACCACGTACGCTTGTTCACGCATTGAAAGTGTACACGAAGCGAGCGGCTGTCTCTCGTGAAGATCAAACGAGATTCAGTGGTCCGCATTCGATCGACGTGTTAATTACGCGGCGAAATTGCGACAGTCTTAATCGAAGGAGGTCAGTCGTCTCCGACTCGTAAACATTGTCCACGGTGCACCGGACGACAACAACGACGCTCTCACGTCTGGCGAGGAATTGCGGGAAGCGAGGTGCGCGGGAAACGCGCGCGTTCTTCGTAAGCCTTGTATACACGTTCGGCCCGTAAGTGTGCGCAAATCGAGAGCACCGAGCAATAGTATTCAGAACCAAAGTATTCGGGAACTAAAGTGGATGGGTATACGTGATCGGGGTATCGATAGCGACCGCAGACTTATTACGAGAACCGCGCGCGAATCGCCTCTGCCGCAATAAACGCGCCAGCCGATATATATGCCCGGGGCCGAAATGTGGCGCTGATACCAGGCCGGTCTTTATTTAATTAATGTAATCGATACGACCGTGTAAATGCGAATGCTTGTTCTTCCTCTCGGCAAAGCGATCGTTTGCCCGCGGCCGACGGTTTGCGCGAGTTCGGACGATGTACGCGTCTCACTTCTCGCCGCCCGTACGCACTTAATGCGTGTATGGGCTTGCGATCGCATCGCGCGATGCACGACTGCACGGTCCACGGACTTCTGAAAGAGAGAAAGTTGAATGCGCGTCTTCCAACGTGATCCACAACCGTGTGTATTGCTAAACGCGAGTTATTCTAACGATACAAGATAATTTTCTGGAGAATGGGAAATTCCTAATAATAAGCCCAAGGCGGATGTGTGAAGTTAGCACCTCAACATAAAATGGAACGGCAATTTGTTTAAAGCTTTATTTTTAAGCTTTTGTTGCAAAAATAATTATAAAAATTATCAGGAACTCTTAAGCATGTACAGAGAAATTGTAATTACTTGTCAGAACTAATTAATTTAAAAAAATTTTTTTATGTCAACAAATTTTTTTATTTGTCAAGAACTCTAGTGCACAACAAAATGAAGCAAATAAACTATTCAGAACTATTTGATCCTGAAATGGAGTGTGAAGTTAGCACTTCAATTTTTAAATGCTATTTTAATTATGTTAATTGCCGGAACTCTTTTAATCTTTAATAAAGAACTTCAAACTCCTCAAAAGGAAGCTAGAACTCTAATCAGAACTACGGAATTTTTATGTAGGGGTGCTAACTTTACACACCCGCCCAAGGCGGTTAGTGCCATCGTTTAGTTGCTGGTGATCAGAATTCGCGTCTCGAATTATTTATCGTAATTATCCTGACGTGTTCTGATGTGTCATCGGCACTAGCAAATAGTAGTTTTCACAGCGGAGCGTTTAATAGTCGGAGAAGTTTCGGCACTTGAATTATTTGCTATACGCGGCGCGGGCGCAATTACGTCGCGTCCATTAATCACGGGGTGCAATCACGAGCGACGCGCTTACAGCGCATATTTTATAATTTACTTTCGTACGTCGGGCGCAGTCATTTATTCCGTCGGCCGACCATCACTACAAACCAGCGGCGATGCATCCTGCGCGTCATTGCGCCAGCCGGATGCGAGAGCCAATTTTCGCGAAGAATTAATTTACGCCCTCACAGGACGAGGATTGCCGAGCACTTTGAAATCGCATCGTGGCGTTTCCGCTACGGGCGTACCGATGCGTGTTACGCACGCATGAATGCGCGCGCGCGCGCGTGTGTGTGTAATCCCGAGACGTTGTAGGAATTTCATTGGTTCTTATCTCACGCGAAGCTCATGTAACCACCGCTACCCGACCGATTGCAAAAGGCATTGACAGGTGACAGCCAGTTACAACGATCTTTGAGAACAATATTTATACCTGGACGCTTATCGTCCGACGCAGACTTTTCCCAAACGAATAACGACGTGAGCGTCGAATCGCTTAAATTAATCTATACATTATTCGGTTTCGCAACGGTACACGCGATGACAACACGGCCGAACGAAAGCGACGAGTACATGCAATCGAATTTGTAATATACATGAAGATTCGAGAGCAAAGGGGTGACTGAAAGGGGCCATTGACCAACACGAATTCCGAAAAGACGGCGGTATTGATAAATCGGAGTTTTAAGCGAAATTATAATGGTGTACCCAGTATTGAACGCGTTTACTCTCGATCTTAATCTCGTTCCGCCTTCTAAAAAGCATCATCGGTGCTGGTAATCGAATACCCTGTGCTCCGCACGTAGCAGGTTTCTCTGTATACGGGGAGGTTGCTGCGGTTTGTTGCACGACCGGTTGAGTCATCCCGAACAGGCGTTTTTGAACCTGAAAGATACTGCCGCCGCGAGGCACGTTTGCCACCATCCGAAACCGCGAAGTCCTGTGAAACCATCGTTCTCATTGCCTACGACCAATTCCTCTCCTGTGGAGCAGGACCGTGTCTGCGACCGTGGGATAAGAATTCCTACGATCTGCGTCACTCACAGGAATCTACGGATAAAGGGCCGCGCGCTTTCGTTCTCTCGAACGGCTGGTTTTCTTCGGAGGAATTTTTACGGCCCTTGAGAAGGGGGAGAGGGGTGAACAGAAGGAACGTTTCGACTAATAATTCTCTCGCCGGCAGAGCCCGCCGACAGAAAGCCAATTACGCACGAACAGCTAAAAAGCCGTTGTCTATTATCCACTACGAACGTCGAACAAATTTTTTTTAGTGGCTTAATCTCTAAATTAATTTATATTCATGATTTCATGATTCAGAGAAAGTGCACGTGTTTCGATATATTATATACATCCGCATAGACGGGAATTGCTAAATAATGTATCCATTAACGAACTCGGGTCAATAGGCGGATTTTAAAGTCGTCACGATGGTGGAGCGGTACTTTGTGCAAAGATCGCGACGCGGATGCGTGTGTTACGCCTACGAGTGCACACGTGTTTGCGAAAGGGCATATAAGCGTTGCGTAATAAATACCGGACTTCACTAAGCGTTACAACTGTCCTCTACGTAGCTCTCTGCAACGAGATGCATGCTGCGTATACTGTACATGTGATACCTCGCCTTCTCCATGTTCTCTCTCGCTCTCTCCATCCTCCTGAATTTTTTTTGTGCCCGTTGCGCATCGCAAATATACGTATGAGGAAGAGTACGCACACCCGGGCCAACGCGGACGATGGTTCCGGCAGAATTTAAAGAGCTCGCAATATTTTATCCGCTAACGGAACATCGCTTCGATTAAACTGGTCGTCCATACGACAAGCCATGATTCGTACAATCATGACGGGCTTTCTTCCGCAGCGCGTCTTATCGCGACGAGAGCAATTCGGTTAGTTGCGTCGGACATTAAACTAACTCACATGTGCCCCCTAAAGTCGTGGCACCTTAAAGTTTACAGCACCACCCGTGGAGGAAGAGCTGCCAGAGCTTGCGACCACAAACTGCACGATAAACTACGTTAACGAACTTTTCGCTTCGAAACAACAAGCACTTTCTTCGTGACGAGAGATACGTGAGAGAGGCGAACGGAGAAATGGGGATATTATCATATTTATCTCGATGTAAGGTATTTAACAACGTCGTACAATCGTCTCATATTTCTTTCGCGAGATACACACAGTGCGAAAGATCAATTATTTTTATTGTGCACTTGTGTTCGTAAACTTTATGTGACTATTATATTTCATATGATGAAAATGATTAACAGAGTTTGATTGATCGAACCGCGAGCAATTAATAACTCAATTAATAACGTTCGATAGCACAACTCTCTATTTTGACATGTTGGCTGCTCGTTCGATAAACGACAAGAAAGTCACTGAATAAGAAATCAAGGTACGCCGAATTAAGGAAGGTGGGAGATACAAGGAGAGAATGCTATATGGTGCGGTCGGATGACCGCATGGCACGTTGCCAGTTCCCATAGATCACAGCGTGACATAATCATCCTATATTCGCGCCCCACTCATTCGACCACCCATCCTCCGCGCCTAACCGAATCCGCACTCTGCTGCATTACGCTCTGCAGATAGTCTCATCCGTAGCATTACGCGACGCTATCATTGCTGCGAAGCAGCCTCTGCAGTAAGCGACATCCTGTTACCGCCCACAAGTAACCAGACGTTGCATTGTGTCAGTTCTGAACGCGAATTGCGAAACGTCGGCGATGGAGATACTCGCGACGCTTGATTATCAAGATTGCAAATCGTTATTCTTGCACGACTCAATTTTCATCCGAATATCAAAAGTACTCATCGCGGGTGGCGGGTTTAACGGAGATAAATGGAATATGATGCAAATAACAGAAAGTCTTTTAACGTTATAAATCTCTTATTATTATATTGCTGCAATATTATCTGCTTCCATACCGTGTTACTATTTAAAATAAGTAAAAGGAAATCTTGTATCGTTACCACTCCTGCCTTTACACATTATCCTTATTTGCAATATGGACCGCAATTTCACGATGTTCTATGAATCACACTCGATAGTCTGAACAAGTCTCTTAATCGTACGGACTTTCATTGTTTAAACAATGTAAACATGTCCTTGTTCATTAAATTCTTGCTTTATGGATGGATCGTAATTATGTGTAAGAACAGACGTGCAAATGTTCTTAGAAAACATTTTTACATTCGTACAAAAGTATATTCTAATTGCAAGTGGTAGAAAGTCTTGCGACATTCTTCCTTTATACATATAATCGTGCATCGCGTGATCATTTTTATGTTGTTGCATCAATTAGGTTGGATACTTAAGAGAAATTGAATAGATAAGAACATTCCATTTCCAGTTTACAATATATCATAAAATACACAGGAAAATAATAAGTAACATTTCTATTTCAACATGTACAAAAGGCAATCAGAATTTATTTAATGATATGTTATCGAGACATAGAACGATATTTCATCGAGATAAATAAAACTATCCGCGATAGAACGTTTCTCCACGCGACGTAAAACGATAAATAGAAGTGTGCACGAATATCGTGTTGCATGTAATTATTGACGAGCGCACGAAAATTTGCGTCCATGGTAATTGAATAACATTGAATTTTTTACTGGCGAATACAAATGGGAATGATAATATTTTATCGGTTTGTGTGCACCACACCATGACGAGACGGCGAATGTCTAAGCAGCGGAATAAATTCGAATGATCATAAGATTTTTATACTCCACACGTCCGCCACGATAAGTGTTTCAATAAAACATGCTCTACGAGGCGCGCAAGTACGATGGATCAGACGGGTCTCGTATTTACTGTTGCGCGAAAGTAAAGGCTATGAATAATAAAACTATAAAGCTATCAATACGGTGCGAAAGCCACTGTCGTAGTTGCACGTTACTCGAAAAAATTAAACATAATAGAAAACAAATTTATTAACTGCCATTGTTATTAATGTGATCTTACTGATTGTAATTTACAATCTATTATTATTTATTATTACACACAATAGACAAAGTAACGTAAACAATATAAGGAAACATATAGCTGCGTACAATCAATGAATTTATCAATCTTTATTTTAAAGATTTTTTTGTATCATAATTTATTAAGTATAAATTGAAATTATTTATAACGTAATAGAATTTATTTCATATGTTATAACATCTTATAACGTTGTTATTTACAATGAATTGTTCAAATTATATTATTGTAAATATAACATCTTATAACATCATTATTTACAATGATATAATTTTAACAATTTAGAGTACAGAGCAAATTTAAAATAGTTCTTTTACTGCATTCTTGACATATTTTATGCACACACAGTGTGTATTCTAATTAATTTTACATCTCCATCAAAAATATTTTTTTTAAACAAAATTACTGTAGCATAGAAATCCTTTTCTCGTTAGCATTTGATTAAATAATTATATTTTTAAATATAAAATAAGATTCAAACGACTTCTGCTCGTTAAAAATAACGATAAAAACATGTATTAGCGACAGAAAGGCTGTAATCAAATCTTTAACTAGTCTCATTCCATTCATTATTTCTTTTGCTGAAAGACGTAAAACGCTTACAGCGCATCAATGATGAAATTATATCGAATGAATCGAGAGATCACTAAATGTTATTCAACTTAGCGCGTTTGCGGGATTACTGCTTGGCCTTCCCTCGGAAGTACTTTAATTTGAGTTGAAGTGCTCGAGATCGCGATATCTTTATTGGCGGTGACCCGTAGTTGCCGCACCATTGCATCCAAGTCCGGAGAGTTTGTCCAAAAGCGGGCGGACGAGTTTAGCTAATCTGCTCGATCATTTTCGAATGCACAGATGGTAATGGTACGTTAATTATAGCATATTAACGCGCAGCTGGATAAGTTAACGTTTGTTGTATTTTTCCTCTTTGTAGCTGTTGCATGCGAAATTATATGAAGTAACTAGTAATCCGTGTACATCCTCGCTCTCTGAAGTACATATTTATCTACGACATCCGGAAAGGATTTGCTACTAAGTAATATTATATTTAGAGGAAGCTTTAGAACGAGAGATAATTATAGGCAAATTAGGAGCTCATTCGCTAGCGATGGATCATATCGCGATTGTAAAGTTTTATGTATGATTCAACATGTAAAGATAAGTGTATCAATCAGCATTATGCTATTATGCTAGTAATATAGATCTGATTCGTTGCGGTTGGTCCGCGCATATATTATCTGTATTAACTCATATGCATTACTGCAGAAATTAAATCCGTCGGTAATTAGCGGCATTATAGGCAACGGTATCAGAATACAGCGAGAGTACGGCAGAGAGTATTAGTTGCATCGGGTAACGAAAATATAAGCGGATAAAAGACATAAAAATAAGAAGGTTCGCATGCTTATTAATGCTTTTTAATAGATGTATTTGTATTTAAGTGGTAAGTCACTTTTTAATCGATTATTGTTTCCTATACAACGTGTTCATCGCCGAAGATAAATGTTCTCTTAATAATATACGAGCCATTAGCGTTATCTACAACACTGCCGCTGTTGGGTAACGATTATTTGTTGCAATTGCGCAAACCTACAGGGATCATTACCCGTTAGGAAGTATACGTGATACGGCCGCGTGCATCCACGAAGCTAGAAACTCATAACTGACAGTTTAGAGTCCATTAGTTCGAGCCTAATTGCTCGCTGGTTGCTTGGAGTACTGTGAATTTTCGAATTTATTATGAACGTCTCTAGTAATTAGGAATTTAGTCGATTGCAGTGTCGCTCTGTGCGTACAACGCGCGACCCATCGTGTAAATTAGGAAGTTCCATTTGCGTATTGCTATAGTCCGCGCTATATTATCACGGGTATTGAAAAATCTCGTTCTATCATTTGGTGGGTAAAAATAAATGAATATCGTGAAACATCGTGCACAGTTGTTTGTGTCTTCCACGGATAAATATCGGGAGATAAAACTGGTGCAATTTCACCGCAGTTCCTCGCGTGCTTGCGGAACGGTCGCAAGACTGTCGTCTTAATGGGACGGCAATTACTTAAATTGCATAAATGAATATTATCGCGCCGAGCCTGCTATTAACCTAAATTTGTTCGTCAGGTGAACTGCAAGAACAGGTAATAGGTACAGATATTTTAAAAAACTTGAAATAAACTGTATTTCTTAATACACAACTCAATTTGGGATATAAAAATGGTTTATTTTTTATTTAATTTTTTACATATGCACTATTGTTCAAAAGTAATCATACTTTTTAGTTAAATAAAAAAATCTTTTTTGTTAATATATTCAAAGAGACGTAATGAAAGTTTGTAATGAAAGTTTATTGCATATTTTGGTTACTTTGTAGAAAATACTTTTATGATAAATTCTTTTTTTAACTACATTTTTTAGAGATTCTCTGTTTTATTGAATTTTGCTTCCAAAGTTTTGAACGATAATGTATATACATACAAACATTAAAGTTTAGAATCAATTATAAAATATCTTTTGTAGAACATGATTGCGCAACATGAGAGTGCAGAAAGAGTGATAAAATATTTAATATAAAATACATATTTCAAAAGAATATTTTTTTATGTTACAAATCTAATAACAATTACAATTAATAAATACATGCAGATAAAAAATAATGATACAAACAGAAGAGACATAAAAGATAAAAAAGATAAAAATTTCATATTTATTTGATATGGCTCACCTAAAGTAATGGAAAATGTTATAAAAATCCTATCACCAGTTCTATCGCAAAATACAATTTATGAATTTATAAATTGTTGAATGCATCGATATAAACAAGGAATATAAATGAAAAAAATGTTATGTTAATTTCATTAAAATTATGTACTCCAAACAAAACACAGGGACTGACATAATAACTTAACAAATTCAATAATTTCAGCAATAGTTTAGCATTGACTTATACAAGGAGAAAAATATATCTCGTTGTTTATTTTAGAGGAAACAATTAAAATAAAATTCCGATTAAACAAAGCGATTAGTGTATGTCTCACTCACAGGTATGTAGAACGCATTCGGGTTATTCTTACGTGACATTTATCAATTTTGATGCCATTAATTTCGCCGAGATTGGATATTAACTCGATTAACCGTTTTATCGGCTATCATATCAGTCGCAAAACTCGTTCGGCACTGAGTCACTTTCTACTCGCACTTCGTTCATGTATCTTTAACGCGAGGACCACTTTCTTCGCCCACATCGGAAATTGTGCGCGCGAAGCGTGAAACGAGATGGATATAACGCGTTGTATTTTTCAAAGAAACATTTAACGTGCCGTAGAAAACTCGAATTAATGTCGGTCGTTTCAGCTGGTGTGGAAGATTCGATAATGCGAAATATATGCGCAAGCACCGGCCGTCGTGCATCTGTGGGTTGGCGCGCGAGCAATCGCGCATTTTTATCAGAACGATGCTTCTCGCAAATCCGCCGGGAACGTTGAGCTAAGTGCTCAGTTGCATGTATCGTTTGATTCCTCTTCCTGCATCTCCCTCTTCTTCTTCTTTTTCTTCTTTGCGTCCTCTTTGGCGACTGATTTAAAGTCAAAGTCCCGCGCCATGCACCGATGTCCGGATAGAAAGTTACACGTAGGCGTGTGTAAGTCATCTGATCTTCTCTTGGTGTGATAAGATATCAACTAAGTAATTTACTAATTTACTAATTAAAGGCTCCCATTTGCCGAGAGCCACCCTAAAAATTGAACGAAAAAAAAAGATAAAGAAATGACCGCGTTCTCTGAAGAAAAATGACGGCCACGGTTAAAAGTTATCGCGCGATACGTTATCATACTTTGCATATGCCTCGATATGTTATCGAGAAATCGGCTATGTAACTTTGCAGTATTTATCCATTTATTTTGAAAGAAGTGATTAAATAAACAGATTTTTATAATCACATTGATATTAAGAAATGTGTAACTATAATTCACTGTTAATTACCCAAGGTATTAATTAGCCAAATGTGAAAGTATCGTAGAGATTGTTTTGGAAGACATTCGTTTGCATGTCAGAGTACATTATAATGGCGCGATAAGTATGTTTTCTCGACATCGTGCAGTTTTTAAAAGTGGAAAGCTAATCGATTGGAAAAGCAATTCTCAGTCGTTGGCTGACAAACCGAATGTACCAATATTATCAATATTGACATAAGATAGTTTTTATCTTTGTGAGATAAATCTCCGCGCTTATCTTAGACCAGCCTTCTTTCTTAAAACAAACAAATGAAATCGGTAAAAATTCCCAGCATTCTCAATCCATTTGTGTCGAATCTGGGATCTTTCTTCACGCAGCCAAGATTAAGTACACGCGCGCGCGAGCAACGCCGTTAATAAACTATCAGGGTTAATTGCGTAACCTCCTCCTCGTCGCGCCGTCCATTCTGATCCGGACGGAGACAACGGAGCCGAGAAGCGGCAGGCTAAATTCGGAATCGATCGGGGACGATAATTCAATCTATGGTGGATTCTCCTGCTGGAGGCTCTACGTCTCTTATCCCCCACCCTTTGGGCACGGGGTGATACGGAGGTCAGATCGTAGATACGAAGTGCCAGGCCAGCTTTATCTCTTATTTGTGGCACCGTAGATTCTTGAAGTCGTCGACCGACCGTCCCCTCCTCCTTCCTCACCTCTCACCTATTACTACTTTTGTCCTCTTTCACCGGCATCTTCTTCTTGTTTCTTTTTCTCCGTCGTCGTTCCGTCGTCGTAGTTCTCTTCGGCCTGATTTTCCGGCCCGTGTTAAATTCGCGAGAAAACGAATGCTGATCTTGCGCTCGAGAGCATACCAGCGTGACCAAGGGGCTAGCCGCCGTTTTGCACCCGGTACATTCCGCCGGATAGCTCGACTCTCCCCACCGGCGACGCGAGTAGAGACAGGTAGCTGTTAGCTTATGTAGATTAAATTGTTTCGAAGAAGCCCGACTGCTGTTTATTCATCGCGAAACGACAGTGCTCGAGATAAACGGAACGACCTGGAGACGACTAAGAGTGTGCCGCACCGCACCGGCCTCTTCCCTTCCTCGGCGCTCTCGAAATGCCGAGAGAATCGTTGACGATAGCGCATAGGTAGGACGGAGAAACGAGGACACGGAGAAAACACGATGCGGCTCTTCGTCGTAATCCCGAGAGTCCGCATAATGCAACGTACGCGTGCACTACGCTTCTATATGAGAAGCGCGACCGCCGTGACCCTACGATTGGCTCTGGATTATCGATCGCGATTCGGAATTTCTTCGGGGAGTGCTCCGAACAATCCACGAAATAGATTCTTATACATTATGTCGGAGAAAAAAGAAAGCTATTCCTATTGAACCGCAACGCGTTTTTCGTTTAGGTCTACATTTTGCAATCTGTCAGAAACGTAACATTCATATTTTTGTATGAACGCAATTGATAATCGCTTTTTTTTTGTATTTCTGGTTACATGAGCTTTAATGGAGACGATAAAATCCACGATGCTTCCGTGGATGGTTGTTTTCGAATGAATGGCGAAAATTACCGGAGAGGGGTTTGCATTGAACAAACAACAGATGTGTTACACATATTTCGCGGAAAGATCCAAAACCGGTTTAATGAATACGCGAACTGCTACATCATGTCAGATATAGTGGAACAAAGCAGTAAACTTGAATGGGGTACCTATTCTTCTCAAATTCAACTTTGTGCGTTCCCTAGGGTATTTTTCTGTACGTTAATTTCCGCAATACGCAATATTATTTAACCATTGCAGCAAACTACCGCAACTTTCCTTCTTTCTCTCTGCTCTGCGTTTTGATGTTTCCTTCAGTGTAGCGAGCGCAATGAAAAATTCAAGCGGTGGTAATTAAGAACATCCAGGGCGCGGCATGAAGCCGGATTCACGCTAGCCAATGATCTCACTGAAGGAACACTATCTTCTTTGTATATTCGCGACAGGCGTATCTTCTTTGATGTACTAATTCACAAACGAAATGTAGAATCGAACTGGAGGACGAACGACTTCGTAGATTTCAGTTATACATATGCGTCGTTCTCCGTCTGTTTGAATAGCATGGATACGGCTTGAGGTCGCGACGTAGCTCGAGAGTGTGCGCGGCGCGTCGCAATCGCAACTGAGCGAGGGCAATTAATTCCGTAGCCCTTCTAAATTGCGACAAAATTAAAGTCGTGGCGTAACGAAGGTCGCGCTGCGTAGCCACCGGCCACCACTGCGCCGATAAAAGACGCCACTTTTACGGTGTACATATTTCATCGTCAATTGCGCGCCGCGGGATCCCTTCGAGTACGAGTGGCGCGCCGGTACGTAGGTACCACCAGTGCATTGCGAGCGAGTACCACTGTCCCCGGGGTCTCTCCAACGGGGGGTAACGCGATGGACCCGAGCGGGGAAGCGAGGCAAATTTCCGGACGACGCCAATCTGCCGGATTAAAATATCATAAAAAGGTTTTACGCGCTCGCGAAATTGCTGTTGGGTGATAGGCGATTCCGTTACCCTCGATCTCGAGGGGGATCGCAGTATGATTCAGCATGATTCACGCGAAGGGGATATCGTGTTTAACTGCCGATTAATGTATATGCCTGTTGTGAACTTATCTGACGTGACAATAGATCAAACGCGATTGATCAGTTTTAGCAGAAAAAGTTTGGGAAATTTAATTTTTTTCTTTTTTTTTTTAAAATTTTATTTCATTGTAAATCATCCAAGCGTACGTCTTTCAAAAATAAATGTACACTCATGCGTGTATTCGAAGGGATTAAAGCGACCGAAAGATGCACACGCGGTGAGTCGAGAGAGTCGAGAGAGCGGAGAAGAAATTGGGTTGCGTGTTGAGTGGCTAACGAGCGTCCGCCAAAATAAGAATAACAAAGCTCGGGCGCACATGCGAGATGGGACGCGACTTCCGTGCTCGGTCGGAGAGCAGCGACGCGTGGAATACGCGCCGTTATGCTTGACGACGCACCGATCGTGCCTGTCGCGCAGGAAAATAGCGTGAGAATCGTAATTGTTGATAGATTTCTCGACAAGTGGAAAGAAGATAATGATGCACGTGCGTGCGCGTTTTCCCGCATTTCATTTCTCAAACTTCATCCTCCCCAGATTGGTGATTATGGCTATACCTTTTCCAGCTCCCGGTCCAATCGGTATTCCGGTTTCCACACGGAACGATCGACGACGATCGCAAAAACGTATTGATACGTACTTAAAGGCATCACGATTTCCGCGCAATTGGTATATACGCGGAACACGTTCACGCCGGGTGGCGGTTATTCGCCGAAAGTCGTTAGTCTTCCGTAGACATCGACGTCCGGCGGGCCCACCGGCCACGTTCCCTCTGAGGAATTCATCTTGTCCCTTGAATCTTTGATCTTGATAAATGTACGCTCCGCAAGAACCGGATGATTTTTGTTCGGCCGCACTACCGAATCACGCCCGGCGTTATTCGCCGCGACCAATTTCGCTGTACCAGTCAAATGACTGTAACGGCTTTTCGGTTTCCTCATAATGACCGTACGTGACCGCTCGTAACGGATTAATAATGGTGGAATATAACGCGCGGATTTTGCAGTGTTCGTTACTATCCATATACTCGGCATTACCCACTCGGCGTTCTAACACTCGACGATTTTGGTCCAGAAAGAGGAATAGAAACACGCAATTTCTGTACCACGCTCTTGCGTCGCGCTGACAATGCAATTTGTAGCAAGTTATCGCTTTTAATGCATCGCCGTTTCATCTAATTGCCTCCAACATACCGTGAGTATCATGGCATCCTTAGCGCAATTAGTTGCATATCCCCGACTCATTCTTCCGTGTCTTAATATCAATGCGGTGTTCTCCGCGCAGCTAAAATTCCTTTAAACGAGTTCTTCTAATAATTTTCTGCTCGAGGCTCGGTTGGTTCCAAGTGAAGCAGGTGCTTTCCGGAAGATAAAAACGGTGTATGTTATATCGGTTCTAGCCGGATGGAAATATTTCCCCCGTGAAAACGAAGAATTACGGAGGAAAAAATAAAGGAAGATTTTTTTAAGTCTTCAAATTATTCGACAATCTACGTGAATATTTCGCTATTTGCCTACCTCACTTTCGAGCGTGCGTCATTTCAAACGTGAGTCTGTAATTAGCTGCTACTTAATATAATTAATTTTTCGCTCCACCGTCTTCTTACGCTTCTCTTGTTCTTCAACTTCACCTTGGTATTTTATTGCTCTCTTCCTTCGTTCCTTCCTTTTTTCCGAATTGCACCCTTCAGTGCTTCTCGTCAGTTGCTTCTTCCTTCGTCTACGGAATGGCCGTTCTTGCCATAGAAATCTCAAGATTCTGCGAGTCTCATCGTTAAAATTATCATCATTTCCGTGATTACCGCTGCCTTTCGCGGAACCTCTTCGCCTTCTTTGGCCTTCCATAGAGCAATGCCACGCCTCAGCGCGTGAAAGTACCAGAAATGAATACGCCAACTGAAATAAAGGGTCGGGCGCCTTCATTTCCCCAGTGCTTGTTTTCTGGTATGCAACATTAATTCGTTTTCTTACTGCCGCAAGCGCTACTTATTCCTGTTCTATAATTAGCAAACCAAACAGATCATTTACGTAGAATGTCTAGACGTACATAATTATGACGTTACGTGTATAATTTGCCACTTTTATATCATATTTATTATTTTTTTCTTTAAAAGATACAAGGAATTTATTTTACCAAGCGTTATTCTATTTATTTCCTTTTTATTTCGCAATCCACTCGATTGAACCTATTTAAAACAAGTAGAAGCAGACGCAGTAATTTCATTTAAACTGACGTTAAAAATCGTAGCTTTATTCTACCGCGAGTAGCGTGAATTTTAATCTAAACGCCATGATCCGATAAATGTAAATGTTAGGATCTCTTCTCCACCAGCTAATCCGTGAATTTGTTCCGCCGAATGTATTCAGCGTTTATACGCACGATTTTGTATTCTTGCCGGAATACGGTCGTTTATTGCCTTTTTTAGTTTAAATCTAGCGTATCCTCGTTTCTGTATTAGAAACTTCCTCGTTACTAACTGAGTAAGAAGTTGGTACACCCCAACGTTGGTACGTAATAGCTGGACGATATCATCCAGATTACGACGAAACATGTCTTTTGCATATTTTCGCAGGTTGGCGATGGTCCAGAAAATTCGGTATAATAACGCGCGTCGGAGTACGCGGTTGTAGTATGTGTTGCGCATAACTGCCACCATACAGATAAATCCTAATGTTCCCACCTCTTGCAGGGTCGTTGGTCGTGCCTTTTTGCGTGTTTTCCTGTGCGGCAATTCTGCCACTCGCGAATTGCGACCGCCAACTGAGCTCTCGCGTAATCACATCGGGGTCTTCCATTGTTCTTAGGAGAACCTGGATGAAATTTACACCCATTATCGCTGCCGGGCCACTTCGCGAACATTTTGCGTTATTATTTACTCTTATTGCCAGCAGAAATTTTACTACTTGTGTTTAGCGCGATTGTTTTTGGCAAAAGGAAGAAACGCGGGATGTATCTACGAATCTCTGCAAGAGAGCACGCTTGTAAAGTGCGAAAGGGTCAAGATTATGAGTAATGTGTTTTAGTACGAGTATATAATCGCGCCGACGGCATCATGACTAAATTACTCCGAACTAATTACTATTTGTATTTCCAAGGACAATATTACGCGACCCTTGCGAGACGCAAGAGCGTTGGACTTTAGACTACGAATAACGATGACTTAACCGTTGGCCATTTATTTTACGGGAAGTGGCAGCCCTATTCAGGATAATAGGCATTTCATCGTCAACACATCGTGAACTTTATTTCACGAGGCGACGTATATTTATTTTGAGCGCACGAGGGCCCGACTGCAGGTGCAAATCACCGTCGCCTCTTAATTTCAGGTTACGGCCATTTTTATCGGAGTTAATGGCATCGTTTGTCGGTGCATCCGCGGAACTGTGTCCACAGCCGAATGACGAATGGATTCGAGCTGGGAGATAAAGCGCGAGGCGAGCGTCTCGAGAATAGGTTGATGTCTTAAGCCGTACGCAAGTCGTAATCACGTCCGTTGGCGGGCCACAGCGCTGCGGATAACGGAAAGCGCACCTTTGTTCTCGGTCCATGGTCGTGACCGGCCCCGGACCGGTGATGAACGTCGATAACGGTGAAAAATCTCGCGCGTGGAGGCCAGGCGCGTTTAGCGCGCTAATAAATAACGCTGTCCGCGATGATAAGTCGTCGGTCCGAGACGAGAAGCCGCATTCGGTTTTTCCCATAGTGACGTTCTTTCACCACTTGGCGGTCGTTTTATTCAATTTTACGGACGTAATGAGCGCGATATTCGCTCACACGTTACGCTCGACGGTTTTGCCGGAGCCCGAGTCGAGCATTCGTCGGACTCCCATTAACATGCGGTTTCAGTTTGGCCAGCAGTCACGATTACTGACTACATGAATGAGGCTTCTCTTTTTTTCTTGTTTTCTCTTGACGCGCTGTAAGCGCAGCAACCGTGCATTTAACGCGCGGTGTCTGTCGTGCTTCTCGCACGAGGATGGATTATTACGGATGAAAATGAGGGACGAGTAAAATCGACGTTCCAGCGTAAAAAAAAACGAGCGTCATTGAGACATTGCGCGAAAATACACATTGCGCTGTCAAAAGTTACGATGCCAGGCGAGCACACGAAATTCATTTAAACTCGGTCCGACTCGATTAGGCACAATGTAAGCGCGTTTGTTTAAGCGTATACGACGGGTCTGCGATTCCATTTGCAGATTTCTATGATTTCTGCCGACGTTGAACATGCTCGAGTGAGGGAGAGAGAGAGAGAGAGAAAGAGGGAAAGAGAGAAAGAAAAGCAGAGAGAGAGAGAGAGAGAGAGAGAGAGAGAGAGAGAGAGAGAGAAAGAGGAAGGGAGGGAGGGCGGGAGAGAAGGGTGGAAACCGAACAATGCTTTATTCACGAAGTCTTGCATTCGCGGGGTGAAAGCGCTGAAACGACGCGACGAAAACCGGGAACAAACGGTACATTCTGGAAGACAGACACTTTTCACGTTTGCACATTCAGCGGCGAGTCTCCTTTGTTTTAGGTAATGTAGTGTGTTCGTCGCCACAGGATTCGGTATTTCAAACGGCGCGCTTAGAAAAAGAGTAAGTACACTGCCTCTCTCGACTGTCAGCCTGGCCAAATTTTGCGCTCAGGTCGTCAAGCGAGTTCACGCGAGAGCTGAGCACTCGAACGTATGATTATTTTGTAGTTAGCCACTGCGGAATGAATAGAATAGGCTCTATGATGCTAACCTGAACCTCCGTAACTCACAACGTAATTAATCTTCGGGATTACTAGACGAGATAGAGGAACATCCTTATTAACGGGTTGAAGATTAGACGGCGTATCAAAGCGTCGCGAAGTACATTTTCCATCTTGAGCAAACGGTTAAGGAGTAAAAATGAGCGTAGTCGAGTGATTTTCGGTGCGATTCGCTGAGCTGTTTGATATAATCAAACGAACTCGAATTACACGAACACGCGAAGGAGAATGAACGTCGCGCAGATTAAACGGCTAATACAATCACGTTGATTATTCCAATTTCGCGCCGTGGACCAGGCGCATTCCTGAAAATTCGCATTCCTAATGGGATTTTAATGATCACGACGAGTAAGACAATTGCGCGAGACAACTCCAAGATGATCATTCGCTAAATAGCTGATTTTATTTAACATTATCGTTAATGCGTCAGAAAGTTTAATTTATCGCCGGATCCTTTTCAGAGTTTCTCCGGTCTAATTGACGTTATCAAAATCTGGATCCTAATGCTATCTCATTTGCAAACTAGCAAATGATATCAAAGGATTAACCAACGTACAGAAAATAGCATTAATTGTTATGCGTATTTGCGCCAAAGGAAATGAATCTGTCCAAAATTCATGAAAGGGATTTAAAGCCATAAGCCGGCATTTTGGCAGACACGAATAGATTCGAATTCCCGAAGCTGAATAGACGCGCCGTCCACCCGAGAGATCAATATAGGTTTAATCGCGACGTCTTGTCCGTGGTTTCCGGCCGGTTTCTGACCGCCCCTGTCGCATTTCTCGTCTTTCCGTACATGAAACCCCTCGCCTTCACGTACGCCCGCGGAAAAGTCACGTTCGATCGCGCAGCCGGTGAAACGGGCAAAGTTCAGTCGCGATAGCGCATCAGCGAACGCTGCAGGCCGGCCGGGCACACGATGAGCTTTTACGCTTTCGCACGATTTAAAAGAGATACATCCATTGTGAATTATGCTTCGCTTCCCCGTACGATGACGAGCATCTCGCATCCAGTATTTACGGCCATTGTCTTCATACTCGTTGCTTGGGGCTAGAGCGGCGCTCGGCAACGGGCGCATCGTGATCGTTATTGAGGCGCGTGGGCTGTCTTCTTCATCCTCATCCTCATCCCCGGTCCTCCTCCTATTCCGCGGTGCCGGTTGCAGGGCATACAACATTTCAGACTCGCATTCCGCGCGCACGTATCCGCGTACGTGTAGCCCGCGTCACGTTGCACGTACTCGCGTTACGACTCGGCTGCGATCGAGTGCACGGATCCTCTCTTCAGATCGCAGTCTTTACTCACCGTGTGTCTCTCTTACTTCCTCTCTATCTCCGCGCTATCATGCGCCGCTTACTGTAACGTGAATCGCGAGATTCTCAAAGCTAAAAATTCCGTATATAAGTTGTCCGCGTATATGTCTCGCCACTCGAATGCTGGCCAAATGAATTAAGGCCACGGTTATTACGAGCTTATGTCGGATCTCGTTTGAACGTTTGACGATGTCACGCGATCTTACAAAAGTTATGATACGTGCGTATCTGTCGCGCAGGACCCAGATTAAAGTCACTTGTCAGCGGATGTTCAAGATGATGGCAAGGCACAGCCGAATGCAGTATTTCTCGTAACAGAATATTCGTGGATACTTACACGCGTGATTTTTATGTGCAAATACTACTGCAATCCATAGCATGCAGTTATAATTGCTGCGATTCAAAGGGATACAATTTTTTGTAACTGTTTACGATTACTCGAATAAATTTGTAGGTTTATGGCGTACAGCAGCTCACTTTAAGCAATTTTCGTTAGATCTTTTAAAAATTTTATTTGATTTTATATGTCACGTATTTTAATAGGTATATATATATATATATATATATATATATATATATATATATGTATATCTTTTAAATATATTTTATATATCTATATGTATTTTAATCCTTTAAATATTTTTCATGGTATATAAAATTATAAGTAGAATTTTATTTTGAATTACGATATAAAAATTATAGATAGATTTAAAGAATATAAATAAATTATTAAAATGCTTGCATCGTCCATTCGCCCGCCGAATATTTCTTTGCTTCTATCGTTCTCTTCATTCTACATTTTTAATCACGTACTATTTCGTGTATTAACAATGCTGTAATACATTTATACTAGTGTAAACCTTAATGCATTTAACCATCAGGAAACTTATAGAACTCCACGATAAGAAAGCAAACATCGAAATTAGAATCGCTGCGAATAAGGGAGAAAAAAAGCAACTTTTCCGTGTATTATCACATTAACTTCCTGTGAACAGAGAATCGTAACTTTTCCTATCGTTCAACATGATTTCAGTCGCTTTCGGCACTAGCCTTAATGTACGGTTCAATGAGAAATCATAGACGTCGACGAGTAAAGTAACTACTATTACGGAGAGATGCGCGCACAATTTCGTTCTCACGATAATCGGGACCCCCTCGATTTTCTCCTGTACAATGATTTTTTATCGAGCGTCTGTAATCTTTAGTGGAAACAAAACCATTCTTCGCCGAGATTTATCGGGCCCCGTTTCCGCAACGAGAAACGAACGAAGTAACGGCGCGCTCGGTCCGCACTCGTGCCGTGCGCACGTAGATAACTTTCTCCGGCGTGATAAGCCGTAAGGTATAAATCTGAATTGTTTTTATAATTCCCGCGGCGCGAGATGAGGTATCGAGATAACGGGGATTCTAACGAAGTCTGTAATTTGCGGACCGCCAACGCCGCCGATGACCGTGCGCGGCCGCACGTTAGCGAGTCGCGAGATGTATCGTGATTTAAACCAATCGACGCCTGATGTACATGGAAAGAAGCACTCTCCTTGTCGTGGCGTGTATGATTGGTATGGTCGTTAACAATACGAGTTACCTGATTTCACTTTGAATCTGCATCTTCGACTTGAGCGATGTAATTTCATTCACGGAAAGATTAAAGCTTCGTAACTAAATCAATAGAAAAATTTAACAAGAATGACGAGAAAGTTGTATTATAAATTATTTTCTAAGGAAAAGTTCAGAGAAATAAATAATGACTACATGGAATAAATTTTGAAATGGTTAAGATATAATGTGAATTTTAATCGATTTCTTAACGGTATTATCTTTTTAATGTAATGTTAAATATAAAAAAGTATGCAAATGTGTTGACAGCTTATAAATATGTATTGCTTTTGAAGCTATCGTTATGCAATAGCCGCTATAAATATATGGTGTTCAACAAACGGTAACGTCGACGAATGCAATGTTTCCGATGATTTATATCCGGTGAAACGTAATTGGACATCGCGCGTATAAAGTACTTCCTACAGAGAGTATGATGCTTGAAGCTGATTAAGATTGTCTACGATAGTAGTCGATAGTACTTTGTATCACTTAACATTCTGAGAATTCTGTATAATCGGTACACTCAATATATAAATTGCAAAAAAAATAGAATTTTGCATCAAAATTTGATGCTGATTTAATTTAGTTTTATACCAACATGTAGTTATTTTATGACTAAAAGTAATCAAAGCCGACTTATTTTAATTAAATTTATTTCTCCGAACTATAGGAAAAAATTTAAACACTTTTTTCAGTTTCCTACAACTATAAAATTCAAAGGGTTTTACTTTTTTATGCATACACGCGTTCCGTATTAAAATCATCCATGTCTCTCTCTCTTTCTCGCGTGCGCACGCGCGCCGCCTAATGTTCTATTAAAATTATCAACTCGGCCAGTAACACAGATACATTGACCGGCCATTCTATTAAGTTCTTTACATCATGATGACGTTAGCCTGAAAGCGGACGCTCGCTGAATGAGCTCGTTTTAGTAAAGCGGTCATATCGGGAGAGACGGGGAGAGAGAGAGAGAGAGAGAGAGAAAGAGAGCGAGAGAACCTGTCCAACACGCTTGTGCGCGGACAAGCTTCTCTCGTCACCATGTTACCCTGTTCCCCATACTCTTCTGATGTGTGCAAGGGCCAACAAGGAATGAAGGAGATACGATTTGGCGCAAACCGTTCGCGATGCTTTTTAAAGCATAGCAATATACGCCGAGACAGCGACTGTCAGCGATATTGGGTTTACCTATGAACGAGTGTGTATCTCCCGCTTCGTGAAGTATCGGTGAATATATTGGATGCGGACCTTAACGTGTGTGGGTGAGGCAAATATAATGGCATTATACTCTGCAATGCAACTCGTCAGAAAACGCCTAACTTCCGCTTCTTCCTCCATCCATTTCTCTCCCTACCTGCCCATCGTTTTCTCTCCTCTGTCTGTCATTCTTGGTCCCGTTTCAGTACAAGCGGAAGTATCAGGCTCATTCGCCAGCGCTACAGACGGTTATATATAAATCGAAACATCAGTGTATACACCGGAATAACTGCCAGTGATGGCAACATCACATATTCAATGAAAGTCATAGCTTCATTAGAAACTTCATTTATTAAAGTCCATTATGCGGTATTTAAAGTAGTTTTTGTAGCTTGTGTTGTTTATTGATTCTAAGAGATAATGTAGAATTTTAAACGATTAAATGATATTGAAAACATAGATTTAATTCATCAATTTTATAGATAGCATAAATTATATTCAAAATTTCACTTCGTGACGCAGAAGTTATAATAATAATCCGAACTTCATAAGCGTGTTCTTCACAGTGTACAAGATGGTACCATTCCATTGACCATATCAGAAATTCATGGATTTCCAAAGTACAAGAGTAAACTCAGTGCACCAGTAGATGAGGTATGGGCACTTTAGGGAATAAGCTAGTACTCCGATGTCTCAATTGCGAATTACAGAACTCTAAAGTACGAGAGTAAACTCGGTACAACGCCATTACCTCACCTGCCGATCCGGCTGTAAGCCTAGAATTTGCTCTTGGGACTTAGGATACCATAATTCGTGAAGGTATCGTTGAGCTATAGAGAAATTATTTCCTTAATAATGTGATTTGCATTGTAACTTTGAACTGCGATATTATATTGCAATTATATTTTCTAATTAAACAAAAGTACAAATTATTTCGTAGTAAAAATAATTCAGTAAATAATACGATGCACGATATACGTAATAATCGATTAAATGTTGTTTATTATTATCATCACATAAGAATTGCTATTATATTATTATATATGCATATTTTAATATTTGCAATAAAAACATCAACAAATTATTAAAATGGCATGATTGTGTATGTGAAAACAGTGCATTCCCGCATTCTTTAGTTGCAAAATTTATTTATATATTTTTTATTTCAATTTTTTATATTAAAGTCAATAATAAATAGTTATTAAAAATTATCGCTTATTTTATATTAATAGGATACAATATCAATCAATATTTCACGAATAAATATTGATGAAATCAATCTAATTTATAATAACGCAAATTAACAATTTTGCGCATGAAAGTATATTATTGTAAATAAGATTTATTTCATTTTGAATGCTATTCTGCCAATTTATCGCAATAAATGTAGCTTTCAAAAATATATAACGTTCTATATTAATACAGATTCACATTGTGTATGTGTTTAAAACTAGACTAAAGTAATTAATACATTAATGCACGATCATATATTTTGTTACTTGAAATATCAACCAATCTTTCATAATGTACAATATATTAAGCGGACGTAATTATTTACGAACGTTACACTTTCATTTTGACTAGCTAAACAATAATTTGAGAAATATCATTGTGTATCAGCGATTTCGATTAGTATATACATATAAAACTGAGATACATAATAAACAAAATTTATCAGACGTAATAATATTTTAAATAGCAATTTTTACCTTATTTTATGCTTTTTAGCGAAATGACTTATAATTTATTTTAAAATTACATCGTCACAAAGAAAACATAATTCGAGATACACGGAAGACCTATTAAATGTTTAAGGAGTCGGATCGTATATATGCTATGATATTTATGTAATAAAGTATATCGTTTATATAATAAAGTCCTTTAATGAATCATAAAACGGATTTACCAACAGTTAACCAAAGTTCATCAACACATCACTCTGTATCTTCCTTTAAATTATCTACCGACCAAGATCGTTTTATTACTCTTACTCATATTGATTGGCCAAAGTTACGAACTTGTATAAATCAACCCACTGGTATTATTATTTTTGATTAGGATTTATTAATTAAGCAATATCCCCTGTGCAATGTTCCATTTTATAAATTTTTTTATGAAATATATCTAGATATTCTCTCTCTCTCTCTCTCTCTCTCTCTGTGACTTCTTTTATAATTTCGTCATGTTACATCATTTTTCTTTACGATGAGGAAATTTCAAGTTTGCCGATAAAAAGTTCATCAGGATATCTCTGCATTCTGATCCGGGGATTTATTTGTAGACAGTGACGTTGCTACGCAGAAAAAGAGATGCTAAGGTTCTTTTTTCCTTATTTCGTGGGCTTGAATCAGATTGAAATGTCAGAACGAGCTCACGACCGGCATTGCCGTCTTTTGTCGTTGGTAAATTTCGGAGCTTTCACAACCAAGCGGCCGCAGAGGAAACAAGTACAGGGGATGGGAGGGAAGGGAACAACTTGCTTCTGAGTATATACACACGAACCGCCAGTTGGAGGTCCCATCTCGCTCGCGATGTCGCCGATGTCTTAGAATATTAGCTATTTTCCGCCCGGTTGCGCCGGATGAAGCAACTCGCCTGTTTCCCCTTTTTTCTTTCCTTATGTCGCATGCTGCTATCTTATCCTGTTCCCCGGAGAGAAGGAAAGTGGCAACTGTTGAGAATATGGTTATAACTAGAGAATAAATTGGTGTTTGGATGATATTACGATGAAAGACACATCTGATAGTGTAATTATCTGTTTACACGCGTTTGTTATATTAGAGATGTATAAATATCGCTAATTTATAAAAGAATTCATTTTTTAATTAATGAAATAGGTTTTTCGAGTTTTCGATATTCGACAAAAATAATTATCGTATGGCATTTAATTTATCATAAATAAAACGCACATCTGACATGCTCGTGCATATACATAGAAGCCTCGAGCGTATAAATATTTTTAGACTGATGGCACTGATTCGAGTGGTAGATACAAAATAGTGGACACAGAAAGAGTACAATGAAACAGCCAAGTCGCCCGAAGCGATAATTGCATATTGTACTTCCTACAAATGTAATAATTCACTTCGCGAAATCTATCGTTCGAATCTTGAGAAGGTGCCTTCGCACTTTCCATTCCGCTATCGACAATCACACGTACGTTTAGCGTTTACTTAATCCCATGCGAGTTTACCGCGTATTCTATTCGCTCATATTTATCACGGTACAAGAAAAGTCGTTGCTTTATGATCGCATCCATAAATCGCAGTTTTCATAATAACTAATTTTATAAAAGAGATAAAATTGTTCTATCTGTATCAAAACTGAAATCTGTTTCCAAAAACGCTCGTTTATCGTCGCGGTAAGTGTCCATAATACATACGTATGCGCAAGTGATGCGCTGTTACGGCCAAGAAGGCTTTACCCCGCACACGCCGAGTAAATCCGTAAAATAAAAGGACGACAGAAATGGGACAACAGAAAAGTCTGAGTGTTATCCGAGAAAGCGTGGGTCGGATTCAGTCGAGACGTTTACCTAAATCGTCCTGTATCTGATCCAGTTTCGAATGGCGAATGTAAAGTAGGTGCTCGATTTCCATCGTCCTCAGTATGCGCCTCTCTCTCTCTCTCGCTCTCCTCCTCCTTCGTAATGCGAAAAACGACGTAAGGTCGTCGACATCGCGATATATGTTTCCGCGAAACGCCACAAGGTAAAGCGGAGCTCGATGAACGATCGATTCGTGAAAATTTAATTACGCGGGCCGTAGCAGGAGGAGAGAGCATAGTAGATCCTTCAAACTTTCATGAGGTAGCAAAAATCAATAGTCATTCTCTCACGTGACCGAGATGAATTTCAGTAGATGCACTTTATTTTACCGCGGTGAAACGTAATAACGCGAGCAAAGCTGCGAACGTGTATTTTCAAGTGCCGCGAGTGCTCACGGCTTGCAAAGTTTGCACTGTAAATACACATTCTGTACATTTAATAACATTTTACAAACTAGAGACGTATTATGCGTGTGCAATGCGATTATTTGCGAATATAATTTCATTATAAAGAATTATGATAGAATATAATAACAACAAAGTAATTTCTATGTGATGCAATAGTAATTACTTTAATGACTAATTGTAAGAGAAAAACAACTCTTTTTTTATTTCAAGAAAATACTGCATTTGCATAAATTAGAAGACATTACATTCCACGAATATGAGGTGCATTAAGCAGAAACTGCGTTAATCTTCTTATCATCGATCTTTGCAAGCGTGTGAAAGCTTAGTGTCATCGCCAGTTACCTGCAGAAGTACGTAAATTCTCAATTTTCCCGACAGAGTACATCGTTTGGAAAGCTTCCAGTTAAATGTTTACTCCTAGAAAGAGACGACTCCGTCTTCCATGAAGACGTACTCGCTGCGCATATTCGACTATTGCGAATAATTCTATTTGTTTAATTAAATCTTCGTTGCTGTCAATTTAAGCTTAATTGAACAAAATGATTATATTTGAAATGCCCTACTGCGAGTAATGCTTATGAGATCACAGAGATCTCACTTTTTTATAACAAGAAAGTTTTCTTGTCATATTCGATATCGTATAAAGATTATTTGAAAGACTTTTTGTTAAAATGTAACCTTCTGCGCGATGGGAATTAAGACATACGATACAATACCGCGACGCGTGCTCGATGTCGAAGCCATATTAGACACGTGCGTACCTTTGGTGTTACACAGTAGAAGCAATTAAAACTTTCTTGCGTTTATAGTGGAAGTACCCAGCGTGCGCGCGCGCGCGCACGCCACGTTGAATGTATGCCGACGATTTCTATTCCGATTCACCGCCGATCCGTATGCAAAGTAATGCGTTTGGAAACTTCTGCGAAGCTCTTCCTTCGAATTAATATTGAAATCAGTGTCGAGGTGCTAGAAAGAAAAAGGAATTTCGCCCTCGTTTTGGAGGCACATTTGCATACATTTTCAATTTCATTGAAAAAACAATCGAGTCAAAAGTGAAAGATGAGAGTAACTCGTAGATCAATTGAAAGGGCTCAATGTGATTAGATAAAGTTACATTATCGCGTAATAACAAACGTAATTGGTGCACTATTTTCTTTCCACAAGGAAAGCCTTCAAAATATTAGCAATAATTTAGCAATGATGCTTCTCCTTAATTAATATAAAGAGTATAATAATTACTAAATATACATATATGTATACAGGGAAGGTATAATAATAACTTTATATATATATATATATATATATATACTACTATATAAAGAATATAATAATTACATACCTTTTTTCGAGGTCCGCCGCTTTTATGAGAACGTAAATAACAGTCTATTGATCCCCTGAGAGCTAATTAATCCACTGGCGGTAACAGCTAATGAATCTTGCGGAAGCTGCCTTAAGTTTTGTGCAGGACATGCAGAAATATAATGTCCTGTGCTCCGCGAAACGGAATCTCCTGAATGGGGCTCGTCGGACGAAGATAATAATTAATGTCGTTTATGTCGCGAGTTTCGTATCTCCCGGTGGTATTCATCCTGACTCATTTATAAGGGCAATATCTCGACTCGAGATCGACTCGTTCGTTACTCGACGAGCGCGAAGTGTGCATGCTGGTATTATCGGCGTGCGTATACGCACGAGAAGCTACATAAAACGCACGTCATAAGAACCCTCCAATCGATCATCATTCAAGCGGACCAACTCGCGATTAACGAGCGGTTGTTCTCATTGATAAATGTTACGTGGTATGTGTAATCTTATACATGGTATATGAGAGAAGAACGAAAAGAATAGCACTTCCTAGAAAATAAACCGCTTAACAATCCAAATTATTAAAAAAAAAAGATTGATTCATAAGCATAATATAAATATAATCACAGGAAATATGTCGTCTTTGAGTAAAAACAGATGTGTAAAACAGATTAATAGATACAGATTTCATGTGCCTATAATTGTAAGAAAATTAATTAGCGTCCGTACTAAACTTACGCGTTTTTCCCTCCTACAATGGGGGACGCGCTAGAATATAACACATGACACTCCTGCGTGTTTCGCGAAAACGAAACGCTCACCCGGAAGTAGAACAATTTGTGCTAGCGTGCCGCGGGGATTGTCACCTAGAAAATCATACTGCTGCGAATCGTGTACGCGTGACGACCGGGAAGAAGGATGCGGAATTTGTGTCGCCGCCCTAAGCCACCGCGGAATTGTACGGCGCGATCCCCACGTTGGATCCTTTATAGACCGCTCACGTTGGTGTCTCTACAGACACCAACCGTATGAGCAGTGTATAATTAGTCTAATGACAGTTCCAAGTACTGTACGAGAGCTGGGAATGGCAAAAGACACCATAAATACCTTTCATATGTACGCTATCTCCAGTAGGTATCGAATGAGTTGCTCGAGGACAACAAAATATAATCGAGACTTTCTCGTAACTTTTGAAAAATATTTTTATTTCTACAATTCAAATTTTTTATTCAAATTTTTCGTCAAACGAGTCATTTTTTGTTTTACTTAATTTTTTTAAAGATCTTTTTTTGTATAATTTCAAATATATATAACAGATATTTATAGTTTCTTTTATTTTAATTATATATACAAGTTTCCAGATTAAAATTCTGTGTTACAAGTCATATATAAAGTATATTTTACATATTTTATGTCATGCTTAATTTAGGAAATATATAAATTTCAAATTTGATTACCGTATGCAAGACAGTGAACTTGAACACTGCTGTCGATTAGCATTTGACAGCAAACGATGGTATTAATTCTGTATGGCTCATACTGCATACGTGTACGCGATGCTGCGCAATAATGTAGCTCCAGTCGGTGGCCCCGTTCCCCGGACACCCCTGCCACATTGTCCTCGCCGCATAGTTCATCGATCATTGTCGCCCCGAGACAATGATTCGGAGAAATTGTTGTTTCCTACATTGCAGCGTATAACGAGTGCGCGCAGTGTCGAGTACATTCAAGATACGATGAGGAGTAGAGGCGATGACAGCCGTTTGGTTATCCGGACGAACGCCCTTGATGTCAAGAGCGATTTGCGCGCTGCAACGTTGCACTCTGCCGAACTGAAAGTTTTTTAAATTCATTTTTTGTTTTCAACATGAAAATAATCTCACACATTTTATGTAAAGAAATAACAACATACGTATCTTTGCATGTGATTTCCACATGTATCACCCAAAAAGAAGTATTATACGTTCAAAGTGATTTTTTTCTATAATCTCATATTCTAAACTCACTGTTTTTCAGTAAACATATTCCTCTTTCAATAAAGTGAAAAATACTTTTTTCTATCTTAAATTACATTAAATACTATAAACTTTTGTTTATAGTATTTTTCTCTTGATTTCAAAGGAATCCTCTTGAGGTCAAAATAAGAGTAAAATCCTCTAAGATTTAAAGGATTCCACGTAAAATTATTTTTTTTTGGGTGTTATTAAATTTCTGAATAATTATTCTGCAAGCTTTGAAAGTGTAGTTTAGGTTCAGATAACAGAAGAATTGAGATTTAGTTGATTTAGATTATCAGAGACTCATTATTGACTTGATCGCTATATTCATCCATTGTGTTGGTGTTTTCGCTCGATTACGCTCTGCCTATTCTTTCCATCCGCTTCGATTGAGCTTTTCTTCAAAGAAATTTCCATACATGTATTCGCGATACGCCGCAATCTGCTGGTGGTGATCGGCGTTCATTTTCCGACAAAAATTCGGGCAGGTATATTAAGCTAGAGCGACACCGAAAACATGATTTTGAATATGACATCGAACGCGATACGGCACTTTAATTCCATGAAGCGGAATGCCCAATTTCCTGGATGTGCGCGAACTAACACGAGCGATTTAATTATTTGCGTGTTCTCGTAAATTTATCGATAGATCTATATGCAGAAGTGCATTGTGCATATCGAACATTGGCGCTATAAAGCCCAAGATTAAGTGCCACAACAGCCAGAAGCAGTCTCTAATAAAATATAATGTGACCAATATCAATCTCTTACAGTTGCAATCTTTTTATTCGGCATTGTACGTTTAGCTATTTATTTCTTACGCTATACGTAAACTCCAACAATTTTCTCTCATTTCATTCCTCTCATCATCTCAAATGAAGAACGTTTTTACATTTATAAAACATGTAGACAATTTTACCGGTTAATACACAGTTATATATGAATTCTTATCTACTTTAATGAGAGGGTAAATTCTGCAAACATTTGACGTCAATGTGCAAACACCATCTACATAGATGATAGTACGAAGCCAAGTTCTCTCTAATGTTTCTGTACGATGCGCCTCTCTACCAGCAAATTTTCTTGTGTCTCTCTTTGTCGGTCCTTTCTGCGGCGACGTTGCGGCCAACCTATTTCGGCAATCTACAAGCCACTTATAATGCCGCTGATGTTCCGCTCAGCCTCGGTTGTACGTCGCATCTGCGCAACCTCTCCTGGCTGCCGAATCCTGCCGCATCCTATCCCCGCACACCTTTGGAAATATGTATAGATGCACACCCGAGGCGAGCTATATTGGAGCAGGGCAACTAATTGCCAGCAATAACGGCGTCGACTTATCACACAAATACCCTGTAATAGCCCGCGAAAGATTTACAATCGGAAACACAGTCCGATTAACAATATTTCTTGAATGGTGATTTAGCATTTGCTTCTTTAATGCTTATACTATATTTCAATTAAGATGAAATCTCATTAGAAGTTTATAACTTTGCAGTGCAGTCGAAACGCAAATATATTTCACATTTCGCATAACAGTTTATTGCAGAAGTACTCCGTATTTTTTTTGTTAACAATGCTAGTTATAAATTTAAAACTTTCGCCGAGCTGTGTTTCTTTAAAATTATGCAATGTCAGTCGTTGTTTGCCGAGGTAAAAAATTTCCGAATCTACGTCCTGCGAGTCTGATTTCTACTGCGTCTGGTTTCAACGCTACTCATCATGCGTGCACAATGTCAAACATCACATTCGGAAATGTGTATGTAGCGAGTCTGTATTTTTCTTGTCGGAAGGATGTTTCGCGAGGAAAAATGTGAAAAGTACGTGGCAGGACGGTACGAACTAAAGGTTCGTCCGGCAGATTGCCAGGAGACAGTTTCTACCCTTGGAGACCATCGCGCCAACTGCGGCTTCGTGGACAGAATCTAAAGGAGTGGCCGGCCATTATAAGTTTTCCGCTTCTCATCAGACTTCAGCTGGCGCAGCCGAGACCACCGCGTTCTATTAATCGTAAGGATAATTATTGCGAATGAAAGATCGGTTCGATTTACCCGCGGCAAAGTAGGAATGCTAATGACGCGAGTGAGCTTTAAAATGCTAGCGTGTTTAATAGTGCGGATGTAACGCTATTACGCGATCGAAATACAAGAAGAAGACACGCGAGAAGCGTATATCCTTTAAATCACGTTGAAGATACGTTGCACGTCTCGCGGGCGTATTTTAATATTCAGTTTCAACATTAATTTTACCCTTGTGTAATCGAAGATTGCGATAAATTGGGAATATTTGTGTACGGAAATAGTCATCTCAAACATTCAGCGAAATCAAACAATTTCGAATAACTTTTTAATTAAACAATTTTAACTGTGTAACGTGGGATTAATTGGAAATTCGGTAGTCACTGCTTTTTCACGGTACGGCTGTTTCCCCCTTCTTTTTTTTTCAGCCGACGAAGTATTGCCGCGCAGAAATATACGCGCTGAATTAAATCACGAACACGTCGACAGTCGACGGTCTGTTTGCATTGCTGGCACAGCGTGTAACAGTGCACAACGGTATTCGCAATCGCTCGCTGCATACGCGCGAAAGCGCGTATTCCAAATTTTTCGCCAGTTTTGTTTTTAATGTCCTATCGCGGGTGTTAAGCGCACCAACTGCCTTGGCATAGTCATAAAGTCGTTCTTACACGATACGGCGCGTAAATAATATAGCGGATGTAATGGCATTTCTATTGTTTTCCTGTCGTACCTTGGAGCAAGTATTGTTCGAGCTTAGAGAGAGAAAAAGATAGGAGAGAGAGAGAGAGAGAGAGAGAGAGAAAGAGAGAGAGAGAGAGAGAGAGAGAGATACGGTATATGAGATATGATATATACGAAGTTTTATTATACCGGCAATTATTAAAACGCTTACCCGAGCTCGCGTGCTCCCGATATGTATCGATTTCCGCGGATGCTCTTGCGCGGCACGTCTTGGATTAATTCAATTGAATTTAACAACCTCGGGTCGGAGCGTCTTTCTGATTGGATCCGACGTACCTGCCTCGCAGTTTTTCTCGTACGATTAATCTCGTTCGTATATTATTTATGTTGGAGCCATGCAATTCGTTGCGATCGATCGCGTTTTACCGTGCGGGATCTTTGAGCTACAATTTTTCATCACAGCGGCGAAACGTTAAGGCGCTTATTTAAGACGAATCACGTGAGAACACAAAATAAAATACTTTACGAAGAAAGTATAGTTTCGGAAACTCTTATCTCGTTAGGAGAGACATAAACTGTAATGCTCGCACAATGACGCTTCGCGTGTCGAAGATTCGCGGTGGGATCTTCGCAGAATCAATGCGGCGGAATTTATTGTTTCGCCGTATATCTCGGACCGGTACGTCCCGCGATCGTTTAGTATCTATATCCGCATCATTTGGTCCATAAAAAAGATTTTACGATCTCACTATGAAAGTTACAATACCAATCTTTCATACCGGAGAGCTCGGATAGCAAAGTTTCTCTTCATCTCTTCCAGCATTGCGAAATCGTCAATCAATTCATTGACACATCTCTATTGGCAATTAATATTACTATACGTAACACTATACTTAATACTATACTTAATACTATACTATACGTATACTATACGTAATACTATACTATACTTTAATATTTGTCCGATGTTATTTGTTTGCTTTGTCACGTTAATTATAAATAATCTTTCAACGTAGAAATAACCCTTCTAAGCTTATATCGTTACTTTTTCATCATTACATTTTTAATAGTCGGTTTCGTTACAGCTCTTTTATCTAGGTCTTTTCTAAGTGCCTCAATTCGTGCATGCTCGAATTTATTATTATCGTTAAAGCGTTCGCGCCGCTATTTATGTTTTATAAATTAAAACAAGATGTTATAGCGAGAAAAAGACATCGCAATTTGTCGTCTGCAGTGAAATTGAGTCTACTTAATCCAGCTATTAAGGTACGTCCAGTGTAATAGATCTATTAAATGGCAGTTGTGTCAATTGAGTTAACTCGAGGTAGCTGGTTTCAGGATAACTTAAACAGTCATTACGGACGCGCATCTCGCGGAAGCGCTTCTAATATCCTAGTCTTACGATGTCCGCCAAGTACTTTGCGAAATTAGACGCGACGGGTTCTCGTAAAAACATCCTCGGTCACGTGAGAAAATGTAACTCCTGTTTAAGTTTAGACGGTCTCATCTATAAAGCGCGCGCTTAATTGAGTCTGGTATTTTACTACAATTATGATGGTAAAAAAGAAATACTATTGTTTATAAATTTATTGAAATTCTCAATCGTAAGCATTTTAAATTTGATCACAAATAGTTTTATAAGTACACAGCTTCTACTATAATTATTATGTCAAAAGTCCAAGTTTATCATAAAAAACATTTTCTAAATCTCACCTAATTCTTCTTCCAATCTACTCAACGTAATAATGGCTCGGTTGCGGAAGAGTAATTTGCGAATTTGAAACCTCCGCTCCTCTTATCCTGTACGTGCGGCACACAACAATCGCAAAGATAAACGTGTGTCTTTGAGGGAATGATGCTCGTTTACGATGAAGTCTCTGTGCGTGTTCGAGGTGCGTCAGAGAGTTTAGAAATGAAATATAGGTTGCAATGATAAAGTCTCGAAAGTTTATCGCGAATTCCTAACGTTTCGCTGCTAATTGTAAGTGGATCGAGCTTGCTCGGGAACTTACTTATCGCAATTACCTCAACGTAGTCGCACGTACAGCGAATAGTTTCCGGC
Organism: Tetramorium bicarinatum; assembly: GCA_928718305.1. NCBI lineage: Eukaryota > Metazoa > Arthropoda > Insecta > Hymenoptera > Formicidae > Tetramorium > Tetramorium bicarinatum. The sequence goes on from OV788329.1 coordinate 12,287,474, forward strand.
GATGAGTTGTGCGTCACACTGCTCGAAATCACTTATGTCGTTCTCCGTATTTCGTACAGCTGTGCCATTACACTGATGATTTAACGGGATTCGCCAACGAGCGAATAGATCTACATTAATTACCGTAGATGATGCTCGTATAACGTCGTCGGAAAACTGTCTTGATGAATAAATGACAGTCACGCATGACAATTTTAATTACGTCTTTATCATACTTTTATACAAACATAAAGCGATATATTTTTGAGACTTTTACTTTTCTTTATTCCCATGATGTGTTTTTTTTACAAGAGATAATAACTCTATATTTGTCTAAAAATTTATTATTAAAACCACAACTTGCGGTGAATATTTCAATATTAATAAATTGTATCTGTAAACAACAAAAAAGTGATTATTATATATTGATAATTAAAAAATTCAGCATTGCTCTCAGTTGAAAATGAAACATAAAATAAGTGGCATGAACTTGAGATTATGTATATTGTGCGGACATTGTTACGTTCCGTGCGATTGCTCGATAATTCTTGCGCGTTATGCAACAGGGACCGATACATATGTACATACCCGATAGGGCCGTAAAGTTTTTATCTGTTCTCGCAGCTGCACTGTGAAATGTATCGGGAAAAGTATATTGGCGGCGGAACGATCGCGACGAGGTCCGTTTTTATTGCCAATCCAATATTTATTTGCAGAATCATATTTTCTTGAATATCGTTTGCATCTTCTCATTAACGTTAATCGAAGCTGTCGAAGCTTTCGTAACGTTAAAAAAAAAAACGCAGATATAATCGAAACGTTACGTGTATGAATATGCGATTTACGTTGACTTTTTCTTTATGCTATAAAAGACAACTGAACGTTATTTTTTAATTATTCTAATTATTAGTTTTCTAATTTTTAGAAAGACATTTATTTATTATTATACGTACAATAGACGCACATTATGGAATCGCGCATATGATAACATATATCGGCATTATATTTACAACCGGAAATACTTGGTATCTACTTATGAATTATCCGGACTGGTACATATCTAGTACAATCGTGCGCAAACTGCTTGAGACGCCGCTTATAGATGCGCGCCAGTCGAGCACGAAGAGGTAATACGTTCCTTTGAAGTCGTTGGTATACACAAAGTCGAATCAGTTTTCATCGCCATAATCTGAATTATTGCACCTTACCTCTGACACGGAATACATTGCCTGACTACTCAACCGTTGAAACTCAAGCGGCTTAATTAATGGCGCGGCGTCATGAACGTGGGCAATCTCCGACGGCAGACTCGTTAAATTATCACACAACAACTCATTAAATGCGCTCCAATAACGACGGCCCGATATGCCGCATCCCGCTATCGATCAAGCACGGATAAGTTGTTACATCTTGTTTTCCGTTAATCCACTGATTCGAGAGACTATTTTTCTTCCACGCGGAGCTGATGCCAATTTTACACTTTAGGTTGCTTCGTAGCGAAAATGTGTAGAGATTACATGATATTTCAGCATCATTATACATTGATTATATTATTATAAGGTTCTTGTAAACATAGTTGTAAATTTATTTATTAAACGCGTTTGTATAGATAACTTGAACTGCGTGTACTGTAGAAAGTAAATAATTACGTACTTCTATCATGTAAATAGTTACCATACTCCTCGACTTAATGAATTCCTTCGTGACTACTAAGGTCGAATAGAACGCGCTTGTGCCTTCATTCAGGAAATTGCAGTCGCGTAATAGTGAAATTGCGGAAGTACAAAATCTAGAGTTTAATTGATCCAGCGACACAAAGAAAACTCATCTTTCAACGTTGTTGAAAAAAATTAATTGGGTCTCCATATGAGCGCGCTGCAGTACCTGTATTTTCTATGTCAAGTTATTATACGAATATTACCTGTTCGGTAAAAAAAACTATATATAAAATCATATTTAATGTTTACGTTATTTTACGTACTTTCTTTTACAATGTATACCAATCTCCAAATTTAAGAAGTCTCGCATCTTTTTCTCACGCCCTTTTAAAGTGCCTCGAAGGGCACGTACGTTAGACACTGTGGGTCAGCGCGAGCACGATATATACGGAATCTGTAAAACGATTATCCGAGTTATTCGAAGCGCAGGACTTATAACATTACTGAGAATTCTCCGCGAGAGATCGCTATCATCCGTGGCCGACACGTCCGTGCCGTATGTAACGTTTCTCCAGCATCTGGATTCTTCCCTTCGCTCTCGTCGGTCGGTGCCGCGATACGGTGCGGTCCAGCGCTGTAAGGAGGCTGCGAGGAGCCGCCTGATAAATGGAGCCGGCTAAAATTTCAGCGATAGCTCCGCGCACGATTTCTCACGAACTCTCGTCGGTATGAAAACGTCTTCCAGGCTCAACCAGACTACTATCGGACTGAATGTAGATCCTTCCGAAATTATCTCACAAGACCGGACCTTGTTGATTCGGAAAATTTCATTTTGGCAAAGTTCGTATTTTGAATATTCTCGATTTAAATATTTGACTTTCAAGAGAGAATCGGTAGCTTTTCCTTAATATGTTCTCATCACATACTAGTCAGAAATAAAAAATATCCATCAGCTCGATGTCTTCCTCTTTACACAAATCTTTTTAACTGTGGTGATAAGCTTATTTCAATTATTGCAAATTGTTTGCAATCATTCTTTTCTTCTCGTGCCAGCTTTCTTCTAATTGCCATACCTATTTTTTTATTACGATTATTTAGCGGTAATTATTTTTCTGGTCGGAAATGACAATTATTGTAATGACTATTACGTGCTAAGTGAGGCAGTCGTATATAATACTCATATTTAAATTCTGAAGTTTAGTCGTAATTTTATGTAAATGCGTTTAATTTTGATTAATATGCATGGGTCATGCGAGTAGCCTATTTGAGTGAGTGTTTTAAACCGGTGAGTGAAGTTTCTTCCTCGCATGCCGGTCGGATATTCAACGAACAAAACGCAACGGTCGAGATATTGCGCTTCGTGATGCGAGATCAGATACATCGTTCTGCTCGCAACCCACAAGAGCCAGCGAGAGACGGACGATTGGATCACGTTCCCGTTCTGCGGTTTGTACTAACGAAGTAGCGCCCTATTCTCGAATCCTACGAAGCGCGGTGCGATAGGTGGTATTGACTCTTGCGAAGTATTTTCCGCTCGCGAGTACTTTCGATAGCCGGGCGTGCTTCCTTCGAATTCCGTAGTAAAACCTTTATTTTGCCCCGTACTCGTGCTTACAATTTAAATCTAATCCCGTGCAGTTCACTCGAGGCATCGAGCGGCCGGAGATTTATTCGTAAGATCGCGCTCGCATTTCACAAAACGTCAATGTGTAGCTGCTCGTTCAGATTTAGACTCGGCGTGTTAGATGATGTAAGGAAGGGAAAATATGATGTAGTTCTCTGAAACTGAGTTCTATCACCTTCTTCTTTATTCGACTGTCCCAGCTTTAACTATTATTTTATGCTATCGGATTGACAAGATCAGTGATCTGAAAAAAGAATAATTTAATTGTTATTGATTAGTCAAACCGATGTGAACAAAGAAATTATTCAAAGAGATAGTGCCTTACAGTATAAATAAAAAATCATTTTCTACACAGATATGTTTTTAACTCGCTCTGCGATAAACTATTTTCATTACGCATATAATCTCTAACGACATTAATGGCGATAATTAGGTCTGTCCGAAAAAAACATAATTATCTTTAAAAATTGAATATAAAGCGCTTGAAATTTTCCATTTCGGTTAATTATACAAATATTACATAGCATTCAAAAAATTACTTTTTATTAGATTTTCGTGTTTTCCGCTTCAAGAAACACTATTGTCGAGAATATACGTTCGCGGTTCTGTACTTTTTCCTTCTTCCCCCATTGTTTTAATCCAATGGAAGATTGTTAAGAGATTAGAACGTGCCGGATCGACAATTTCAGCGCGCCTTAAAAATTTATTGGCCACAGATCGCTATCTTAATCGCTCGCGGATAATGTCTCCATTTTCTGGTTGGTTAGTGTCTCAATCGACGTCGATCGGGAATCCGCAATAGCGAGCGATCGCAGACTACGGTGGGGAATAGATTTCATGTTCGATTGGATATCGCCAGAGAGTCTACCCTGTTCACAATTACACGCTATTAAAGTAACAACGACGTTGTGCTCTGACGATGTAATAAGATCGAACAATTACATGGCACTAACCACCTCGGGCCTGATGTGATAAGGCAAAAGTCTTAAGTAGCGAGATCCAGATCGCATCTGATATGCTGCTTTCATTCGTGATGTCATATCAACGGCAGGATACGAATGTAACGTGAATTACATGAATGTCAGTGGCCGCGTACGGCGAAAATGATCGCAGACTAGTACCTAGCAATTCGAATCTTATTATAACAATAATAGAACATGATAGCAGCTCGTAGCACTGCGCGTAAAATTATTATCTAGATACAAGAATCGCATTCTAGAGACTGTGAAAGAATTAAGTAATATTTCCAAGTATAAATGAATGAACAACGATGAATGAGTATTAAATTCGCCTAAACTAAAAGCTGAAATTTAAGAATATTATTCTTTATCTACTCTTTATAAAAAGGCTGTAATAAAAGCTTCGAACATAAAATGTGCGTTATAAAGAACGCACATTTCATGTTCGATACTTTCATTGTTGTTTTTTTTTCAAAGTTAGATGCAATATCGAGCTAGACTCGCATTACGGCCACTACATTATTCTTAATGGTTCGAGTATAAAACCGCTGCAGAAATCTCCTCGAGTTTCCTTTTCTTTCGTTAAAAATTGCGAAAAAGCGTAGCTTGCGCACATAAAGGATGCAGGACGCAGAGTGGATTCAACCAAAGTTGTATTCGGAGTCGGGCGAAGCTCCGCGAACGAACAACGAGAAAAATTATCGGTAGCTAGAAACCGTCCATTGTCCTGCAACTAGCAACCGCGTGACTCGAGTGCGGCATCGAGTGCGATTCGAGCGCGTTGCACCGACTGGAAAACTTTCTTAAGTAGCTCCGGAAGTCGACGAACCGGAGACAAGGTTTTCCGTGCTGATACGAATAGCGCGAAGCGGTAGCGAGAGCGAGACGAGAACAGAGACGGAAGACGACGAAGATGCTCTGAAGTAGAGAATGTCGTATCTTCTCGGTCATACGAAATGTGAGAAGGTAATCGGAAGGCCATGGAGTCTCTGTCTCGTTCGCGCAAAAGACATGGAAAACAAGAGAAACATCGGAAGAAAGGACCTGGGAAGGGTTACAAGAGCGCGCGCATACAGAGAGAAATTGTTCTCGCTCTCACCCATGGTAAAAAGTCTTACTTAGTAGTTTTTACTGAATTGTGATTAGGACGGATTAAAACGAGAGTGCGCGTGCTAAGCAAAGTGTTGCGGTATGGCCAGTGTCCACGTACGTCTCTTAAAAGAATGCATATAAAACTCTAAAATTATAAAAACTCTAGCATGAGCTTAGAGAGAAAGTAGCCATTAAACATGTACCGAGCCTGAGAACGGATACGGACAAATATTTCGCTATTTTTTTCCTTCTGGTTCTTATTTAGTAAACACATACTTTATCTTGTTTTTTGCGTTAAAGGATTGTCATTGAAATTAGTTATTAGACATGTACGACAATTTTTGTTGATAAAGGTTACTCATAAGCTCTGAGGATCTATAGAAGGAGCAGTATTGAATTGAGCTGCAGCGGCAATTCTCGAGTTCTGAATGTTATATCTGAATGTTATAATCACTGTAAAACTCAAGATTGTAAGGGAAGTTGGTGAAACAAAGTGTTAGTTTTATATTAAGGAAATTCTCGACTCTTATAGTGGCGCTCGAGGTCGACAGGACTCGCGAATTGCTTTTACTGAAATATCGCGATGAATCAGAAACGACGACCTTTGATCACGCTGATCAAAAGGTAGAGTTGGTATCTAGAGATTTTCAGGAAAATAATCCGAATGAGAGAGGAGAGAGATTGAACTGCTTTTCAATCATGGTATGCTCGTTGTCGAATCACGTTACGTATCCGCAAATTGCGAGGACACGAATGAATATTTCAATGGCAATGTTATGAAATGGCAATGTTATGTATTTAAGAATCTTCAGATACGCGTAACCAGAAATCTTCTGTAACGCTTTTAGAGGGTCATATCATTCGCATATCATTTTAAGAGAGAGAGAGAGAGAGAGAGAGAGACCTACGGAAACCATACATTATTAAAATACAAACAGAGAAGATGTGCCTCCCGCGCTCGTATATTGGATTATCCCGGTTTCCGCGTATTACTGTTTGCTCGAGATCGTGAGCGAGAAGCTGAGGACGGACGGAAATCTCCAGAGAACACAGAAATTCCATATGCGGAAGCGCCCGGAGACAGGTTTTTCTGCCGATCGGGACTTGCGCTGAATTATGCGAGCGGCCGCGGCAAATTTCGAGACGGCGGGAGATTTATTGGAACGAAATGCGATGCGTAATATGTCGCGTCGTGTACGCGATATAGCGGTACGCACGTGGTTTTCGACGTGGTGTATAAATTTCACCTGGTCTTGCCGACGGTACTTTTTGGCCTTTGGGTAACATAATATTTTGCTGTCCTGATATTTATACCGGCGGTCTTCCATAGAGATCACATTAAATTCGCCGAGTTTCTCGCGAATCGGCGCAAAGCCGTGCCGCGTGAATGAACTTGAAAACGCAATTGTTTTAATAATGACCGATACGGGAGTGAAGTGTGAAAATCAGTTTTTTTTTAAAGACAAAACCTGTGCGAGTTTTCTCAAAGAGAAGCTTTCTGTATTGCGATATCATGAGTTTAGCATAAAAAATAAGAGCTATTTTCAATAGAGGAACCTTAATTGCATTTTTAAATTTAGCGTTTTACGTTAGCCAACAAAGTACGAAAGACATGAACTACTACGTATCCATTTCATCGCGTTTAATGGGTTTAGCCGAAATAAAATTTCGCTTGATGTCCGTTTCTTGTTTTCCACTCATCAGACAGCAACTGGTGGGTTGGTTTTGTAGAAACAGCGACGGACGGTGCCGTTATGCTGATTAAGCGGGACGAATTGCGGAATCTCGAAATTACGCCCGCGGGCCACGGACGATCAGCTCGAGGGGGGATCCCTTCAATTTTCGTTAAATTAAATTCGTACCTGACTCATAAATTTGGCCGTTCTATCATTGTCATTATCCAATTACGGATGTAATACGGCACTTTTATCGATAAAAAAAAAGGAGGAAAAGAGAAGGACCGTGCAAGAAGAGATACCCCGCTGCTTCACGCAGCACCGATCTCTTGGCGCTACTGTGTACTTTGACCTTTACGCCTGCTCGCACTTCGAGGTCCTCGAGCAAGCCGCATCGTTGTGATTCCTCGACGCTTTGTGCCGCATGCTCCTTGCCGCGTGCAGACGCGACGTTGCTCGCTAGTCCGTGAAAGATTGTGGGAGTCAAAGGGAACAAGAACTGCCGGAGAGTGGTATTTGCTGAAGCGCAGAGGTGCTGTTTCTCTCTTTCTCTCTCTCTCTCTCTCTCTTTGTCTCTTGAACATACGCGTTCGCACATTTCCCCTGTCCTTTTCTCTTCTCTCCGATCGCCCTCCTCATTCTCCGGAGGAGCGCGAGTCGTTACCTCGAGATACTCGGCTTAATGGAGGGTTAAGGCACGCGAGGAAGTGAGCGGCGGAGCGCGGGCGCAAAACAATATCGGAATGCGCCGTCGGACAGAGAAGAGAGCGAGCGACTTCCCCCTGTCCCCATCCATCCCGTTTGCCTCCGCGTGTACCCCGGTAATAGATAGCGTGTACATACACCCCGTGTGCGTCATGAAACAGAGTCGACTGACTAGCGCGCGCACCGGGGTAATTGTTACGCCCGGCTCCACAGTGTCGGATAAACCGTACAATTGCCGCGCCGCAAATCAGGACCCGGAGAGGCGCAATTAACACATTGAGCTAAACCAGTTCCGAGCTAATTTACGTTCAGCGACTCTCCAACGCCGTCTTAGTTACCGATGATTGGAGTTCGCGCGGGTAAACGGTAGAAGAGGTCCGGAGCCGAGAGGAGTGCGATAGAACTCCGGAATAGCTTTGTGGTTGAAGCCTGTATCATCCTCAGAGACAGCGCTCCATTTATCCGTCCAAATCGAGTATCTTGATAGGATAGATCATCTCCTACGATATATCGGTAGAAACAAAAATTTAATGGCAATTTGAAAAATTTTTTAAACAATTTACATGGTAAATGTGTTTACAGTGATTACACCCGTTAATTGAACATACGCTAAATTGAAAGATGTTAACGCGAGAGCGAATCAATCGTTTTTAATCGGTGTCTAATCGATAAACGTGTTGATAGTCGACTAAAACCATTACGAATCCGTTAACACGAGTAGTAATACGCCCGCTGGCGTCGATGCGCTACTGTTCATTACAAAAACGACCGTAACGTGAACGGCATCTAAAAACTGACACGTAGACCTCGAAGTTGATTTTATCGCCCCGTTCAAGCCCCGTCGATATAACCGTTCCGCGCTGTAGTGCTAACACAACTGCTCTCGTTATTTACGAATTTCTCCAATAATGGCGTACCTGTACGGAATCGTCGGAGTAAGTGCGTTGTAAACCTTTGCCGAAGCTCGGTAAGGGACGTGTCGCGATTCGTAATACGGCGATGTGTCTTGCCCCTTCGATTATTTTCGTAAAACATGGATCTTCTCCAGGGAAAATAAATCTTTTCAAGATTTCAAAATGTCCTGCGTAAAAATTTATACAAAAAGCAGAAAGTATAAATATAATTTTGATGAATTCGCTCTCATATCTCGATACGATGTTTATTCATCGGGAATTCAGCATGAACCAGTTTTCAGATAATTTGGCGCTGGATTCATATGTATAAGCTTTGGCAACCACTGTCCGTATAAATCACAAATATTTTCTTTACATGTTGATGAATTCCTTTACCAGGATAAACACCTTATAATTTTCTTGTATCGCGAGTAATTGCGCGAACGCCGCACCGTGCATTCCGGTATTTTGCACTTTGTACGTTATTATTGCTTCTATTCCGCAATAAACGGTATGACAAGAAGGCCCAAGCGTACAATTATCTCGCGCTTTGGAGTGCAAAGTATAACGCCAGTACGAGATTACGTGACTATCAATACCGCGCATTAAAATCACCGTTTGCGTGCCGCGCGTTGTCGGCGTTTCTTGCAGTATATTTAAATATTTCAACATAATTATACTGGATCGACGAAACGAGCCGAGAGCGAGCATCTATCTCTGTGCTTTGCATTGAGGAGATAACTCGAAGTTTTGACGATTTGAGACATAATTTCGTGAAATTGATAATTTTATAAAATATAATAAGAAAAGTAGCGAGGAAATAAAAACTGATCGAGAGAAAAGTACATAAAATATCAGAGAATATATGCGGCGTATTCCTAGGTACTGCTGTGTCAAAGATCGCAACGGAATCCCAGTGGCATGCAATGCGCGGAGAGAACCGATGCGATCGCAAAGGAGAGATCTCTCCTTCATCCTCGTAACGAACGCTCGGTTTACCTTACCTGTCGGATCGTGTATGCGTGAATACGCGCGTGCGTGCGTGCGTGCGAGGTAAATACGCGGCGCTCGTTCGTCACTCGATAATTTCTCGCGGGCGGAACCGCGAGAAAAGGCGGCGGCGAATGCCAGCGGAAGCGCAATCGAATGCCAGTCATCCGAGATTCATTCGCCGAGATGTACGTAGCGCGAATGCCGCCCGAGTATAACGGGGCACCACCTCCGCGCGTCTAGGGAGGCGAGATAACGGCGGTCGAACGAGAGTTTTGATAAACTGCGCCGATGCGCGGCGATTCATCATCGGCGCGAACACGCACGCCGGTGCCTCGTTCGCACGAACGTACGCACGCACTCGCACGTTACGGAATAAACGGACCCGCCCGCGGCCCGTCACGTTACAAATCAGAATCTTAAGGCTACGATTAACCCCGCGCCTAGTGATAAGTTGCATAGGATAAAACCCTCATTCTTCTTCTTTTTTTTTTTACTCATTAACTTTTGCGCGATGTTTGTCTTACAATTACACACACGCATACATACACATTACACGTATGTACAAAAATTTCTGAACTTTTAAAAATTATGCAATTATATTTGCATATCTTCTTTTTTGCCATCTATCGAGATCAGTCGTATTTCGTTTTTCTTTCTATTATGACATGATTTTAAGTTCACTTCCTTAGTTATGCCAAGCCTAGGGTTAACCGGCGCGTATCTTGGGTCTAGCGGCTTTGCACGCCTCAGCGCTCGCCGATATAAATCAAGCAAAAAGCTGGCGCACCTACCCGCCTCGCGGAGCCTCCGGCCTTCCCGGACCGCGTTTTTCGCCCCTGCCGCCCCCGTTGACTACTCCGGCTCTCAATCTTTTTTTTTTCTCTATCTGTCTCGCGGAGGGTCATTTATTATTTCGGTAAAGATATCTGTTATAAATATTAGAGCAAACAGTCTCTCAAATAAGAAACGTCACGCAAATAAATGAGATTAGATATGTGAGAAAAGAATGTGTATTGACATAATGCAATTTGCGAAGTGAGGATAATTATGTCACTTCACGTATATTTGCTGAAATTAATTGTAGAAAATTTAAAGAACTATTTTGTATAAAATGTAATTGGATACATTTCTTATGAGAATGTTAAAAAATCAATATTTTAATTCAATATATTGATGTTACATATTGCAGTAAAGACGGTTTTTCTATTAGGCACATTCGTAACTTTCATGGCGCCAGACACCGTAGGGTCACGGGATTTTTAAAATACCGGGGTAATTTCGAACTTTACGAGCCACAGGCGAGTCGTTTGGACTCCGGTCAGCAGGCGTTGCACCGGGTGCGTATAGCGTTGAATCAACATCGAGTGTCGTTTAAAAATTGATTACCAGTTTTAAATCGGTGGTTCAGTATGGGCCAAATATATCATCGATACGAAAACGGGTGTAACTCGACAAACAAAATTATTAATCGCCAGCACTTCCGCTTCCAGTAAAAGTCTAAAATGAACCACACTGTAAACTATTATAGCATATTAGAGAGAATACTTTAAAATTATTTGTGTAAGACATATATGTATAAAAGACATGTAATATTGAATTAATTATTATTAGCAGATTAATTTATTAATTACATTTTATATAAAATTCATATTTAATTCGCATTTAATGTTATTCATAAATTTATAAATATAAAACAAAAATTTTAATGATTATGTTTAAAATATACTATATGATATATTATATAATATATAATAAATATAATTGATGTAAGAAAGTTATAAATATAAAATAGTTTGGATAATAAAAATTTATTAAAAAAAACTACTAGTTAATTACTAGTTTAAATTGCCGAACTGATAATTTGAAAATGTCAGAAAAAAATATTGTTAAATTTGTTATAATTAATTAATAGTTTAGTTTTGGTTCGTTAAACTAAAGTTGAACACTGAGTTTCATTCATTAAGTCAAATAATGTCCGCTGTTAGCAATACCATGTAACTATATTTATCGTACTTTACCGTATAATTTACAGGTGCGCAGCAAATTATAGAACGTTGCTGTGTTGAAATAGAACCTTGAGAATTATGTATTTGATAAACCAGATATAGTATCAGCAATCGTCACATGTGTAAGGCAATTAGTTTCCATGAATATCTATATATATTAGTACGTATAATTCACCTGTTTGAATCTATATGATGTAATTCAAATGTGAAGTGATGATAATACAAGTACTAAAAATATGTAGCCAATATGACATTTACCAATTAATTTTTTATTGCATTTATAATAGTTTGTTGCTTATTTTAACCCAGCAGAAATATTAAAGAGAGAATCTACGAGACAAATAATAAAAGAAAATAGAAGATTTTGCACGTATTGAGCGGGTTAGTGGCTCGCTGAACGCCGGCGAAATGGGGCTCTAAAATACCAGCGTGCAATATAAAAAGTACATAATTTATAATTACTGTTTACTGTTTTAATCAGTTCCCAAATATGCCAATTCTACAGAGCCACTGTTTCGCGTCAAGTTTTTAATGAGCTATAAACAGAACTAACGATGCCTTGACTAAACTTTTTTCGCCACCAACATCGTCGCAAATATTGATACTGCGTTTGTGTCTCTGGAGTAAGATTTATGAATTAAATGATTCGCGCGGCATGTATGTAATTGTACTATAAATTTTGATATCTAACTTTATTGTACGGTAATATAATGAATCTCTGTTACACTCAAGTTATAATTTCAAACAGGATAAATCTTTTAAAGATTTTAATCTTTTGTTTTGGACGTCGTAATATTATATATTATCCGTTAAAAATTTTATATAATAATATAGATAATAAACTTAATATAAATATTTAATATATAAGACAATATGTAAAAGAATTTGTGCAAGTTTCAATCATGCGATATGCTTGACAAATTGAGTTAAATATATCAACGGTATGTTCTATTGACTGTTTCAAGTAATGCCGCTTGTCAAGAACACCAAGACAATCTCTTTAGTAGATGTCAAATATTGATTACATTGGTAATCAGCGCTTGGTACACTTTGATTCAAATTTGACGTTGGTATATTTGTACATACGTGAAGCTTAATACTCATCGACAAACATCATTGACGAATATCATTAACGAACTATATATATTTGGAATGTGTTTAACTACTTGCAATCAAAATTCGCAAATATGTTTCTAAACAATATTTGCCGATGTTATATACAAGTTTACATTACAGCTTTAGTAATAGAAGTAGGTGCAAGTAGATACATTATAAGGAGTAATGAATTTATGTCTCATTGCAAAGCTGAGATGAATACCACGGCTTTATCTTCTAAAACGACTTCGCGTCGCAGACAAAGGAGGAATCCTTCGTTTTGAATGACTATGTTCTACGTAGATTACCTCGGTTTCTAACATTATTAGACGAAGAACTGTCAGCAGGTAATAAATAGCAGGTTTTTTCTACGACAAAATTTACATTCATAAATTTTACGCTAAAGCTCTTCACACTAAAGCGGCAAAATATATTTTATCTAATTAATTATATCCTCACTCTAATACGAATCACTTTAACACGTTATAAAATATAAACTGTGAAAAAAGTGACCCATTGTACAAAATGATGAAAATTACGATCGTGAATGCTTTCAATTTTTAATAATTTTATTTATTATTCTTGATAGTTTTTTGCTAGATATAATTTCGCTCTAGATTTGTAATGCTTGGTTAGAATTTGAGAGTCTCATTGTTCAAATTCTTGAGAAAATTCTCTCGAAGTTTAAGACTCTTCTTTAATTGTTTTCCTTTTAACTTCTGCCTCAAATAGTTGAGCTTCAGACAAAATAATTCAGCGGGACTGCATTTGCAGATTTTGGAATTCGTTAATTCTTCTTTAGAAATAAATTTAATTTTGTTCCGTATGAACTCCAAAATTATTTTCCATACGTATGATGGTGCAGAATCTTAAGTCTCTCTTTCTCTTTGCGCATAACTAATCTGTTATTAATATCTATTTTGCTTTGAAGATTTAAAAAGTTTCGCTTTCATTAATCATAAAAGGACACGCTTAATTTTTTAAAATAAGTTATAAATTATGTCGATAAGCATGAAAAATAAAAATATTAAAAATCAAATTCAATAATCGCTCTGTACATAAATATACTCTTCTGTACATAAATATATATGGCATATTTAATATAATTTATGCATAAGTAAAGAACAAGAAATGAAGCAATATATCTTATTTCTCTGAAGAAAAATACGCGCGCACACAGCATAAATTTTTTTAGTTGGAAGTATTAATTTTATTATTACACACGCCGTGCTATTATCTGCACTTATTTTTCATAAGCACGGCTTTTAAAGGCGCAGCGGTATAATTTAAGAGCCGGTGGGACGCCTCCGCGTTGTCGAGTGCACTATACCATTCTACATTAACCTGAAAAGGGTTTTCTACAGCTCAGTAGTAAGTCCCAGCACTTACGCGAACTTACTTGCGCTATACATTGTACGGTCAGCGTCGCAATAAAAGGATGCGCTCCTCCTCGATCTTCAATTTGGATCACATGGCGCTGTTCTTTTTACCCCTCGGTCTTGCCGGAGTGTATTTTTTTTCTTCTCTTTTCCCTTTTTTTCACTCGAGTTTTCTTTTTATTTCCGCGCAACGGTGGGTTCTTTCGACGGGCACCCATTGCACGGTTTTTACAAGGGAGAGGGAGAGAGAGAGAGAGAGAGAGAGAGAAGGGGGAGAGAAGAGGGAGGGCTATGCGAGAGCTATTTTGCTGTCTAGGAAGAGGAGAGTTCGCGTGTGAGAGCAATCGTGCATCAATCTACCGGGCTTTTGTGTGTCGAAACGTATACACGCGTCGCTCTGTCGCGCTCATCTGTCTACGCTGTTCTGCAGCTCCGAAACTATAAAAATACCATTCGCGCAGATCAACCATTGTTGTCCCCTGTGCCACGACCGATAGAACCCGATAGCGGTATGCCAGCAAAATGATACATTCAGCGACGGTCGGTGTACGCTGCTGCTCGTTTCGCAGTCTCGCTGCCGCCTGGCAAAAACGCACGTAAAAACGAATATATTCATTCAATATCGCCTGCGTATCGGACGAAGCCTTAAGCACGAAAAGATGGACTTGAAAAAACTGCACGGAAGCGTTTATGAGAACTGCGGATGGAAAATGTGAAGTCGTTTACGACGATACGACGATACATCGCAACATCCTTCGACTAATGGTACACGTGACGTCTGAGAAGTGATATTAATTGCTCTCAGACCACCGCGCGCGCAGGTAGACTACAACAGGCACGGTTTGACACCCGAGCAGCCGCGAGCGATCCAAGCAAATCGCAGAGCGCCATGTTACGTCGTATATAATTAACCGTTCTCCCGTGCGCAGCTTGTCAACAATTCCGCTTTAATTGCGCTATCGCGCAAGATAGAATTACGCCTCCGCCTGCGGGATATTTGATTTCGAAGGCGCGAAACCTGACGGATCTGCTCTCACTGATTTCCTGCCGACGCGTCGCGGGGGATATCCGGCTCGGCGGCGACTTCGTGTGCGGCGCGATCGCGTGCGTTCGACTCGCGGTTGCGTTACACGACGCGATCGCGACCGGATGCATTCCGGTCTATCCGTATGCTCGTTACTGCTCGCTCGCGATAAAGTAGGTCGACAAAACGTAGGCTGCCTCTCGCGCCTGATTACATAGCGCGTTTGAGGAACAACGTTCGTGACGTGAGGAACAAGAGCGCGCCAGAGAGATTCGCCGTTAATTAGATCATTTAACGGCGGGGTAAGTAGAAGCGGCGCAATGGAGCAAAAACACTTCACTGTACACGGTGCACGGTACACGTTGACGTACGCGGGATACATAACTACACATGTGTGACGCGCGGTATTCCTTTCCGTGCGTGCGAGGCTATGGATCATCGCGATAATCCTTCAAACACAAGCATGCTTCCTGCGAAGGATGTGAGAAGCGTTTAGCTTTCCGATCCAGCGTCTTGTATCTTCATTAAATTGTATATACGTATCATGTTCGTGCTCATTACGTGTGCACTTTCTGATAACAAAAAACATAGCGCAGGGTCAAGGGATATAACAGAGGTATAAAATAAGATAATGAAGAAACACTGACAACTTGTTTCGAGTTGTAGTGGCTCCGAGCGAAAGATTAATCTGTGTAATCCATAAGGATCGTAAACTCCTTTCACGACTTGAAGAGAAAAGAAGTGCGGCGGTTTCGCGACCAGCGCGAAGAAGACATTATTTTTTTATTTTATCGAAATCTCGTTGTTTGAAGAGAACGATCTGCAGACCGTTAGTTTGGGTGTTGCGATTCTTTAAAATCATTTGTGAACTTGCAACTTCCGGGACCGATATCGATAGCATTGGGGATCGATGCAACGATATTTTAACTTCTTCTTTCCAAGTCTCGTTACGAGAGTAGAAGAAGAACTCTCGCGACGCGATTACGAAAAAACGAGATCTCTACCCGATGCTTGTTACTACGAAAAACGATGCGCTCGTATAATCACTTCGGAAGACGGAGTAAAACCTACCAAGACGACGCATTCGAATGAAAAGTTCCGCTTAACGATTGTTCTTCGACTGGCGGCGAAACTTTCCCAAGACTTTCGCACATCCTCCGCGACGACCATATTGTATCGCGTCAGCGCATAATTTTACATTAATTCCACGCAAAAAAGTTTCGCTCCTTCGTCATTAAGGTAGAAATAAATGATATTCTTCGTCCGGACCATTCCCTTTAGATAAATTAACCCGACGCTCGTCGCAGATGCAGATACGTCGGTGCCCGTTCAACGTGTGAAATTGGAGAAGAGATAACTGGTTGGAAGGTCTTGTAAAATATTTTACGCAATCAAAAAAATTTGGCTTCTCGAAGTATCTGCATGTGGCGACGAGCGTGCCATTTTGCGTCAGGCAATCCGCCATATCTCGTGTCGAAAAAGAAATCCCGATGATTTCGGCAATGCGCGATAAGTAACTTTCTTTTTATATACATTTTAACTGATGTACGAAACTTGAATTATATAAACTTCATGGTGCGCGTAATAAATTCGTTTTCGTAAATTTGTATGCTTCGCCGTGCGCCCGAAGTTTATCAAAGGCTGAGAGAGTGGCCGGAGGGTGCGAATGTTTCCTTGTTAACCAATGCCAGCGCAATTATCAATTATCGATGGCGCGACGTCATCTCGAGAAAATGGCTATAGCGTTACTCGAGTATCTTAATGCGTATCTTAATTAAGAGATCCTTACGATCCGGCCCGCAAATCGCCGTGGTTATCGATGTCGTTCGAACATTCGAAAACGCGGTATTAGTACACCGATACTGGCGAATTTCTCTGTATCGTCGGTCTCCCTCGCGAAATTTATGTACCCCGCGAGGGATACGTTCTAAGCGTTGTCGCTGACCCCGCCAGTAAATTGCAATGCGATTTGCTCCGTGCATCACCATCCACGCGTTCCCTTACGTAAGTCGATAACGGTAATTAACTTGTCCGCTTTTTTTAACGAGGCTGAAGTATCGAGCCTATAGCGATCGCACGTCGTGATGTCGCTTAAAAATCTTGTCGCGCGCATCCGCGCACGGCGAGACCTGCCCGTATATTCTCGTCACGAATCGTCGAATTTTTGCGACGACTGTTTTACAACGTTGTCGGTGACGACGCGATATAAATCTAATTTTCGCAGGCATTTACCGAGATACCGGCGAAAGTATGAAATATAATTCCTCCCGTCGCGCTTAAGTTACATTTAACGCGCGCTCGTATACGACCATACGTAAACTTGACGCGTTCCCGTGCCAATAAATATCTGACAATGAAATCGCTAGTTAAGCTAAAGTTGAAAAATAAAACTATCGCGGCAAGAGTCTCTCGCTAAATTACTTTTTATACAAATGTCGCGGATGATTTCATGAGAGAATCACAGCTGGGATTGTGTAATCAATCGTATCATGCCGAGCACCGCAGGACTGCTTACGGTGCTAATCTAATTAAGCGGCGGCCGTCGTTGATACTTACAGAATGACGGTATAAAAGCCGGGTGTCATTTTTTGGGTTCGTTACGACGGCACAATTTGTCCGTTTTATGTGGATAACCGAGTAATACCGTTGTCGAATACATCGTCAGATATTTCCGTCATTTACTTATGAGCAGTGATGTGCGTTTATTTTGTGTTTTCTGTTATTTTATATAAAAATTTAAAAAATTTATTTATGTTCTTTTGTACTTTTATTTTTAGAATAATGTAAAATAAAGTTTTTTATTTATTACGGTTACTTCTTTTATTAAAAATGTGTGTATAAAAGTGAAGTTCAAGTGAACATTCTATTTAATTTAATATTTAATTCTATTTAAACAAGTTATATTAAATATAAAGTTTGCCCAGTTTGTGTAGTAATAAGTGCAATTGGGAATTTATGTTACTTTTTACATTCTTCCATTCTTTACATTTTTACGTAAGAAATAAATTATAAAGAATTAATCTCTTGTAGAAAATTATCCAAAGGATTGACGTAAATTATACGGCATATCGCTGCTTAGGGGGACCACAGTTTCTATGGTTAAGCTGCTTTAAGTTGCGCACGGGCAAAGATGCCAGGTACATTCGAGATACTTTGGCGCACGTGTATTTGTATACTAACAAAATCGCCGTTGCATATGTACGGGTGCGTGTAGGTGAGGGTCCCGTGTTCCTCTGTTTGCGAATGCTCTTGCGCGATCCCACACGCTGTTTGCAGAAGTTAGCAAACGTCCGCGAGCATTGGTCTCTCACAACGGCTTTATCTTTGTTGTGGCGTGTACTTAAATTTGCAACGGCGCGCTCACTGAGAAGTAATCTCGATTAGCAGTAACAATCTTCTCAACGTACGCGGTATCAATTCAACTATTCATCGATTGCAATTATTTTAGCAGAAATATTGATATAGATTTTAAGTTCCTTCGAAACAGTTCCTTAGTTTTTTGAAAATAATATGAATTCCGTATTTGTTTTATTATTTTTATAATTCTTTTAGTATTTATTCTACATTTTATTACACACTCTTCTTCAATCTACAAAATTGAAATTGAAGCACGTCTTTACTCGAAATTAGTTACAGATATACAACAGCTTTCTTGAATTTAACAATCTCTAAATATCATTGATTGCTTCTCACATATCTATATTCAATTATATTCAATTAATGCACGCGCACAGGAACGTATAATAAATACAATCGAACGAGAATATTGAAGCTTAATTGTGAATGCACGCAATTAATCGTTTTACGTACCCGTAATTAAGTCACTAGTTTACAACTGCTGAAATATTTGCGGCGCGAATGAATCCCGAACGATTAAGTGATTCTCAGGCCGCGGATGACGAGTAACGAATTTTTTTAATGTGCTGTAAACACGCCACTTCGCTGTAATGGATACAGATTGGCAGATTTTTACGCGCCGATGTATCGAGGATCGGCCGGCACGATTAACATTCAAAGTGATCCACTTCGAGCGAAAGCTGGGCCTCCTAATGATCGGTCATAATGCCATAAGATCGCAGAGGAATCCATTCCATGGACGTGACTGAGATCGAAATGAAACGGTTAACGCAGAAATTCGTCTTTAATAGCAGTCTGTAATAGCAGAAACATCGATCGCTGTATTTTCTGCTAATTGTATCGCAATACTCGATTCTGAGATGCTGACACTCGTCGAAAGATTATTAGGCTTAAGCCTGCCTGAATTTCGTGGCTTAATGAGGTATACGTCTGTCTCGCGTAATTGATATAATATCCTTCTCATGTGGTTTTATCTTTATATAACCTTCTCAGAGACTTAAATATGTACATACAGAGTTTTGCGACATTTACACGATCTTAATTATTTTTGTCTGATTTAATATTTCTTAAATTGAAGGATACACTTGAGAACATATTTGACTTTTTATTAAGTTTAAAATGAAATTTGAGTTAATGGTCAGTTCTCAAAAGTTATTCCAAAGTTAATTTCTATCTTAAACTTTATACTTAGGAACAAGTTCGAAAGGAAAAGAGGAATATCTAAAATTCTTTGAGAGAGACAGTTCGGTTTTTCGTCAGATGTCTTGCTAACGAAAAGTAGGAAGTCGAGTATCCAATTATATGTGACCGATTCGAAACGATTGCGACGAATACTGCCGCGTGGAATTATTCCGTGCACGCGTAACGGATTAAACGAAAGATACGCTAATTAATGGACGCAGGTGAATTGGTACCATTCGGCAAATTGACGTCAAGTTGGGTACGAATCGTCGTAAATGCAGAACAACTTCAAGCAGATTACTGTTTCGTTTATCTGGTTAGAGCGACGATATTTTACATGTGCCGAGTATTCGTGTGTCTATTCGCGATGATACCGCACTCTTTCTCTCTCTCTCTTTCTTTCTCTTTTGCGACTTATTTTACTTAATAGACGATGCTGGCAGAGTTGATTAGGTCCGATATCCCCCGCGTTTTCTATCCGTTATCACGCTTTATTCGCTACATCCCAGCGCAAATTCAGACGATCGTGCATTCGCGTTATCTCTGCGTTTCTGCACCTCTCGCTACGTATTATTGTACAGTTATTCCCGCGTTCGTTCTCCGTTTATTCTTGTGATAAATACCCGCGCGCTACAACGATTGCCGCGAATTCCTCGAAGGTGGAACGTCATTTTTGCACAGGGCCTCCCCGCCAGTGAATTTCGAATTCGCGTTTCCCCGCCCGCAGCCACGAGCGATCAATCATTGCGCGTTTGTTACTTGCGCAACCCATCCGCAATTATTCATTGCGTTTATGCCTGCGATCTATCGTCTCTCGTTGGTTCACACGCGCCGCTGTTACATACCCACGGCATTCATCGCTAAAACAATTGTATATTAATACTAAATTGATCTTTAAATTGTATTTGTTTTGAAGAGTAAATATATAAATGTATCGAAAGAGACAGATATTAAAATTGAAATTGAATTTCATTAAAATATACTAATTGTAGCTCGACTTCGTTTTTCCGATTATATCCGAATTGCCACGAATAGCAATAGTTGCTCTTTTCTATTCAGAGCTTTCTTCTTTCTCCAGAGCTTTCCATTAAATTTTTTTTTTCAGTAAAAGAGTTATGCCTCTTATATCTTGCACTTTTCCCACGCAATGCCACGAACTTTGCTCGAAATCATACCACTGCGCCTTATTATCGCGCGGTTTTAATTATATTCGTGGAGCCGCTTAGCGGAAGAGGAAGATTTCCGCGATACACTGGCTTTCTCGGGCAGGAATGAAATTTCCGCGAGTACCAGGCGCGCGTGTGAAATTTTCCGGATTGTATTATTTTAGTGCAGTGTTTTAAGACCTTCCCAGTGACATTTTAAGAGCTTCGTAGGTCCTAAGCATTTCTGCTTCTAAAAATCTTTTCCTTTTCTCTCACTTCTCTCTCTTTCTCTCTTCACGATCATCAAATGCAAACTAAAATGTATTTGTATTTTACATTAACTTTTATTGCAAATTATCTCAATAAGTTTTTACAATTTTAATTTCGCAATTTTAAAACACTAATATTTATTCAAATCTTCAGATAATTTTCCAGAGGCTCAGTCGCCAATATAAAATCATGTATTTAAACGAAAAAATAATTAAGTTCGTATCTATAGAATTAATTAATATCTAACATATTCTGGCCTGAATCTATTCGTAAATTGCGACGTGTGCGTGATTCACGATTTCGCATAGAGACGCTGCAGTGGAGCAAACAGGGTCAGAACACGCGCGTTTTAATGGACCGAGATATTTAGAGAACCCCTGGCTCGAGAAGAAAAAAGGAGGCATTCCGTGCATTGAGTTATTCGAGTGGCAGTCGCCGCTAATAATTTTGAATCCACCAGACGTACCGTACGTACTTTTGCCCAAACGGTCACCATTAATTCACCATATATCCTGCGTGTCGAGGGGTCAACCTGTTATTTATCATAAAATATGAGGACTCGTGCCGAGCGGGCCGCGGCCTTTATGTAATGGTGCATAATAAATTGCATTCAATTTGCCGGCTCTGCCAACGCAAAAATATTCGCTCGGCCCAGGCATTTTCGTTTAGATGATTTGTTTGTTGCCCGATCTATTTCGTAGCATGAACTTTTAAGCACTTGGACGGCCCTGTGTTAGTCGACGGTTTAATTAACTAGCATTAATTAATCTAACCTCCTCGGCTACAATAACTCCTTGTATTGTTAATTTACAGACGAAAAATTGCACTTCTTGCGGACGGATCTATTCGTATGGCGAAGATTTACGTGGACACGGGGCATTCGTTTCAGCTTGATTCCTGACGAGAAACCTGCTTTCCGGCTGAGCACGAGGTAAAGTGACATATTACGCACAATGACTACTGTACCTTGATGAAGCCTGCGCGCAACAATGTAGCCGTGATTCGGCGTTATTACCGAAGTAATTGGACTTTAAATGCCGTCGAAAGTTTGGCTCTTTACGATCCATAAAGGTGCGCATTCGAACCCGGACGATAAATTGGCAGATGAGCCATTAAGCGGGGCCGGCAATTCTTATGCGTTCCTTATGACAGGCTCTAAAACAAACAGACCGGAGACGCATGCTGCACACGTAGCAGTGCCTCCTGTAAGCCGTTACGACCTCCCAAGGTTGTCGTTTCGTAAATTACTGTAGCTACAAATAATCGTCGTTAGCCTCCGAGCACAACCTTTGCTGGAGGGAGCATGTGGAAGATGCGTGCGACGGGATCAGAGATAACGACGCAACTCTCCCTGTCGCCTCTACGGAGATCGTATTACCCCGTGACCCCAGCCGCTGCCTTCTTTAAGCACGAAACTTTGATGAGAAAGATTCCCCGCGCGTAAAAAGCCGGCCAATATTAGAAAGGATCGATGCCGCATATCACGTTGCGACGCAGAGATGGATACTAAATTTTTAACACCGATCGTCATCCAATTTTGCTTGTATTTGAAAAATATCTCAAAAAGTTCCTTGATAAACTTTTCAATATGCACATACGTGAAATATTTTTTATTACTTTTTTGTTCCGAAACTCTGTTTACCTGATTTTGTAGTTTGTTGAAGCGAACGTATGGACGAGTGGCGCAGAAGTTAATTCCGCAGCGTTGGTAATCGGTATCGGATATACCGAATATTTTTCTCCATCTCGATCGTAGTTGGCGCGTGACATTCTCATGAGAATTCCGCGATATTAAATTTCTCGGGACGAAAATATGCGATCGGTCATACGATCTCGTTTCCCGTGGACCGCGTGAAAACATACGGAAGTCGACGAGGTGACGATGATTTCTAGCTTCGGCTCTGAGGGAAAAAAATATACAAGGAACATGAAACTCGATAAATTAAAAATGCAAAATCCTCATAAATATCGCGGAGCAGTGATATTTATGTACCTCTCTTCTGATTAATTATCTCGGTGTACATTGCTCATAAATATTGTTCGAAATGCGTAAATCACATTTTCATACCTTTCCCTTTTTTCCTTGACAGATATGAAGCTTTTATTTTTGTGTACTTTTTTCTAGTAAAACTGTGTCGCTTGGATGACAGTAAAAGCTATACTATTGCGAGTAAACAGTGGCCGTTTTCTTTTTCACAGTCCTTGCGTGACTATGAAGACACTCGAGGCTTTTCCCGATTCACTCGAAAAGTTGCACGAAGCGGAAGAAATAAGAACAGTCGCGGGACTCGTTTCCCATTCGTAATTTTGTATTCCCGTTCTATTCGGCTTCTTTCGCGCGCCCGTTCTCGCGAAATAAAGTTCCGAGATAAGAGACGATAAAAGCACATCGAAATTTGCCTTCGACTGAAGGCGCTGGAATGCGCGTTCGATACTTTCGACATTATTCCCGACGTAGGTTTTCACATCGTCATCATTCTCAGCGCGCAATACACGCTCAAATTATGTTTCAATCCTGATGCTTTTATAACGGATCCGGAGTGAGAGCTGTCTGTGTAATGTGAAAGAAAATAAAATTAAGATCATGGAGCTGGAGTTCATATAAACGAATAACAACGTGGTACCAGGGGTAGGCAATAGCTGTATCGGTGATAAATTAATGATGACAACAACTGTTTCGCAGCAAATCTTTCACCGCGAGAAACATAGTCAATCTTTCAAGAGCGTTGCGTGGAAATCCATCAGAGCGGGCGTGAAAAATGAGCATTCGACTAGCAGCGATTCCTTGCGCACGTTCGATGCGTTTTACACACGGACGAATGGACAAACGACCGAGCTTATTGACGATTTATCACACACGGGTCCCGTGTTTGTGTCGCTTGTATGTAGATAGCGGTGTTATCGATTTCGTTGCAATACTCGACGAGTGCGAACTCGATGACATGGAAGCACTTCATTAACGCGCTGAGAATCCTCAGCGGTGAACGCGCGATGAAAAGTTTACGACATAAACTCTAAGCTACACGATGGAAAGAAAGCGCGGTAGAGGGAAAGAGAGAGAAAGATGTAATTTACGAGGACCATGGTGGGTGTCGGAGACAGCGATTAATTATGTCTGTGCAGAGGCGCCTGGTATTCGCGTCGCGGGTCTCCTTAAACTAAAGGGCACTTTTGTTTCGCCCATCGTCGAGCTGAGAGCTCGCGCCTGGCCTCTTTTGCCGGCCAGGTTCTTCGTTACTGAGGAAAAAAGGTAAAGATGCGTCAAACCGCAAAAATGTCGATTGTGATGCATTGAAGGATATTTTCAAAATTATAAGTACCAAATACTTTATTCCTTCTTCAGAAATTCTTTATCTCTTTTAATATCAGTTTATACATGACAATTTCATGTACCAAAAGTCATTAATGTACTAAAGGGCACTATTTTTACGAGCGGAAAACATTTTAAAACCCGACGAAATCTATGCCACTCATGTGAGATTAACTTCGGAAAGTCCAACAATCGCGACTGACTCTCTTCCAACTCAAATTCGCGTATTTGTTAATCTGTCGTTGATGAAATCATTTTAAAAGAGCTTCTAATTCTTGTTGCATTGCTTTCTGAAAATGTACGAAACTATCTTTGTTAAGTCGTTCGTTAATATGCTTGTTGGGAAATCGTATTTCGTATTATCAATTAATTGATTCTAAAGTTTCACCAGAAAAACGAATTAAGTAAATCAAGTGACGTTTGACTTTGTAAAGTAAATTTCTTAGCTCGAGACAAGAACACGATGAAATCGTAGTCATAGTTGAACTTCCTTGGTATTCATTATTACGAAACTAAGCGATAGTCTACAAGAACTTACGAGCACACTTTATAACCATGATAGAAGACCACGATATCGCCTTGTTGTCAAACATCGTGCCCTCGTTTGTCCAGGGAATAGTTAAAATTTCATCGATACCAGGTCATCGTGGTTTCCTGCAATATTTCCAAAGTAATAGCGCGCGACGTGTAAAATCACTGTCTTCATCAACGATAATTAAACGTGTTTAATCGGAAAGTTATAAATTTGCACTAAACGCGCTGCTCGTGAAGAGGGAACACCGACGGAACATCAGGTGAATAAGTTCTCCAAGTCTTGCGCATGACAGCGTACAAAGATTAATATTTGACCAGATGCAATCGCTTCCCTTAATAGAAGAGGACGCGAGAGAAAGAGAGAAGGAAGCGAAAGAGAAGCTGTGTACATTTTAAATAGAAATTCGTAATATTCATTTTGCAAAATCCACTCTTAAAAAAGGCGTGCTAAGTCGATATTCGAAAGTATTGTAACTCTTTTTCCGCGATGCTGATTAGTTCTTTCGTTTGGATCATTTCGTACTGCCAGAATGGCTATCAGTGCGGAGATGTGTGTATTGTGACAATTTTGTGTGACAGTGACATTAAGATAATTTTGACTGTTTGTCAGGTTATCGAAAAAAAAGTTAAAGAATAAACAATTTTTTTAAATCTTAAATCTTTACGAAATTATGATTTGATAAAGAGAAATAGCGTACGGGGAGCACACGTCCACCACTAGTAAATATAAAATGAATAATTTAAGTTATAATAAATATATAATAAATAAAAAGTTCTATGCAATTGAAGAAATAAAAATTCTATAAAAAACTTTATACGATATCTTAAAGTGCAATATGACTCTTTTTTTTTAAACTTTTTTAAAATTTATTATGTAATATGTCGATCGAGGAAATATATAAATGTATTTTTAAAAAGTTTTTAAAAAGTTATTTTATAATCTACACGTTTGTTTTTTTTTGCCAATATCGTGAAATCGATTAGTGTGTTAGATTGAAACAATGTACGGCTTTCAGCCGAATGCATGCACTTGCTATATACCACTGTCACACGCCGGGACCACCCAGGACACCGCTATCGTTGGAAAAATTCATCCCTCACGCGCGATGCGTCGCAAAAAAAAGGGAACGAGCGGAGCGGTAAAGAAAAACGGCCGGCGCGCCGCGGATGACCAGGCGCGCGACGCCGAGTGGTGCACGGCACCACGCGACATCTCGGGCCATTAGCGGCTCGCTGACCCCATCCACGGTGTTGTCTAGATGAAGTTTCATTTCCCGTGGGTACTAGGAAAAAAACGAGAGAATGGCGACGAAGGGAAGAGGCGGAGAGAGTTGGCGTGAAACTTCGAAAGCATCCGGATTTTGTGGCTGTTCATGATCCTCACTCCTTTCAGTCGTAAGTTCGTCGACTGTCTTGGATTCTATCATAGTTGTACATACTGAACGCACTCCTGCAATCTGCGAAGTGTCAAATTGCACTTAGCACGACGTTCCTCGATATTGATGTCTCCGTTTGTATCTCGAGTAATTGCGGTTTATTTTCGTGATTAAAAACAGAATTTAATGCACGATTTAACTGTAGAAATTTAAATTATTAGCTTAATAATGTTATTATTTGTCATATATATTATAGTGAAATTGTTTAAATAACTAAAATTGTATTAAAATGTTTAAATAACTAAAATTGTACTAAAATGTTTAAATAAGTAAAATTGTCTAAATAATTAAATAATTAACAGATGAGAAGTCTCGTCTGGCTGCTTTTGACTTACGACGTGAATATCTTACACAAGTCAAGAGAAAAGTGATCGCGCATTCGCTAATTGTTGTCCGCTTGAATTATGGCACGTTCAGTAATTTAATTGATAATAAGCCCCGCGGGATCACATGACGCTGCGGTGCATTAAAGCAAATTAATGAGTGAGTCCTGCGGGAACCGGGACGGGCTTTATTTATCGATGCCGAAGATATTCGGACTATACAACTATGACAAATAAAAATCTGTTCCTCTCGCCTCATTTTCAAACGCATTTTCGCGCATATTTACAATCGTGTCGGCAAATAAAAACGGATGAGTGAATTAAAAACGCGTTGAGATAATTCTAGTTTTACATGCTTATGGCATTCATATTGCTTTCGTTCTCGTGAACCAAGTGTCGATACTATTACCTCGTATTTCGAATTTCTCCCGATTTCGTATTATACCATACGGCACAGTACACGCGAGAAGAAAACGCTACAGATCCATTATTCGATTAAAACTCGCCGAGGAACTTTCACTCAATTCGATAATTATCGACGTAACTGGTAATACGTTACATCAAAAGAGGTACAATATTGTACTCTCGTGTTACGAAGAATTTTGAGACTTCGCCCAAGTTATTATTAATCTCGTTCCTATCGCGCTCCAACATCTGGGCCGCGTTCAAAATTCCGAGACAACGCCTGCTTTTAATTAACGCGTGTACCGCCAGTCAGAGTTTTAATACACACTCCTCTGCATGCGATGCACGCGGAATCGACGGGAGAACGTGAAAACATTTGCTTATCAAATTGATAAACTTTAATCGCAAT
The DNA here is from genome assembly GCA_928718305.1 of Tetramorium bicarinatum. Taxonomy (NCBI): domain Eukaryota; kingdom Metazoa; phylum Arthropoda; class Insecta; order Hymenoptera; family Formicidae; genus Tetramorium; species Tetramorium bicarinatum. The sequence goes on from OV788329.1 coordinate 12,314,928, forward strand.
TTCATTAGCTTCTTTTTTACAATTTCTGAAAATCGAACGTGGCTCACCAGCAGTGGATCGGCAGATAATATGAAGTTTGAGGCATCTGTTAAAGTTCATCGTTTTTGAACCCGAGATAGATGCCAGATATCAACAAAACATCGACTTTGATGATATAACTCGCTTTTTCATTTCACAGCCACTTCGATCTCGCCCAATCTCTTTTAATTACGTGCGTGTTTCGCTTTAGTTTTCCTAAATTCGACACGCGTAGAATCACGCCAGGACTATCACGCACACGCGATCAAGCGCTTTAGCTATGTCCACACGATCGACCGATAATTAATTCTTGACCGAAATTACAATCCGCCGTCCTAAGGCATTATTTATGACGCATGGCAAGTACCTGATCCAATTATGTTTCTGGAGTGCTTCGTGCAGCATAGCAAGTCTCCCCCGATTGTATTTATTGCTCCGTCATCCTCGGTGTATCTACCGAAATGAAAATTAGTAGGCACGCCTCTCTCGTACAAAAAAAAGAATATTAAACATTCTAGGATCACATATCTCCAATCGTTAAATGTCGAGAGCGAGCGCGGCAAAGTCCATTTACATATCACGCGAAAAGCAGAGGAGATATGAGAAATCTGACCACTAAGGCACACACAATCGTTCCGTGCACACTTCCACCGTGCAATTAACAACGGCATGCATACGCGCGACTGTTCGTGCACACGCGAGTGTGTAACGGATCGTAATAGCGCCGTGGCGGCTGCCGTGACGCCATGTTTTGTGCCCTAATCAAGCTTGCAGTAAGACGCAATTGATGACTTCGCGCACCACGCGAACGGTGTGCCGGCCGAAAGTGCTTCCTTATTATTCGCGGCGGCTTCTTGAACCGCGTCGCCGTTCCATTCGTCGTCGAGATCGTAAGGCGTTAGGCTTACACGCGTCGTCATTCAAACGACGTGCTCGACGTATAAATAGCTTCCAGGGAAAGCGGACTCAGCCGCGACGCTTTTTATGAAAATCAGTATCGACCTACGTTGCGAATTGGCTACCTGTCGGGCAATTTACATATACGCGCTGTTTATTCCCTTTAAACATCGAATTATCGTGTGGCAACATATGTGCAATATATTATTAATCACGTCAATACGAGATAATTAATGAAGCTGTGACCGATTGTGAATCGACTCTCTCAAATACGAAGTTGGAGTAGAAAATTTCACGTTTCTTGCTTTCTTCGAGAATTTTACGTTCTTTTATGCTTCATTAAGTTTTATTCTTATTGCCTCAATCGACTACAAATACAGTTGATTAAATTGTATTTAGCGACAGGCCTAGCTGCGCTGCGAAGCAAATAATTGAATTTAAGATATATCTATTCGTGGGAATGGAAGGGGGATCAACAAGCTAGATTTCTCACGGAGAAGTGGTGTTTCACCTTTCTCTCGAAATGATGAACGCTCGCCAAATGCAAATAGATGGGTCTTTAGTCGATCTCGTCGCAGTATGTCGTCGACAGCTTGGCATACAAACATAGGCCATTACGTAGGACTACTCCAATGGCTGAATTTCCTGGACTAAACCGCGGCTTCGCGTGCACGACAATTCACCGGCTTCGTCACACACCTCAGCCTCAAGGAGACCCTCAGCCGCACGTTCGTCGTTAATGTTACCGTACCGACACGCCGTCATGGTTTGCGGGTGGTCGCTCGAATAACGGAGTCGATTCTCTGGGGGTTTCACTGCTGCGCCTTCTTGGTACTCCAAGACTTTTATTTTATTCGAGAACTTTACAACTAAGACTATCAGACGTACAATTGTGCTGCACGACATTTACATGTAATTCGTATAATTTTGTATTGAAATAGGTAAAACGTTATTTTTGTAACATTTTTTGTGAAGAAACTACTGAAAACACAGAATTACGAAGAGACATGTAAAAGATGTACATGAAAAGTAGGAAAAAAAATTTGTAATATTTGCATAAAGATGCGAAAGATTTTTTTTTACTATATTTGAAAAGTTTCCGTGCATTTTAATTTCTCCTCTGTGCTTTGTGTCATTGCTTTCCAGGGATATCGGCATTTATCGATAATATGTCAATTTTCTCTCTAGTGAATTTGATATAAAATCGAGAACTGGAATATTTCCGTATGAGGAATAGTTTCCTGTCATATTATACGTCAGTTCAGCTCCGGTATTGCTTTAACTACAATATTTCCATAGCATTGATTTGTTCCCTTTCACAAGTGAGTTGGCGGTGAGGCAGTGCGACTCCTTTGATGCCCGAGAGGGCAATCGATTTGCTCACCTGGAACATTCAATTATACAAAGGGCGACTCTTTGAAAAATTGTACGCCATTCAGAAGTTTAAACGTGCGCGTACATTCTCGCAAGACGAGGTCAGATCGAAGTTTCGACGGAAATAAACACGTGTTTCCGCGGCAATCAATCCGGTGAAGGAAGGAGGGTCGAATGAAAAAAAAAATGGCATTCGCTTCCCTTTACTTTTTTCCATCTTCTCGGCGGACGTCTAAGCTCGTTTCCAACTTTCTCGTTTCTAGGTAAATTGATTTTTTTTCGTCGCGCTGTAGAGTGAATATAAAACCACTCTAAAATGAAATACGGTCGTTCCGAGAGCGTAAATCAAATCTAATTTCGTACCGCTCGAAGACGAGCTGCCTTTTAGTAGTTCGACATTTCCTCGATGTCATTGTTTAACGCGGACGGTTCCAATTATATTACAGAAATTGAAAAATTGCAGTGCAAGTTCAAGCGAGTGATAACACACGTGTGTTATGTTAGGATTATAAAAGGGAACTGAAACTAATCACCTCTTGAATCTACATATTGCTCTGAGAGCAGAAGTTGCTTTGCAATTCAAATGAATTTTTTGTTCCCACATCATATAGTTTACGTGAATTTTGACTGTCTCAAGTACCATAATGAAAATAGATAAATTACAGAGCTTAGCTAATTATCATTATTGGAACGAAACGAAGTTAGATGCGTTCAATATGAATGAAATAATTTATTTGTATCATAATAATATGCTGAACGTTATACATTTCTTACGTTATATATTTTTTATATTTCTTTTTTATTCAAAGTTTAATTAACATTAATATACATACATTATATAAGTAATAATTTTAAAAGGTTCATTCTTGACGATACGATAGAAAAGATAGAAAAACAAGAAGGTGGAATAAAGTCTTCGCTGAGTTAATTAGTAGAAATTAAGATACATATATATATATATATATATATATATATATATATATATATATATATATACCTACATATGTATATAGATATAAAGGTTGACTTCGGTAATAAATACACATCCGTGGACGTATACTTTAGCAACGCGCGGCATATTTATTAGTACTCGATTACACGAGAATGTGCGCTGAGCGCGTAGACAGGTTGTTCCGCTAATAGGCTGCACGTTCTCTCTATAATTTATTTAGAAGCGTATTGAATGAAGAAAGAAAAAGAGAAAGAGAGAGAACAGAAATAGTGTATACAGGAGGAACCCGTTGCCTTTCTTCCTTATGTCGTATACGCCTTTGCAACTGTCCATTCGCGTAAAAGTCTATCTCGCCTCTATCGTTGGCTGTGCTTGATCATTGAATTGATTTCGCCCGCGGCGATTTTGCCTAGTAATTCGCTGGAATAAATACTCCAATCAATCAGTTCTAAGGATAGTAATCTATTACACCGGATTAAATTAAGCATTTGATAGGTATTCTATGTCGTTACTGCAGAGGTATAATAATTTTTTCCACGCTTCCGGCGATCTCGGTGCAATGCCGTTGAAAGAAGACATCGACGTGTAAGGCAAGCCCAGTAGTCTAAGCGCACCACGGTTCTAATGGGGTAATTTCCGCGCGTTACATGGCGCTAATTACGATTGGTCTCGTGGCGGAGGGTAAAACTGAAGCTTCGAGCGCAAACAGTTTTGGCAAATAATTTATTCTTTCATTTCGTTTCTTGCCCGCTCGCTCACCGGCTCTGTTTATAACTCTCGCCGCCACCGGTGAAGATTAAAATGGTCCGAGATAATGAAAACTGTGTGGCAGACTTCTGGCATCCTTTCTCTCTTTCTCTCTCTACAATTCTTTCTCCTTTCTTTGGTTCACGCCATACTTCGCAGGGAAACTCTTCGTATTACTTTCCCTTCTGCAAATCGTTCTTTGAATTATTTCGCGATTGTTGAAAAAGAATCACAAAGACGCTCAAATTTTTAATCGTTTCTCTAAATACTTATTGCTTTGCATAATTATTTGGTTTGGAAACTACAATCTTCTCTATTTGCGATCACAATTCGAGAGATCGAAGCTTTATTCAGGAGAATACACAGGATGAAATACTTTGACACGTAAAATTGTTTGTAGAGTTGTTTAATATGCGTGTACATGTTCCTATCGCTTATACGAATTGTGCAGTATTATTCGGTATTTACGCAATTAATATTGATTCGCTAATCGGCTGGAAATGATTGAAATATGCAGTCACGTAAATCCATCGTTTCAGTTTATACTCTCTACGCATTCCACTCTACTGCTACAAAATATTAATTTCAAAAAATGTTATATCTAGCATGGAAAATGTTATCTTTTGTAACAGTTAATTTTTTAATTATTTCAATGCATCGCATGTTTTAAAACATTTATTGCTATCTGTATATTTATCGTAAAGTTGAATTGATTTTTAGATTTTCAGTACAAATATATGCTAAGTAGATTATTTAAATAGAAAATTTATATATATATATATATATATGATTATTATTTGAAATAATTTTACTATGCGGAATAATATTTTAATTGAATAAAATGAAAAATTGCCATTTGTTGAAATAATTTCTTTTGATATTTTTGATGGTAACATACAGATCAGTAATATTATGAATCAGTTAAGTGAATTAAAGATATAATCCCTATGTACATGTAAAAAATTCTTTGATATACATGAAACATTAAAGAGAAACTGATAATGACGAATTTCGTTTTTAAAGAAAGCGCTGCTTTTTTTACAAACACATATGAATTACTTTGTGCAACAAACTGTGTTCTCTTATGTTATCTGGAGCGAAGTGAGTTTTGCGAAGCAATATCAATATTCTCGCAATAAAATTGTGCATGATGTAAAATGCAAATATGGTTAAAAAGTACGCATTGCATTTATTCCACTTCCATCCTAGTGTATATTGTGGATTACCGAGCAGTATACGATAAAAATCCACGTATCAGAGAACTGCTGTATAATTTTAATCCTTTTTATTTTGTTAATTAGTTTTTAAAAACATCTTTTTATTTAACTAAAAATTTTAATCCGAAACCATTCAATTAACGATAACACGAATTATTTACTGTATATTATTTCATTAATTTAAAAATTTATCTGTGATAAATCGATGTCTATGTCATTTGAATAATTTACTGTGTCACGGATACGTTTTGACCTCTTTAACAGTATTAACGAAAACAAATTATACGTAATAGCGTATTTGGAATCTGTATATATTTATATTTATTACAGTATTTATTATCGTATATTAAAATGTAATACATGTAGATATCAAATGAAGACGATGAATTTAATTTGCTGGAATGCTTTCGATTTTATGACGCCGCCAACGTAGAAGATTTCGTACCTACCGAAAAGGGTATAATGGCATCTCCGCTAATGGTATCGGTATCGTAAACTTCATTAAGATCGGCAATATTGTATCCGAGCCGGGCGTGTGTGCACGAGGTCACGAAAGTAATCAGGGATCAGGGACTTCCAATTAGAAATGCCTCTCGTTGGCTTTCATGCGCTGGCCGCAATCAAACGAGTGGCAAACGAGATTGATTAATGGGATTAGAAGACCTGCGAGTCGCGCTGATATTGCTTATTCTTAATATTTTGATGCCACCCGGTTTTACGAGCAAACAAGGAAATTAGGCTTTCCCCTTTGGCGTCGTCTCGTTTATTATATACATAGAGCCGTAAATTATTTACGCGGAGAATAATGATTTTAAAAGCGATTTAAAACCGATACTGTTCTGAAAATTGAGAATTATTTATGCACACACTTGCTTCGGCACAGGCATACAAATGACCTCACTTTCAAAATCAAAACGGGTATTATGAGCGTTTAATAACAGAATTATTGCACTGTCCATGACCTGGCAATACAATATATAGATGAAACTGATTATATTAATGAATCATAAAAAATCAATGCGAATGTTAATTAATACTGTCATCAGAATGACAAACGTTAAAATGCAAACGTGAAATGATAATTTCAAAATAATTTATTAATTAACCATGAGAAATTGGCGCAGTTGGTGTAGACAATACTTTCTCTCTCTTTCCTAGACTTAGGCTCTCTCTAGAGATTGACAAACTTTCTCTCGCGTTCGATACGGTACTCGATACAATTAATTTCGTAATTGCCAAGACGAGATTTACCGGATCACCTCGCTCGACAACGTTACCCACATCTTGCACGAGATTGACGTGCAGCAAGGTGAAAATGGGCGCGGCAACGATGTTTCCTTGGCGTTACAACGCTATGGATAATTGGTTCTAATAGGCACTCCAAGGCTGACTGCCGTTACCAACAAGATGTTGTCGATGAGAGCCTTTTCTTTCTCTCTTTCCTCCTCGTTCGGCGAGGGCCAATGTGTTTCCAGCTACATACATGCGGCTTGTTCGATCTGCATCGTGTATACACGATGTCCCATTACGTTACGCGCACGCCAACTGTTGTCCGTTACATTTATATCTCTCGGCTGTCTAGAGGTGATGGCCGATCGTCTCCGACATTGCACGTTCGGGAGAATCAAATCGGCTATTGAATCGGCAATTGAATGAATTACAATCTCATAATGAACTAAAACAAACGTCTAATTAAATCTCATTATTTCCCATGATTTTGCAAATCTTTCTCATTGATTTTTTTTCAAGATTTATGTATGATGCGATTGCAAGTATAATTAGTTTTCAGCAAGGCAATAAAAAAATAATATTAATACAAACGTAATAAAAATAGATAAATAAATAAAAAAATTGTTTAAAAAGCAATCAGAAGTTTTATGTTAGAATGCGGCGACGAATGCTAACTTTGTAAGCGACGAATCTTATTTCACGTACAAAATTTTGTGCAGCTGTATATCTAAACAAAAATCTTTAACTTTTGAACGAAGCGCCGAAGGCACCTAGATACTTGGTATTCGAACCAGATTGCCTCATATTCTTTTACGACCGCTATAGCCCTTCACTTTGATAAGACATTTGCAATCGATACTTTGTGTCACGAAAGTTTGTCGATTTTGTATACCGCCGAAGTTTCGGATGGCAGGGCGGAGAGATACCACTTTTATATTTACTATTTATTGCAGGTGTCTTGTAACTGAAGACATTGCAAATATCGGAGCAAGAAATACACGCGAATAGTTGCTTACGTTTCAAATGAGAAGTTTGTATTAGAATTTTAGATTAGATTGTGTGTATCTTTGATTTATTTTATGTAATAATTATACTAAAGATTATAATATATTTTTTTGAGAGAATTTTTTTCTTGAAAGATTCTTTTTTGCAAATAAAAATTATATGTAAATGAAACATAACAGTATGTGAAACATAATTTGGGCTTCTTGAGTAATATTTTTTCATTTTACTTTACGAGGTTGATGTTACTCTGTTTTTCATGACGATTTGCAGCGGACGATGCAATTTTCACATAGTCTGATATGAATTACAGTGCATGCCCTGAGAGCATATACAAAACTTTATAAAGATATAAAATATCCCAAAAATATTTGGGAACATTTATTACCATTTCTGATTGTCATTATGCATGCATTGAAATCGTTTGATAGAAACTGTGTCGTTAAATAAGATTTAACGAAGTTAGAGGCATCCCAGTAAAGCACGCGCCTTTATGTGCAACTGAAAGGCAAATTCGTGGATTAACTCGTCAGATAAATTGCGCGCGAATTTGAGATCCTCGCGTAACCGGCACTCCGATCGCATTCGGGGTTTACGTTATTCCCTCTCTCTGGAAATTGGAACGTTTAAATAACACGGGAGCGCGTGTAACTTCAACGTCGACACGTGGATTCAAGTTGGAGCGGAGCATCAGCGACTCCGATGTACCCGGATGTTTGATGGCCCATTTTCGCCGAAACTCCGCCGAAACGGATGCGATGCAGTCCCGCGCGTACACGCGCGGAGCGCAAGACTCACGACTGCCGTCGTCGGGGCGGTGATCGGTGGATATGTTATGCAAATTCAATTTGCGCTGAATACCGTGCGGTGCACGCGCCACGGTGCCTAATTTCGCCCAGAACGAAATTATAACTCTGCGGCAAGACGTACGGCGACATCGCCGCGCATTTAGCGTGCAGTGGGTAACGTTCGCAGCGGCGTTTACGGCTGCAAACGTCGTTTCCCTTCGTCGATTCGTCGTGTCTCTGGTTCTCTCTTCTTCTCTTCCATGTACCTAAAGTATAATTGTCACTTGGGGCACTTTTAAGTGCAGCAAAAGTTACAGAGAAGCTCGAGTTAAGAAGATTTTCGGGGGCACCTCTTGTAATAGTGAAAACGCAACGTTTTAACAAGTTGTACGCAATGGTTAATCTGCAAAGCTAATTACAGCGCTGCTAGGAAGCGAGAAATTCTAGCATTTCAACTTTAGCTCGAACGAACCCTCACGACTCTTAATCGCCGGTTAATTCGATCCGGAGATAATTCGCGTCTTGAATTCGTGGGAAATGTATTGTAGTGGTTTAATAATCCGCAAGATATGCAAGGACATTAATTAAGGTTGAACTATAACGTTCCGCGGATGGAAATTGGAAACGTACTGTGCGTGGGCCAAGTGCGATACATAAACGTGACGAATTAACCGCAACGGCGTACAGCGTATTGATAGAGCGAAATTCCTGGAACGGCATAGCGTAGCGGAAATGCCAGCGCCAGTTAAAAAAATTAGTTCTATCATTAGTGCTCTATCCGTGAATCAATTCTTGTGGCAAATTATGCGTTGTCGACCATTATCCTCTTCTGCTCCGTTGTCTCGAGCGTTTCACTGCTTATCCATTCGAGTTGCAGATCATCGTAGAGCCAAAGGTACAGTTTAGAAACTCGCCACACTTTCTGTTTCGATTATGTTTCGACATTTCAGCCATCGGCAAATCAGTATGCTAAATGTCGAAATTGTTGAACATGCACGCCATATGTCATGAAATAAATAACGCGACGTAATTTATCGCGACAGAACGCTTGAAATTAAAGACAAATATTTGTGTGTGATTTGCCAATATGTCACGTTTAGTTTGATGGTACATCTATCAAATATTGATGTTCGTCACAGATTGCCGAATATCAATGACGTAATATCGTTTGTCGATGCATGTAATTCTGCACCACAATATCCTTCGAAAACAATTACATCGAAAGGATTAATAAAGGAAACATCTCTATCTGTAAAAATATAATATAAAAGGATAATATAAAAACTTCTCATTTTATGCTTTTATTTGTAAAAGTCTCTATTGATTAATTGCTATTGTTGTTACATTGTAAAGAATATAACTTTGCCTGATTTTTCAAAGAATTACAATAAAAGAAACTCTCCGGCGGTATAGAAAGGTGGGCAATTACAAACTTCTTACATGAATAGAAAAATTAGTTGATTTTGACGATCATGTTATCAATGCATGTAATGCATATTAAGAATAATAATTCAAGCAAACCTGTAACAGAAGAAAACAAGAAAGAGGGAGAAGGGGAAGCTATTTAGTAACAAACATCTCAATTTTAACTACGATTTTGAGATAATAAGCGAGAATTTTGCATCATAATCGGACAATACTCGACATAATTATTTATCATTTAATTTTTTTAAAGTAGAAAGTGAGACGAAAACACAATAGTTTCATAAATTTAGCTTTGCTATCTATTTTGCTTATTAAAAAAATGAGTGATCATGACACCTACTGGCATTTGTCTGATATATGAACTCTTTAACAAAAACGATTTATACACATTTTCGCCTAACGGATAGGAACATAAATCTTCGCCATAGAAGAAGAAACCTAACGGTGATCCACGAAACGGTGGTTGGTTGTGAAAAATGTTCCCGGCATTATTGGAGCGGACATGATAGTCGTGATAGAAAACAACATTCCATTCAGACGAAGAATACTTGGATATACGATCAGGAATTCGCGCGATTGATTCGCAAAAGCGTTTTTCAATATTCTCCATAATACGGAAATATTGCGGTTTCTGCATCATCCCCGTCTTTCTTTTCGCTGTGTTTACAGTACGCCAAAAGAAGGGAACCAGCGAGGCAACGTTCACTTTCTCATAATATTATACTTTACTAAGAAAAAAATCTGCAAAATTCTGCTTTCTTATTTTTATGAAAGAAAAAATGATTATAGACTAATTTTATATAAAATATTGTGTAGACAAATGATAAATTCAGATCATTCGTACATGTATAATAAAATATGCTTTTTCTGTTTTTGACTTATCTTATACTAACTTTAACTTTTTAATTAATAATATAATCCTTTTTTAAATATAGTAACATCTACCATGAACCACAATGGTGCTTGCATTGTTGCGTCCTGCTTCCCTTAAAAAGAATGTCGCGGATATAAGAGTTGAAGAAATGTTAGATATTCTCTTTAGCCTCCGCGCATTTTAAAAGCGCGACTAGTCCGCTTTCAACCGCATTTATTTATTTAACTGAAAGATATCCTGAGGAAATGAAAAAAAATTCTCTAACAGTCTCAGCTTGTGTGTATTTATTATGCATTTACCTCAAAGTACATCGCGATCTGTATCTCTCTGTTACAACGCGCCGTTTTGCCACGTTAAGTTGCTATTTAAACGATGATTCGATGTTACAGAGAAACATTTCGCAGCGCTGAATTTGCTTTGTACATGCGTAGTGAATGTTTCAAACAGAATGAATATCGCTTTAGAAGATCTTTAGAAGATTTTATCCCACCTACTTCATCGCAAGTAACTTTTAATTCCACTGTTGGACTTTTTCGCCGCGAAGACACGCGTTTGCACCGCGGCACGTGCTGTCGCCTCGCGCACGTAAACGGCGCGTAAAATCCGATTACTAACCGCGCGGCGTGTTGAGCATTGACGCGAATGAATAACGATAGGCGTAATTGCGCTTAAGAAACAGCTTGATTAAAACTTGGCCGACGACACGGCGCGGCAGTGCCTGCGGGGATAAATCGCCGCAAAGTCGCTCATTACATCGCGTAATTGGGTCGTGCGCTCGTGCAATTTGCGGAATCCGTCGCACTATCCGTTTTCCCTCTTGCCGCTTTCGAGGCGGAAACTCCTGCCGTGATATCCCCCGCAAATCCCTCAGCAGTCATCGCGTTCGACGACACGACGTCGACGTCGCGTAAACGTGCACGTACACAGCGACGTGCGAACAGATTATGACGGATAGCCATCGCCGAGGTACTTAGCCGCTCGGCGTCATTACGGCGCACTCATTTTTCAAGCTCGTTCGCGAGATATCATTACGGGCTACGGCGAAGTATCCCTTTCGGTGGACGAAGTTGAATTAACCGCGATACACACCGGATGCTCGCTCGGGCGCAGTCTTCCCGTCTGTCGGCGTTTAAGAGACCCGTGTACGCGCGCGGAACATTAATTCCCCGATACGGAGCCCGAAAGAATGTCGGCGCACTCGGACCGATGGCGGAGTGTTTCGCTAACGGCGAAAGATAATGAAAAAAATGGAACGACTCCTCGCAGGAGAAAACGCCCTACAGGATCCCGTTGCCTTTCACAACGCGGCAAAGCGTCGAGCAATTTACAGACGTTTCTTGGCAAGAATGCACAGGGGATCTTTCGTAATTGCAGAAGACTAGACGGGAAGAAAAGGTTTAACGACAAAATGAAAGGGATGATTAAAGACCAATTAAGCGTGCGAAAAATCTGTAATCAAAGTTAGTAATTTACATATTATTGACCGGAAACGTAACTCGTCTTTTGTTGTTCGAACGTTTATTGATCGGTAATAAGTTTATTTATTTTTTTAGAGAGAAATGCAGTTTAAATTATCGTACAAAGTTGTTAGAGCTTGAAATTAATAAAAAAATTTATTATAGGATTTCTGATTGTGTTTATTCTTCACCTTTTGCCGTATTTTGTTTTTTCTGATCTTTTATATATTACAAACAAAATTGTATGTGTCTCAATATTGACTTCTATGAAAAATAGCCGCTCATAGGCGTTGATTTGTGCATAAAAAAAATTTGTTAACAACGTGTTAAATAACAAATTGAAATATGTATGCAAATTAATGTAAGTTTGTCTTCATAATTTTTTAGAAAGTGTTTTTACTGTTTTAAGCTTTTGAACGTACAAAATCGTTTCCGGGTAGCTGTGGCGCGCAAAGGACACGGTGCGAAGCTAATTGTCAAAGAACTACGATACGATTAGTGCCCGTCATTATAATTACCGCAAAACCATAACTGCGTCGTGACTAACGTCGTAACGAAGATTTAGATTGCGGATAAGAGACATGGAAGGCGTTATACGTTGCGCTGCAACGTCGGTGCAATAACATGCGCGGTAAACCCCGGACTTGTGATATTACACGAATAGCGTTTATTCGCATCCTCGCGGGAGTGTGTTGTCTTTCGCATCGCTCGTTACCTTGTGGTCGTTTGTTGCTTCTTCCTGGTGAACCTACATCTGCGGCAAAACAATCCTGAAAAAAGTCGTCACGCGTAAACATTCTCATTTTTTCTCTCGACTGAGCTGCCAAGGCGGAATGAAAAAGATCGACATTAAAAACTATCGAATGCGAAATTTCATTCATGTTCACATTTAACGTTAAATACGTTTCGAAGAATATTTATCCCGAGGAAAATGGACGAGGCAAGAAAGTAGGTTTTTAGAGGGATTTAATTTTCATAAAAAATATATATATCCCGCGCGACGCGGGACTCTTTGTAGATTCGTCTGGCACGGCCGACTCGTAATGTGTGCCGCATGTGTAAGCCTCCTTTCCGCGGAATGTGTAATTACTTTTTAATGCACGTTATTAAATACTCATGTTCGCGACAGGTATCAATGTAAAACGTCGGAACGTTTACTATTATACAACTGTTCTTGACAGTTGCACGCGTCCGCCGAAAAAACTGGCATTATGTAACACACTTTCGTGCGATATGATTTCACGCGCGGAAACACTGAACACGCTCACGTGTAGAACCCACAATTGTTTTTTCTACGTAAAATATTTATCAAAAGCTTGTTTCGCATTTAATTGGATTTTCCGCTTAATCCCGTATCTTTGTTCTACTATACTAAATATTTATTTGTTTAAAGAAAAACTTGAATTTCCTTTAAATGACCAAGAACGTAAGCTCTTTTGTAGATTTTGCGAATGGAATGAAACTTACTCCGCACACTCGAGTACCGAGGATTATCTGGTGTGACCTAATCGTGACCTAACGGTAATAGTTTCCCCGATTGAAACGTTGTTGGCTTTGTAGTGTGAATCTACCGCGAATCGGCAAACAAGTCCAATTCACGATTAACGCCAACATTCCGTGGCAGACAGCGGGAAATTGCTCCAGATTCACGAAGTTGTATGCATATTTCGCTATTACAGAGACCCGTGCTATTACTTCTCCACACTCCGATTCAACCAGTCCTTGTCTCGTGTGTGAGTTCTCTTTGAGGGCTGTGGAAATTATTCGGGCGGTAGATTGAGGGAAAAGACGGGTACGATCCACGAAAGAAGTAGACGTGAAATCTGGCCCGCAGCCGTGCCCCAAAACTTTTAGGTAATTTGCGCTAGTTTGACGCAAACGGCGCCTACCCGCGCGAAACTTGAGAGAAAGCTTATGTGGCGGATGGAGCGTGAGGGCGAAAAGGAGGAGTAATATCGAAAGGGGGCAAATAAGGGAAGGCGGTTAGAGAAGGCAGCGAGAGACTAAGGAAACATAAAGGAGATTTAGGAAGGCGCGATATAGTTTGCGTGTCAAACTATAATGTATGTAATCTATAATGAAGAATTATCTTAAACAAGAGAGAGATGAAATTTTCATTTTCCACTTCTTAACCCTTAAAATCAATTTTAACGTAATTCTACATACAAAGTAGATCAAGGTCAGCAAGAATTTAGGATATGTAGGAGAGAGAAAAGTATATATATTATAATATTATAAATTATGAGACATATTAAAATTATAATATTATGAATTATATATAATTGACAATATATTATAATTTTTCCTCGTAAATAAATTTTATATTTTCACATAAAAAATTTTTATTCAACATTGGTAACATGTAGCTCCAAGACCAAGAAAAATTATTACATAAGGAATTCTTGATCTCGCCACGGCGAAACGAAAAAAGAATCTCATAGTCCGTCCATGGCAAGTAGGAAATGCGAAACTATTGCGTTCCACCTACGAGTAACTGGATCTCTCGGTCCTGCCGAGTGGAAGAAGGCGATACAGGAATGTGCCCCCTACGCCAGGTCGTCATAAAACGCTTCTCAACAGGCGCAGACCCTTTTGTCGTGATAGCAACACGTGGACAAAGAACGAGATCCGTATAAGTAGTCGAGCACGTACTACGTTCACGCCCGATATTTCCTTAACGCATACGCATACGCGTGTGCGTTAAGGAACAACTTCACCCTTACGCGTAAGTGCCGCCCCGTCGTCAATCGGCGTGCACACGACTACGCGATCGTACCGAGACCTTTGTTTAATGCGCCTCATATTACAATGTTATCCACCACAATAATACCGCGGCACGATAATCGAAGCAGTTCGATCGCAAAGGTAATCTTCGCTACGAAGTGATTCGTGGGGGGAGTGCGATTACTTTCAATGATCGCGACAAGGCAAATTAACGACATCGAAAAATTTATTAAGAATTATTAAGACACAACAGTCTGCAGAGTGTCTACTAGTGTGTTTGCACTTTTCATCGCGCTATTCGTCGCGATGTAAGTTTAATAAGCTTGTGTATAATTTTACTTTATCGTGAGTCTGTGTCTCATAGTGACGAAAATGTAAGTACGTTGCCTAGATCGCTGCAACGTGTCGCCCTGGTGCTATCTCTGTCCCTTAACAAAGAAAGGCTAATATTATGGAGATGAAACTGTATGTATGTGCATAAATTTGTCATAAATTCCCCGGGTGCGTCCTAAGATCTCTTGTCGAGATACAAAGCCCCGCACGCGCGCGCGCGTCGCGTCGCGTCGCGTCGCCTCCGCGTCGCAGTGCAGCGTCCACCGATTATAAATGGCTACGAGAACGATGACTTGTTCGGTCACCGTGTCACCAGATACCGGTGCGGAAATTTCCGCGCGAGAAATCGGCTCCATCTATTCTGCCACTGTCGCTCCTACGTCCCCGCGCGACTTTTTCCACAAATGTTTTCAGCGATACGCGCGACGAGTGCTCGCAATCGGCAAATGGAAACGTTGTCGCTCCGACGGCGACGGCGACGCAACGTGATCAAAGTGAATGGCCGGAATCAATCGGAATTTGACAGAGTGACAAACGCAGTCACGGCGATCGACGTCCGGTCGAAACGTTCGGAACGTTCGACCTTCCACGCTTTTGCGCTACCTGCTCGAAAGCGAAGTCATCACTGGCGGCGTAACAATTCGTCCCGTTCGACGTAACGAGATACGAGAACACACTCTCTCGTACTGCCGTGCGTTTCGAGGCGTTCGTCATTCATTCACGGCTTGTAATTAGCAATTAAGATAATACGACTTTACGAGCGTGACTAGAAAATTCTTTAGATAAGGCGCGTTCTTTGAGAGACTCGTCAGGATATCCTAGGTGAAAGAGATATACGTTGCGTTCGTGTATTTGTGCGATAATATGTCGAGTTATAATTACAATGCATAATTACACCGTAACAATAACAGCGAGTATGTACAAATATCTAATAATATCATATGTTAATTATATAGAAAGTTTATTATAATTGTTTTCATAAGCTGTTGCCTTGCAGATATTATTTCAATCTGCGAATATTCGTATAACAAGAAACAATACCAGCAAACACTATTATTAGGATACCAAGTTATACAATCTTCACTGTTATTCGAACCTAATTATCGCCTGTTGCTTTCGCTCGCATTGCGCAAATGACAGTCTTTTTCATAATTGCATACCAACTAAAATTCGACGAAATAAAATTAATGCACATTCGTGTCGGTATCGTAATTATTTTTTCGTGTATATGAAATATTTTCTGTATATGTAATAATTTAAATTAAAAATACCAATGTGTGTGTTAGATTATTATATTTTCTAGAAAAGATATCGGATAGCATACCTGCAAATTCACTGCAAATCAATATATCAAATGTGACGCTTTAACGATATTTTGCCGAACTAATGGCACAAATCATGCTTTCTGAAATAAAGATCGACATGTGTCCCATTTTATAAATAATATATTTCTGGAATATTATTGCAGATACAGGCATGAATATATCGGACCAGTTTTTTTTTCACTTGACGTATCTGCTAATCTTTGGACTCTTTTGTAAGTTTTCTACTTTTGAAATAATAAAAAAGTAGGATTTCCAGCGCAGCCGAGGCGTTCCCTCCCGAATTAATTTTGCACGGGTAATGCAAAAAAGAAGCAATGAATAAATTTGAATAAGCAAAACTTTCGCTGCGTGAGAATATTAGAACGCACGCAGCACTTCTTTTGCATAATCATCTTTAACCGCGAGGACCGTAACACACAGTAGCGCGCGGCTATACCTCGTATTCTCGTAAATAGTGTTAATGTACAAAGTTGCAGCTTGAAAAAAGGGGGGGAAGAAAAAACCGTGTGTAATGCTTCACAAGCTGTGACATGGTCAAAAAGTTTAACTTGAGTTTCTGGCGAGACTCGTAAACACTGCGTGAAAAAAAAGACCTCGCTTACTCATTGCCGGCGTTACACATAGCTTGGGAACTTTTCCTTGCATTCGATGATAATTCATGAGAAAGTTTAATCCTTTCGCTCGCAGCGTCCCACGGTTGCGGACATACTTTTTCGTCGTCTGTAATATGCAAATTTTAGACACGGTACTATCGCATCACTTCACCCACATATTTCTGGATATAAATTACTTAACGTCCGTGATTTTTAAGTAAAACGAGGGAAAAAGAGAAACAGGTAGGCCACTGCGACATTTTTTGTAAGGGAACTAATTACGCTCATTAATAATTCTCTTCTCGGCTGGCTGGAAAATTCAGTATAGCTTCGCGCTGCTCACGGACTTGTAGCTAACGGACGTAGTCACGCTTCATTTAGGAAACGCGATCTTTTAAAGTAACTAGCGATAACTTTCTTTTACGATTATTCGAGGCTGGAAAATGTGATATGCGAGCGATCGTAATTCAAGCAACGCAAAGCTGCACTTAGGCGCGGAAAGTGCTCGAGCTCCTCGAGACGAGGGACGACGCGTCTTTCGCGATGCGCTTTTATCGTGCAATATATTTCGTCGTATCACGCTGTATGACATCCCAGCCAGCTCGGATACTAGATTCGAATCTCGATTAGCTCGCGAACTAATTTGTCAAAAAATATCAACGAGTAAAATCTATTCGCATACGCATTATATATGACAATAATGTGCTCTATTATTTCGTGATTTCCAATATTTTTATCAAATATTGGACATCCCTTATTGTAGAATATTTCTGTATCTTCAAAAACGTAAGATCAATATCTTAAGACGGCTATTTTTTTAAGTTTCCAGCGTTCTCTTGAGTTCAAGTGCCACTTGAATTTTTAATTTAGTCGAATAATTTGATCAAATTATACATTTAATTACCCATTAAAATAAGAAAGCAAGTTATGGCCTCCGGAACAGATTTTTGCAGAATTCCAGAATTTCGCATAGTTTAAAAATCTTTCGTCCAAGATAATGAAAGGTTAATAACCTAGTAGTGATATTATTGAAATAGTTTAATGTCAAATATGTTTGATGACGGTTAATTAATACATATATAAGCTAAATGACTCTCGTGATAATTGCGTTTTATAAGCTCCAATTTCTCATCGCAAAGTTATATCCGTATTATGTGAAGTATTTTAATCCTTGAGAATATGAGATGAGAATTACTATACCTAGAGATATTAATAATCATATCCACGTAATGAAAAAGAAAAGAATGGAGAATGAAGAATTTTCTCAGAGATAATCAGTTTATCGATCGATATATTTTTAGAACTATTTAGTTAGAGAAGAGAACTTCTTGTAATTTGCAGCATATTAAAAATGATATTTGCTAGTAATGATGGTCTGAATAGGTAGATGACGCATTAATAATTATTAAATATAAAAAGTTGTGATTATTATATCTTATTGTATGGAAAAATCGATTTATTCCATTCAAAAGGTAGACGAATTTCATTTATTAATTGAATATTTTTTAATAAAAAAAACAAGTCACTTTTTTACGTTCATTTTCAATCTTTTTTTTAGACATCTCTCCATTGCGGATTATATTTTTGGAAAAAGTAGTCTTTTTATTAAATTGCGACTTAATTTTAATTAGGACTCAAATTACAAGAATTTAAAACGAGTAACCGCTTAAGATTTATGTGAAACTTGATGAAGTAATATATAAATTTGACGAGAATAAGTGAAATAGCATATAATTTTATTTAAATTGATTTTAAATTTGATATTTAAAGATAATCTGAAAATTATTAAAGAAAGTCTAAAAATTGATTCCAAGACTTCAGGATGATACAGCGATGAATATTATCACCGCTCGTCAGAGATGGAAATATGCTTTGTTTAATCGAGATAAATGTCGATATTTTCGCGCGCAAACTCGATGTGTCACTCATCTACATAGTAATCACGTTATCGCGTGTGTTCCAGATGACTAACTCGCGCTATCTTGCAAAATAGCATGTGTCTAGTAAAATAAACGGCGGGCGAGCGTAGGATACCGTTTTGTTAGTTCGTCGGCATTAAAGCGAGCGCACATGCACACACGTGTACTACTTTTAGCGTTGAAGTTCAAGTGAATCTTTATTCAGGCTCGTATGAATCTCTCCTTTTTTTTTATCTGCAAACAAGATTAGGCGACGCGAGATGAAGACACGGAACCCGCTCGTTTGCTGGCGAGACTCTGCTTGCACGGTGTAATTATGAAATGAAACAAGGTCGACGACACGTGGTAGCGATATCAGTCTCAACATTGGGCGATTATGCGTGTTATCAATCATCAGCGTTCACGCACCGTCTGCGCAGGATATTCTCGCGTTGGTCGCGTCGTGCTCAGGGTCCAATAGTATATCCAAGGGTCATCGAGAATGGTAACAGTGGCAATAATAGTAGCTTGGGCGATCCGGGCAATGATTTCGCATTGTTCTACAGCGGCAATAAATGTCAGTCGATCGCGTTCGTCCGGGCGCGACGGTTGCACTCTTCTTTCTTCTACCCGCGTTCCTTTTGCCGCCTCATTCGTCGGCTCAATCGCAGTCGAGAACCGTACGGTCGTACGAGCTTTCGAGCTTTAATGCGATCGATTTGCCGGACGGTTTGCGCCCGAAGGAGGAGGAAGAAGGAGGAGGAGGAGGAGAAGCGGCTTGCACCTCTCGCCCACGCCGTGAAATATGCAGTTTGATTTTTCCCCTTGAGAGTTAATTCGCGGGCTGCGGAGATTCTGCGAAGTAACGTTTTTGAAGGTGATATTTTATTTGCCGCAGTCTTCGTCGAAAACTCAATGTTGTTAAAAATAAACAGGGAAGGCGTCTACATAAATCATGAGATGCAACTACCTCGACCATCGACTTTTTCTTGGGACGAATTGGAATAAAAATCGGGAGAAAACGTAACAGTTTCGAGATACCTTTCACAAGGCGCGTATCGTGAGAGGTTGTGTAATGACGAGAATTCGCGGGACTGGGGGGTTTTCAACCGCGGGTATCAAGATTCTCGGCGAACCGAGAGTCGTTCCCAGAATCGTCGAGCGCCGGAGAGAAGATCGCGCGATAGTGGAGGAATATCTTTCGGCGATAACCATCCGTTCGCACGGTCACTAATCTCTCCACCCGCTGACCCGATCATATTAATTAATCGCGAATCGATAGCGCGGTCTCGCGGGAAGCCCGGTTTTTAGGAGGCGCGACGCGTCGCGCGGTCGATGGATCGTAAGAAAAGCCGATGGTAACTTGCGATAAGTAGGAACAGAAGAGAGACGGACGATGATGAGGAGTAGGAGGAGGTGCAGGAGGAGGTGCAGAATGGGTAAAGGAGGTTACTGCGACGAGACATTCGAGATAGATCGCGGGAGTCACTACGCGGCCTTATTACATCGTAAATTCCCGCTTAGTGATGGATAACATTAACCCATCGGCAACGACAAATTACTTAACTCCGCCGGGGTCGGGCGGCGGAGCCTCGCCGCCGTTCACCCGGAACTGGTTCTTCTTCCGCCGCGGTTCCCGCAACCTCGATCGATGCCGTGTTGTCGAGCGTGTGGCGTCTCTGAACGCCCAGCGTTCCGATAACGCGACAAAGTTCCAGTACACAGTCACAAATATTCTGCCCGGATTTAATATCGCAAAGAAAAAGAATGAAAAAAAAAACGAGCCGATCAGATTGTCTTGACTGTCTCGAGCAACATGTAGGTACATATTCAATATATTTTCGGAACAAACAGCTAAAAAGAAGAGTAAAAGGCATCTGGTTATCCTGATTGATTAATGCGACTTTTATGAATCTTTAACGGAGTCTTTCGTCTAAATCTTGTTATCTGTTTCGCTGTCTGTGTGTTAATGCAAATGTCGTTACGTAGTAATCAAGCGTTACTGTATTAGAACGTTACGCCGTTACGTCGGAGAGTTGATATTGCTCTGTAACCGAAAGACGCGCAATTCGCCCCGGTGAAACTGCAGTACTTCGTGTTTACGTACGCGATGCGGTTCACGTAGAAGAGCATCGTAGAGGAGTACGTTACATCGATTTCCTCGGAGAGCCGCGACTCGCTGTAACCGGATAATTCATTAGCGATACAACCCGAGACGCCGTGAATTCGCGCGACTATTAAACATTCCACGGATTTCCCAGAAGGAGAAGGGTCCCCGAATCATTTTCCCTTGCGGTCGTTGCGGCTGCATCGCCGTTAACTGCTGTGCGCTAAAGCTTCCAGTTTCGTTGGACATGATACGGCTTATTAAAACAGCATGGAAACGTTTCATCATCGCCAGCAAAATAATTATCTCGGATCCCCGGGCTAAGCGCAATAAAAATAAACGAGCGGAAATTCTTTTAACTTTGACCATGTTTCTGCACGGGACGTGACTCGAAGACAAAACAGGGAGAGAAACGATTCGGCGAAGAGAAAATTTAAATCGTCAGAAAATTATTAAGGTCCGTAGCACTGTGAAAGAATGATATCATTCAAATGTTTGACAGTCCTGTAAAAATAGGATTATTGCAACCTCGACGATACTGATGATTTAATAATATGTAGCGCTGATACGATAAAAGAACGGATAGCTACCTGCGCACAGCGAGAAAATCGCCGACAAACCTAAGTGTTGAGCGTACCATTTATCATAACATGATAGGTCAGAAACGTGTACAACCGGATATTACACGCAACTCTGATAAGTAATATAAGAGTAAAAATTTTTAAGCTGGAAGAAAGTTGTAAACTCGCGAACGAGCGGTGAGTAAGTAAAAATTGTAATAGGACTGTTATTAGCGATTTCTATGACAGGCCGACAAACGATGTAGATAATAAACCTACGAAATGTGAAAATTATTATTTTCTAAGTGCAGACTGCGAAACGGTCAGTCCTTAAATCACGAACACGTCCTTTAAACCGGCTCTGATCCAGGCTTAGCTTACCGTCATTAAAATATTGAAGAAGTTTCAAACCGCAGAGGGAACGTACGTAAGATAGAGAACTTTTGAAGGAGTTTACAACATTTATGGAGTTTCATATTAACGTTACGTCAGTTTGTTTCAGAGTGTTAGAAATTATGACATACGTAGCCGCGAAACGCCGCGAATTTAGGAGTACAAAGTGAGATACATAGAGTAGGTCCCATTTTATATTAATATCGTTGTAATGCGGGCCAATATTTCGTAAAGCTCTCAGCTGCGGTTTGTATCTGTATTTAGAAACAGGATACGTACAGCCAAAATGAAATGTTCTTTTACCGGTTTCCGATAATTTAAAACAGCAATGTGTAAGCAATATCAATTAAAATTCGCGGAATGGCAGAGGCATGCTTATGGTTGATTTAACGTGCGGATGAAATCGCGGGAACATCGAGATCTCTGGATTAACAAAACTTTACGCACCGTCAAGTACAGCGTGGTAGAATTGTCCTCTAATTTTTGTCGAATGATAACTAATTGTTCGCCGATAACTTCATCGTGCGATCGACATTTCGCTCAGCGAGATGATAAAGTGGCAGAATCTGTTTACGGTGGAATAATCGATCATATTTGAAGCAAACTCTTTAAACAGCATCAAAATTTTAATTGCAAAATTTCTATTGCATTAATTTTAAGTAGTTTTTTTTTAAAGATGAAACATCATTTATTTATCTCGTTTAAATAAGAATTAAAGTTATCTCAAATATTCAAAAATTAGTTAAAATATTTTTTATTCAATAGTTCTCTCACTTGGCTCACTTTGTACTGCGGGAATAGCTATCAGCGCGGAGATGTGTGTACTGTGACAGTTTATCTAGTTTTGACTATTCGTCAGGTTATCGAAAAGGTTAAAGAATAAAAAAATTTTTTTAATCTTAAATATTTACACTGAAAAAAAATTCTAGTTAAAAACGGACAAATTAGAAAATCTTGTAGAATTGATCAAATATTCTGGTTATTATAAATTATAAAGTATTGAGTTCTATTATAATACTAGAATATTTGGTCAATCCTATAAAATTTTCCGATTCGTCCGTTTTTAACCAGAATTTTTTTTCAATGTGCGAAAATTATAATTTAATAATGAAAAATAGCGCGCGTGCAAAGCGCGCATGCATCACCATTAGTCCACTCTTAATAAAAACGTATTAAATCGATACTTGAAAGTCTCTCGAAGTATTATTGCCACTTTTCCGCGATTGGATCTCGTGCTTGACTTAACTTTGTACTGCGTGAGTAATTGTCAGCGATTAAATTTTGACAGCTATTAAATAAATTGATATCAAATAGATATTAAAAGTGATAGAAGAACGCATGAACAAAAAATGAAAAAATATATAAAATTGAATAAATTGTGCGCGCGTTTCTAGTTAAAGAAAAAAGCAAAAAATTTTTGATTAAGCAAATATTTACATAGATGAAATTATTCTTATTGATAAATATGTCGAATTTGATCGGAATGGGAAGAATTCTTCTATACGTATATTTAAATATAGATAAAATCGAATTATGTCAATTAAATAAGATATTTCTATCTTCTATTTCGATTTTAGATATTTTGATTTTAGATAGAAGACTCTACCTCAAAAATTGAGTAACCCTCGAAATTTCTAATTATTGCCTCTCCGAGTGATCGAAATCAACCTCGGACGGAAGTAAAAGTCGGCATACCTACGTATGGCGTACGTTCCTAAGATACTAGAAGGAGGAGTACTAGCTACCGATAGACTTCTCGATCTCGTTAGGAGCGAATCTCCGAACGCAAATGGCCGTTCGTTCATTTGCTCAAGCAGATCGCCCCTGATAAGTACGCCAGCCCACAGCCGTCGTCATATCTCGTGAGGGTGCGATAAGGATCTTTCGCCACAGCGTGCAGTTCAGTACAATGCAAACTTAATTAAATGGAACCTCGCTGTTGTCGTCGTCATCGTCGTCGTCGTCGTCGTCGTCGTCGTCGTCGTCGTCGCCGCCGTCGTTGTCGTAGTCGTAGTCCTCCTCGTCGTCATTGTCAGCCTTGTTCCAGGTAGCGGTAAGCTAGTAGACTTCGACAGAAAAGCATAGAGCGATACGATACGCAAGAACAGAGCGAACAATGGCAGAAATACCCGGTCTAGATGTATTTCCCCGTCATTGATATCGAGCGGCGTCTGTGAAAGAGGTTTCACCTGAATTTATCTGAGACGCGCGCGCGGATGCTGACTGTCTAGAAACTGTTGGAAACAGTGACGTTTCTCGGGTGCGCAAAGTGCATTGAACGCGACGGCGTCGAACTCGAGATCCAGTTTCCCAAAGCCGCGCGCGATCCTGCCTACGTGTAATGCGCGCCGTTTCCGCTATTCCGGCATTCAACGATGTCATCGAAACTCGCGAGAGTCGTTAAGAGATCGCGTTCGGATTCTCTGATTTCACGAACTTAATCGAGTCGGTTGTACGCGACGCTGATGATCCGTGCATCCAGCGTCTCTTCGACGCTTCGACAAGGTTCCACTGAAGCCATTAAGTTCCTCGGTGACGTTAATACATATTTGTGTAAACGCGCATCGCGATCGTAAAAAAAGGAAGATTGCGTTTATAAACGCGGACACGCAGATGCGTGAGCCAGTTATGAAGAATTCAATTACGAGCCCCCCGATGTAATTATTAGCCGAGCGGCGATCAATTATCGAGCACGATCATTTCCGGACATTTAGCACCTCGCTAACGATCGTTGTAAAAAAAAAAAAAAAGGAGCGAATGGATACGTATTGCGTGCCGTATATTTCCACATACATTCCACATTTCCGTGTACAGACAGTACCGTATACGACTCCTATAAGTTGTATAATATATGTTGTTATCGAAGCTGCATTAAATAATCAACATTTGTCACGTATATTCATAATTCGTTGAATACACGACAGTATCGCGTACCGGAAGTAATGTAGTTCTCTATATTTGTCGCGAGATATTGTTTTCAACGTAATATTATCAATATGTTATTCGCGCGATATAGAGTGAGCATACTAATGATGTT
Source organism: Tetramorium bicarinatum (assembly GCA_928718305.1). NCBI lineage: Eukaryota > Metazoa > Arthropoda > Insecta > Hymenoptera > Formicidae > Tetramorium > Tetramorium bicarinatum. Next base: position 12,339,879 of record OV788329.1, read on the forward strand.
GCACAAATTGGGCGATATTTAGCGCGCTGGGGCACGTTTGATGAGCAACAAATTATGAAAATGTATCATTCGTTTTGCCGTGCATTAAATTAATTAGGAGCTTTAATTAATTTTGATTTTCGCTATCGACAAGCTATACATATTGCGGTCGGGGAGATGTATTTATTCATATTTTATCAAATTTCGCTACAAACTATTGCATCCAAGTAACATACTTTGTTACGAACGCTCCGTTATATCGTTGTGTAGTTCGGCATACGTAGCTGCGCGCAACTGTAAATCTCGCAAACGAGCTTTATTTCTTCGCGAAATTAAATTAAAATTTAACAGCCACTTCCCGAAAATGTAATCAGATATTTTATTTGCACTACAACTTTTCAATTAACTCCTCAATTTTCCACGTCACAGTAATGTCGTCATAATTAAAACTCAGATTGAATTTTAAATCTTTCACTCGAAGCTTCTTTACTGATGCGATTATACTTATTAAATTAATTTCACAATGAAATTTTCAATCGAGTTAATATATATATATATATATATATATATATATATATATGCATACGTATATATCTACGTATAAAATTGAATCATGCCCCACTGCCGTACCGTACAAATCTTCTTTCGAAGGACGCGCGTACACGGTAATTCCCGATGAGTACCGTCGCATCTGGTCGCTCTCTCATCGAGGCAACCTCGCTCGATGGGTGTCGTTCCCTACTACGATTCGACAGACGCATGCGGGGTACACGGGACCTGTTAATTGCCGTTGACCAAACGTCACAAGCGACACGCCGATCGAGCGAGCGGCTTACCTGCCAAATTATGCCCGTTCCTCCCACGGGCTGTGAGCTCGCATGCAAATCACTCGTACGTCGTCTTGCCAGCACGAGCTCAGCACAATTTACCGTGTTCTGAATTGCTGGTGCTGCCGACGCTACTACTGCTGCGGCTGCTGGTGTTGCTGCTGGTGGTGCACGGTCCGTGCAGGAGGAAGCTGTAAATCAAGTGCAAGCGACTTCGAAGACTTCGCGGTCGCGTGAAACTCGATTATCGTATCGATCTCCAAACGAGTTGAACGATTCATTTTATACACACGTACGAATAATTAAGAGAACTGACACGGCGATCGTTCGAGGATGTGATAAAAAGTACGGAAATATATCGTGTTTTGTTATCGCCAAATTATCGCAGAACCGCGTTCTCGACTTTCATCGATATTCCCATGTAATACGCGAAAGATTATTATATATATAAGAAATTTAAAACGCAATGAGGTTTCGCAAAACGAAAGCTTGACAGAAAGGATTACAGTTCAGTCAAATGAATAGTTATCTCAGGAGAAATATTACCTTGCTAATCGACATTCAATTTCCCTCTCTTCCCGCGAAATAATCAGATACGAAATGTCTCGGGTTACCTGCTTGAAGGGGAATTAAATAGAATCCTAGGTTCAATATCTTCAATATTATTTCAGATATATATTTCTCATATTTTACTTTAGCGCAATTAAATCCACCGATCGATATCAGGTTGCTCTGATAGAACTATTCCGCAAGACATACTCAGCTTTCACGCAGTGGAGATTATATCACACATCCGGTATCACAGAAACTATCAGAGATATTAAATTACCTATAATTTCAATTTCCAGTCAACTTAAACCAGAACTCATTTTCGACTCGGACAATTTTTTTTCCATTTTTAAGGCGAGCAGAGACAATAATATTTTTCGCTCTCGCGTATAAGTGTGACTGTAATAACATTTTCCGTTTCTAAGATTATTTGGACAAAACTGACCTAGTTGATGAGAAGATAGGCAATTTTATAAAGCCAGAGCTAAGAGCGAATATGTTTTTCAAGGGCTTGGAGTAGGGACCGTATTGAAACAGGTGGCGACCGGCTTACCTTGAACGCCGGACGAAAAATTGCACCTGTTCTCCCGAGTTTCATGATATTTTTATTCCTGCCGAAATCACGAACAGGATGAATTCGGCCGTGAGAGTTACTTTCGAGAACGGCCAACATAATAATCTTCGGCCTTATCATATCCCAACACCTGCGGCTTTTTACGCGCGTTAAAAGCAAATGAATATTACATAGTGCCGCTAATTATGCATTGTCATAATTATAAATAATGAGGAAGCAATAATAATCATGATATTACGATATGCAATGGCAATTATGATTCCATTATGTAGAAAATCTACTGCGAAAGAAGTTGGTATCCACATCGACGAGCTCGTATGCTTCTTATTAAAATTACCCTTCTAATTACCATGATATCGCATCTTACTTAACGAGAGCTTTTCTTCGCAAAGCTCCAAAGATAATCTTCTTGCTTGTCGAGAAGCGTATCCGCAAGATAAGAGAATCTTGTATACCGTTGGATTAAATCGTCTCAGAAGCAATAAATCTTGTTATTGTAACAACCCGAAAGACTTCCGCGCTCAATGTCTCGATTCCTGGATCAAGAATCATACTGAGCGTTGTAATTCGATAAAAATACAAAGTTTATATTGACTATTATTGTTCATTCTCTTTTCTTTAAACACTGTTAAATAAACGGTCGAACTAAACCGTCAGTGATATTTAATATGATGTATAATACAATTGACAGCAATATTTCTGTGCTTATCCAAGAGTAAGAAAGAATGGACATGCCAATTCTGAGAGAGCTCTCGTATTTTCAATATATTGTGCGCGAAACTGTGGAAACTGTTCCGAAAATACACGAAAGCTAAAATACATTTCCGAAATTGGATGATTCGTGTCCGAAGTTATGACCATTGTGCGCAGCCGGATATTTTCTCGGTGTTAACCGCGAGCCAATCCGCAATTAATATCTACGCGAACGACGTCCATTGTTTAGACGAGAGTAATGCTCGTCGCAATGGCCAGGTAAGGAAGTCTAGTTCCACCGATCCAGACAATGGTGCAGCGTGGGACCGCGACGGTACGAACTGTATAATATTATCGTAAAACACCCGTTACCGGTGTACCGCCGACGTTCATTAAATCATGAAGGTATCGATCGCGATGCATGGCCGCGTAGCGGCATCATCGCTATCGTTCGATTTGTATTCGTTTCGTCGCTGAAGTACTCGTATCGCGCTCGATGCATATTTTAACGATGATAATGCTTCCGATTTCACGTTCTTTTATACACATTGTAGCTCATACATTTACATCATATCTTTGATGCTCCGTGCATCTTCGAAACAAATGGCACGCGCGATGTCGCTCATTATAATTTATCAGTCTTTGAGAACAATGTGCAGCGAAAGCGATACGCGATTAACACATCGCCTGTCCAATGAATTTTGTTGTATATCTTATATGCGCCACAGTAGATTTTTTATTATGTAAATATATATAATGATAAAATATAGTGCAATATAATTAAATAAGACTTCATGAATATTATGCTGAAAAAATTTTTTAATTACATTGCTATTTATATTATTAAAAATTTTTAAACGTAGTATTTATTTTTTATTTTTTTTTAAATTTTGATAGCGCGTCATTATCAAATCAGAATCATCAAAGATCATGTATTAAGATCTATATAATTACTTCTTATTCTTAGTACATTATTCGTATTTTTACAGAAACGGACAACCTTTGACTTTATAAAACTCTCACAAGTGAAAAGAGATACGCTTGCAATCGTATAATATCACGAGCGTGTGAAGTAATTCGTGACTTTGAAATAAATATCATTCGGTTAGATTTGCCTTCGCGGATTCGTGCAAATCGTTCGCACGGGGTCGTGACCATTAATTGTTCAAAAAGCAGGTAATGACTCGGCGGTCTTCCGTGCTCATTGGTGCTGCCCCGATTGTATGCAAATCCCGACTGCTTTAATATGCCAGCGTTAGAAACCGAATTCCTCGAGGCTTACGAATCTTACATAAGCGAGAACAGCCCGCTTTTGAGAGCAGCGCACGATTGGTGACTCTCCGTCCTCGTCGCCGTTGTTGCCGGTGGTTTTCGTTCGTTCTTAACGATAACGGTCGAACAAAGAGTCGGGGCATCGGACGTAACAGGCACTAGGGTTCAGCAATGCCGAACGCCCGCAGCTAGTATCGATAAGTGGTACAGCGCGGGCGGTACACAGCCGGAGAACGGTTTGGGACGGGAGGCTATATGCGAGGGTCTCCTCTTTATAGCGGCTGATTGCAAAAGAGGAAGGATGCCCTCGCGCAGGAAAAAGGCGAAAGATAGAGACGGGAGCTCCGTGTATGTAGGCGGAAAAATGGCGCGGCTTGTTACTCGAGGAAGATCGCAAATAGTATCGCCCATGTGTGTATCGCGGCCCGATGGCTCGAGGCTCGTATTCCGCTATGTGTTCCGAGAGTACAGAGTGAAACAATTAAAAGCCATTATAACCCACGACAATTATCTCAACATTCTGCATTTTGAACAATAGACGAGAGATTAAATAAAATGAAATAAAACCCGTGTAACATAGAAATATTTAATGTTGACTTATTATTCCTATTAAAGAAGTCCGTCTCGTTGAGATACGCAAGTTAATAGCCTCGTTAAGAGGATTTTGAAGAGAAGACGCGATTCGTTTATTTTGCACTTTAATATGAAGTAAAACCGTTAGAAACTGGTATTTCCGGCGATATCGGCGCAATATCTCAGGGACCGCCCTGCTGCTCGATAAATTCCAAGCGGCACGCGAAGGGAAGAAAGAAGAAACCACGAAATATTCCTCGAATTTATCGCGAGCACTTATTGGCCGCGGGGGTTCCCTCATATTTTCTCATCGCCGCTCTTACATAATTCACGCGTTACTCTACACGTTAGTACACGTTTAAGGAGCGTTTAAGAATACTTCATGCGATCGTCGGCTGCTGACACGTCGAGCGCGCGCGGGTTAATGTATTCCACGGGCAATCATTGGCGGTGCCTTGTTATATGTAAATCACCGTTCTCCCAACGGAGATGGATCGCTCGGATCAATCTGTATCGAGCCTTCAAAGGCGGATTTTCGAGTTGATGCATACTTTTATAGCAATTTCTCAATGTACTTTCTCAAATATTCAGCACAGTACTTGTAACAATTACTTATATGATGGACAAATTAAACGTTCGAGATACAAAATGTCGCGAACTTTTCAAATTAGATCTGGGCTGCGAGGAGATTAGCAAAAGCGAAGACGCAGCGCAAAACTTTTCGAGCGATCGCGAGCGCGATCTGACTCGGGACTGCAGTTTCGCAACGCTTCCGTGTCTTATAAGACACGCACCGCGTAACAACCAGTCGCGATCCGAAGAAGCTCGTCTACGTGATGCTTAATACATCGGGAATGACGCTTTCGCGCGCGATAGGATAATATACGTGATAGTATCGCGCCCCTCGTAAAAGCGGGTCGGAGGAGAAGGCAGGGGCAAAACTGCTAGTCGAAGCGGCGGAAGTTGCCGTGAGCTACCTGACACCCGCCTCGGAGTTTGCGGCAAACTAATTTCGTAAACCTCCCGATAACCGGCGCATTTAATCGATGCCGCCCGCGAAATGAACCTGTCGCTTGGATTTTACGGCGTGACACTTAAATCCCGAGCAGGCGGGATAAGAGTCTGTTCCTCGTTTGCACGCCGTCTTGCGAGAGAGATTTCGATGTCCTTTGCAATATGCTTAATGCGATTAAATGCGAGCATTTATAATGTAGAAAAAAAGTTGACGAACCTTCGAATAAGGGAATCTATCTATGTATCGATCACAAATAATTTCTTCATCAAATAAATATTGATTTTTATTTTGAAAAAGTATCTGACGTGGATTAAAAATGTTTAAATGCAAATTTTCTTCAAGTCCGGATTACGTTTACAAATATTTTGCACAACTAATATGAAGTATAGAAACTTTTAATATGTCAACGCGCAATGTTTTCAATTATTGAACTGTGAGAAATAGAATTCAAATCTAAAGACAAATCATCTGATTTTCTCGCTTGAATCGATTACAAATATAACAAATATATCAGAAATATTAAATTGACTCTACTGAATCTGTTGAACCGTAATTATCTATTGAATCATATCGTGTCTTAAAACTGGTTTTAACCGAGTTCTTCCGGAAACGTAACTATAAATACGAATCTTAGATAAATAGTAGAAAACACGATTTCTCTTGTTAAAATGTAGAGTTTAAAAGTCACTACTATGCATATATTTATAGTTATAATACGCAAATTACTTTGCATTGGGCTGCGTTTAATCGTGACGGAGATGTGCCGTAAGCGTTGCGTCAATTTTCAGATGAATAGGATTGATACATGCACTAATTTTGCAATTGATGCTTTTTTTTCTATATAGTTACCGCTAATGGTATGTTTATCATCACATTGAAAATTTACTCACACTCCGGAGTTATCGAAGCTGTTATTTTTACAATAAACAGGGAATGATAAACGATGCTGACTGTATGACATAAAAATGCCGTAAATTTCATACAGATGCACTAATACGTTATCTGTTCAAAAACTTATTACGTAAATAAGATTAGACTTTATAACTTATTTATGATAAAGATAATCCCCTCTCGCATGTAACTCGCATAGTTTATATAGAAGGAGCAATATCTATGAAATGTGCAACTTTTCAGATTAGTACGCATTGATCGTCGGCAACGAGATTTGCGAAAATATTAACTCGGAGACACAAGTGCTGTAGAAGTTAAAATACTATACGCGAAAATGGGTTTTAAACTACATTTGTTACTTCTGTTTATTATCGTCAGCATATTAACGCGTGAGATCGTAGCTGACCCACCATCACGTAAGCATTCTCTTTGTACACACTGAACGAAGCGTTTTTTGTTACATTGACTACTTACAGGCTATATCGTAATTATAACTCGAATTTTGTGAAAATGTCCCGCATAGACTTATATACGTTGTATACAAAAAAATTGAAGTTATTTAATCCAACTTCGTATTACGATGAGAACGTTGATAAAGAGATTTCATCGTATATAATTTAATGTATTTTACATTTGTTTTACAGTTTGCCTGTTGCCTGCGGAAAAAGGACCTTGCAAAGCATATATAACAAGATATGCGTATAATTCAGCTTCAGGACAATGCGAACGATTCATATATGGTGGCTGTGATCCAAACGAAAATCATTTCAAGAGCATGGCCGAGTGCGAGGAAACATGTAAAAATGTATAATGAATAGAAACGCTGAATTCTTTGAAGATTTAATAAGGAATATGTTAGCTTACACTTTATTTTTACAGTAATAAAAGATACATATAATCAAAGTTACACGTAATCAAATACATGGTAAATACAAATAAGAAAATTGATATTTCTTTCTCCCCCTTTCTTTTTTTTTCTATTTTTCCTGTGATATTAAGAATTAAAGTGTGAAGGTCTGAATGTTTAACGATTTCAAAAATATGGCTTTTAATATTAGACGTACTGTGGTTTTACTATTATTATCAAATTTATTGTAAATATAACTTTTACTTTGTTCTAGATATTCTGATACTTTTGTTTTATAACAGGTTAATATGCGATAAAAATGTGATAAATAAAATAAAATAGAGAAAGTAATCTCGAATTGAAAACGAATATTAAATGTTAAATAGTACGATATTCTATTTCAATACCGCGAAATCACGTTGTCACAATCGATGGCCATCATTATTTCTTTTGATAGAAAGATATTAGGTTCCATCAGTGTACGCCTGATCGCTTCCGGCCCTTTCAATTTACAGCGGCAAAGACGATCACTTTGTGATCTGCATAACTTAGAATAACTTCCTGCATGAACGAGATAGATAGATACTATAGAGGAAGTTGCTCTAAGTTGTAGTAGGGACAACTTGCTACATATATTGCGTAGCAATTTTATCGCCAAGAAAACATCCAGCGTAATGTATGAGAAATAATGAGGAATATAACGGAAAAAGTTATACATTAATTTCTAGAATAAGCTGATCCATCATATTTTGCATCATAACGCAAGACTAAATTATCTGTAATAAAATTGTAATATGTACACATAATGTAGATTTATAAGTCTCTCTCTCTCTCTCTCTCTCTCTCTTTCTTTCAGAAGTATTATTCTCATTTTCATCCAGAGTGCAGCGAAACATTTTACATATAATTAGGTAATCTGTATTAAAAGCAAAAGATGAAAAAAAACTGTATAATTAAGTTTCTTATTAATACTAATTGCAAAACTTATACTTTTGCAACTTTGTGATTTGTCCTGTAAAAAAAATTGCGTAGCGCGAATTGATGTTGAATACTCATAAAAAAAATAATAAAGATATATAATATGTACATATGTATATATAGCATTTTTATCGCAAGACATCAATGTAATAAAATTATCAAATTATCTCTAAATGTTATATCATCAAATACTAAAAATACATTTATTTTTGTATATTAGATGATTTCAATGAAAAATCATCTCATCTTTTGATTATATAACTGAAATATGAAAATGTAGTTTTCCTTTCCAAAATACATTATAAGGATTTGAAGTGATCTAAGAAATGTCGAAAATATCGGAATGTTTTGTGGAATTATCAGAAGGATATCTGTAATTTGACATCTTTGAGATATTGTCTTTCGATTGAGATATTTTTAGAATGACTCATCTAAGATTTCATTAAACATGTGTAATTTTGATCTGTAAATTATGATTAAATTATACAATACTTTATATGTAATCATATTTTACATGCAATTATTGCACTTTCATATAATGCTAATTACTTTATTTATTTATTAAATAATCTTATACATAAGTGTAATAATTGCATGTAAAATATGATTATAAAATATTGTATAATCTAATTGCAATTTTACTTTTTATAAAAAACAGTGTTAAGTGTTATTTTTTTAATTATTATATTATATAGTTGTCATTATCAGTTTTTATTATTCTTCAGCGCCTTTCAATACATATATTTTAAATACGAAATTAATCGTGATATCGGTGCGATATATTCTTCATTGCTGCAATTGCAATATACATATGTATTAATTCTTACGCGTTACCATCAGGGTGCCCGATATTCTCGCGCTTGGAGTTTCTCCCGGCGTTGCAATAGCCGGCGAGAGGGCATCAGTGAACAGACGCGTCCTCGAACTTCGAAGTCGCACGCACTCCACAGTGTCCCATACCGCCGCATGCGTACCGTGGCACCAGTGGCATTGAGTGGCATCTCGTTCGGTGAATGGTGATATTGGGCGACCGAAGCGCCCGTCTATCTCGTGTCGCGCGTACCGAGCTCCGCGATCTGAGGAAGTCGTTTAAACTGTTCATGATTTGACACAGCAGAATTGTGGGTCCGAAGGTGGCAGCCTCAATTTAAAGTCTCGTTTCGCGCACAGGCATTGCTGACCTGGGATATCATATTACAAGGTACGGACCGCCGCGCGGTGCCGCCCGTGAACCTCGTAGACGACGTTCTCGGCTTGCTCTCGGGGCGACATAACCCCTCCTCGGCTCCCTACCAGCGAGCTTGTTTGACGAACAACGAATTCTGCGGCCCCGCGCCGTCTTCACCCGCGGTGCTCTGCCGCCCGCGCGTCTACCCGCGTTCCCGCGCCGGCCCGCGTTTCACCCACGCGCGACGTCCACTGTGATGAACTGTTGTTGTTTACCCGCGACCCATAACCTGCCCTGCCTGCAACTGAGTGACTGAGGCTCCAGTGCTGGCTGTTATTTCTGCGAAACGTAGCCCCAGACGACACTCGACGTCTCTTTTGGTCACTAATGTTGACAGGCGTCGCTTAAGCGGTTCTTTCAACGATTATTCACACATTTCCAGTGATATGAAGAAGGAAAGGCCGTGACAGAGGGAATTTGAAGACAAGAGTAGCCCCGGTGAATGCAGGAACATGCCTTCAGCTACCGGTGTGTAAGATGTACAACAGATTCCTATATGCAATGCGAAGAATTGCAGTAGTAATAACTGTATGTAGAGTACTTGCGATAACGCCATGTAGCTTGAGAGTTGTCTGTACTGACACTCAGGATCAGGAGCATTGAAAGTGAATTCTGCATATATGTCTACCTAGTTGATAAATAAAAGACGTACGCATTACAGGAATACGGAAGCAAAGTAAATAAAGGGCAAGTTACAAGTGGATGAGAGTATAGATGCAATAAAGGAGATAGAAGTCACATGCGATAATGTGTTAGTACACATGAAACTATTGAAAAACGTGCATTCGTACTGTCAGTGCCAGAGAAGATGTGCCTTTTTGCAAAATTTCTGAAGAATGTGTATCTGTTGGAAGCTGCACTTCAAACAACCGATTTAGCATTTTAAAGATTGGCAGTTAAATAATTGATTAAGAATCATGTATAACTACGTTACGAATAAAGAATTTTCAGGGATATGCATTTATAATTCTGCTAGATTGTATATTTAATTCTGTAAACTTTCAGAGAGACTTTTATTAAAAAGAAAAAACTTACTTTCGTGTTCCTGATGTTTAAATTATGATAATCTATAAAAATAAACGTATTCTTTCTTTTGTTAAGCTAATATCTTATAAATTAATGAAGAAATTAGAGAGAAGCACTGAATATCTTTATATTTGTCATACGTAATTTATGCTATATGTACTTACTGTCTAATGGTAGATTATGAAAAATTTTTTTAGGCGGGACCAACCAAATAGGGCAGCAGAAGGGAGGGGGGACTATGCCCAGTAATGAAGAATGTGGAATCAGAGATGTATGGGGACATAATCTAGAAGAAGAGTTTCGTACAATTCGTCAAGTTGTGCAACAATATCAGTATATCGCAATGGATACAGAATTTCCGGGTGTTGTAGCTAGGCCTATTGGTAAGAATCTATATTTTTTTGTAAACATTTTTTTTCACAGGAATTTTGCAATATATTGTTTCCGGGAACATATACAAATTATAAATTTTTTATTTGAAACAGGAGAGTTCAGAACTAATGCTGACTATCAATACCAGCTTTTACGTTGCAATGTAGATCTTCTGCGGATAATTCAACTTGGTCTCACATTCCTTGATGAGTCGGGGAATACGCCAGGCGGTAGCTATACAACATGGCAATTTAATTTTAAATTCAACTTACAGTAAGTCCATGTTATTGACGTTAACATCTGACTCTTAATTTTAAGCTAATTACATTAAAAATTTTTTACCTTTTTTTTTAATACTCAGGTAATAAGATATGTACATTTTTATTGTTGCTAGTGAAGACATGTATGCACAGGATAGTATAGACATGCTACAAAACAGTGGTATACAGTTCAAGAAACACGAAGAGGAGGGAATCGATCCTTTAGAGTTTGCTGAGCTGTTAATGACATCGGGAATTGTTCTTGTTGATGACATAAAGTGGCTATCCTTTCATTCTGGCTACGATTTTGGTTACTTATTGAAACTTCTAACGGATCAAAAATTACCACAGGAAGAAAGTGAATTTTTCGAGCTTCTTAGGATATACTTTCCGACGATATATGATGTAAAAGTGAGTTGTTTTTTAAAAAAAGTAAAAGTAATTAAAAATATATAAGATATAAAATACGTTTTTAATGTTACATAGTACTTAATGAAATCGTGCAAGAACCTGAAAGGCGGTTTGCAAGAAGTGGCAGAACAGTTGGAAATTCAAAGAGTGGGTCCTCAGCATCAAGCTGGATCCGATTCCCTTCTTACTGGGATGGTCTTTTTTAAGATGCGAGAAGTAAGTAATTTAATTTAACAAGATGTAATTTATCGAATAATCAATTGTGAAAATGGTAATATATATTATATTTATATGCAGAATTCTAATTTATTTTCGACTTTTATTCCAGATGTTTTTTGAAGATAATATTGATGATGCAAAGTACTGTGGACACCTCTACGGTTTGGGAACGTCATTTGTCATGAATGGATCCGGCGGATATATGGACAGTAATGGAGATAATGCCTCGACATCGTAATATTAAAGAAAGAATCAATCGTAACAGAGAGATTATTTCATTACAAATAAAATGTTATAAAAAATTCTTTTCACTTAATGATGAAGTGTATGGTTCATATCCGCAATATTGACATCATTGCTGTAGGTTCCACACGAAAGGCAATTTAGACATGTCTCTTTAAGATCTCTTCTTTTTTTTTTTATTTTTTTGAAATCTTTCTGTGACTTTTTTGTAGATTTCTTCTGTGATACGTACCATCAATCGTAAAGATTTACAACACCGAACAGCTTAAAAAAGTGTAATATAATTTTTTTGTAAACATTTGGACAATATTGATATATAAGATACCGTCGCAGTACAAAAATTCCATAATTTCCCCTACTTTTAAGATCCTTGCAGTATACATATCTAACTACTCGAATGATGCAAAAAAGTTGCTTAATCATACCCAAGCCAAACATAATTTACAGCTAAATATATTAATAATGTTCGGTGCGTTCGATATTTACAGAATTTAAGAATATCTCACGATTCTTTTTGTTTGCCGCAAAGTCGATGTATATCTAATTATTATATTATACGGTTAATGACGTAATGAAAGGATTTCTTTCTTTTAAATATGAAAAAAATTGTTTGTTGAACTCATTGAACATTATTGATGCACTCTGTACATGCTACACTACGCAGACGTATCTATTACTGTTGATATGTATATTTATTCTATGATGCATTTGTAGCGTGGTACATTTTAAACGAGAAAAATTCATATACATTTTAAAAAGCTGCAAAGGGAAGTAAACTGTTTTTAGGTTGAACCATATAAAATATTAATATAAGAGCATTATACATTTTTATTATACATATAACGGATACCGTAAATGATGCGTTCGTGTAAAAAAAAAGTATTAGTTAATACGACTTTAAAGATGAAGTAGCCTTCATATAATATTTGCTATATATACTACACGTGTTTTATTGTAAAACCTGTCCATAAGAACGCAAGAAAGAAAAGAGATTTTGGTACATTTTCGAATTAAATCGTACTAAAAATAATCTGCTTTGTAAATATGACAGTTGCAAAAGTCGAATAAATAATTTGCCTCTAAAATGACGAATTTTCATGTATTTAGCAGCAAGTCGTAGGTAACTCGATCGTTCAATCTTTCGATGAAATACATTTTTTCGTGAGCGGAAACGCCCTTTTCGTAAGTAGAACGTGCGAGTACTTGCTTTCCCGTTCGTTCTACGCACCCACTTTACTGTAGTAAAGAGATAAATGTTATCATACTAGAGCCGATGATATCAGTATCGTTATCGCGACCTGTTAACTGGATCTGAGTTCAGTCTCGCCGTGCGTATTAAAGTAATTAGTCGGTATCCCATTGCTTCACGAAAATGCGACCTCGAGCGTCGTGGAAAAAGCTCGATTGCATTTTCACATTATCGAAATGGATTCTTTTTCTCGCCTGTCTCCTTTCATTAACGCCACGTGGAATTATCGCGCAAAATGAAAGCGAGACGTTTGAAAGTGCATTCGGATTGAATTTACCCGAATCGATCGAGAAGGAAAGTACGGAGGAGATCGTCAGTTTGCCGCCGCAAACGAAAGAGACTCTTGAACAAGAGCTCGAAGATCTTGTGGTGGAGGAACAAGATTTCACTCCCATTGATAAGGAAGACGTGGAAACTCCGGTGCAAGTTTTGCCAAAGGTGAAAAATGCTTTCGCAGCGAAAGACAAGGATAAGACTGGGACGGATTCGGTCATCGTTCAAACATCTCCCGATAAAATATCAAAGGAAAAAACTGCAAAATATGTAAGATACGGTAAGTAATTCGTTATCAGTGGGCGTGATCACTATTTCATAATGAGTAATATCGAGCAGTAATAGCTGCGGAATCTACTTTCTATTAATTTTCCTTTTTCGAAACGATTACATTTTCTCTGAAATACTCTTCCCGAAACGGCAGTTAAAAATAATCCAATTACGTAGGTCGTATTCTCAAGTTCTTAAGTTTTTCACCTCACATACGATAGAAGACAATCCATATCGCTGCTTATCGCACGGTGTATTTATCAGTTACTCATTTTAACATGAATCGGGGATGATTCATTGGATGAGACGCGACCATTTTGATATATCATGAACTCATGTCGAAAATGATTGACTTTAATCGAATCATGGATTATATTTATTTTTAACGTTGCAGTGATATCAGAAATTTTTATTTGTTGCATACATACAATTAAGAATGTTCTTGTTTAAATAGAAATATTATAGAACATTTAATTGTGCAATAATATTATATAATAAGTTTATTTTAATTATTTTTTTATTAGCATTGACTTTCTTTTTTCTCGGTACACACAGATTCGAATTTACCTGACGCTTATAGGTATGCGCCTCGCCCAGACGATAATGTTCCTTTTTATCAAATAACAAAGGAAAGGTTGGAGGAAATTCGATCTGAATTTATGTATTGGTATTTCGACAAGGGTGGTAACGATAATAAAGGCGATTATCAATCGGCTCTACAGGCGACAAATCTGCAGATTCATAAGAATCTGAACTTTCAACTGCCTTTCTTCGGCTTTAGATTCAACTACACCAGAGTACGATCGCTTTTACAATTATCTGTATAACAACATAAATACTTGTTTTATAGCGATAATATAAATAATTCGTATAAATACTTAATATGTACATTAATTTAAAAATCTTGATTCATTAATCGAGTACTCCGACATGGGTATCTGAATGTTTCATCATTTAAAAGAGTCTTAGGATAAATAAAAATTGTTCGCTGTCGAATACAATTAAATGAGATGTTGCGTAATATTTTAGTTAACTGTTAATGGGTACTTGGAGTTTAGCGATCCACCGGAGCATCTTACGTACCCTCTTGTCTTTCCCATTAAAGATTGGCCCAAAAAGAATGATCCTAGCTTCATCGGCATTTTCTTCAGTAAATGTCGCATAGGATTGTTAAGAGAAAACGATATCGATCGAAGGAAACCGGGGGTGTACTTCAGGTACGCATATTCAGAAATTAACATACATGTTCTGAACATTTTTATCAAACTTATACGTGAATTTCCAAAAGTTGAAGAGATTTACGAAAAATGACCGTACTCCTCAGGCTCGAGAGAGATTTGCAAGGGAGAACCGATCAATTCGGTGTAGAGATGCGAGAGCGTGTCATGTGGGACATCCGAATGGGAGTTGTTGGCGCTGAATCGTTTGTGCCCAAACACGCCCTTATTGCAACCTGGAAGAATATGTCTTTCACGGGTGGTATCGATCTGTCTCTCCATAGAACTAATACGTTCCAGTTGGTTTTGGCCACTGACGAGGTCTTCACTTATGCTATTTTTAATTACCTCAATATCCAATGGACGAGTCATACCGAAGCGGGCGGTGATACGACGCTAGGCGAGAACGGAGTCCCTGCATATGTAAGAAATCATGGAATCATATTACATTTTATTTAATTCAATTTTTAATTGCACCTTCACCCCACGTAAAAAGTCTATTCGGTGAAACATAAATTTACTTGCGAAATTCACTCGTCTTAGGTAGGATTTAATGCTGGAAACGGTACTCAGAGTTACGAGTATAAGCCTTATTCTCAAGCAACCACGATCCGCGACTTAACGAGCAGAGGATGGGCGAACGGTTTCCCGGGGCGGCACATTTTCAGGATAGATGAGAAAATAATGCTGGGCACTTGTAACAAAGATATAGCCGGGGCTCATTTGCCGTTGGTTTTCGCACCGGAATCCGGAAACATGTTGGGCGGCACCGTCGTCAACATCACCGGACCGTGTTTTAACGAGAGCCAGAAGATTAAATGCCGTTTCGAGAACGAGGTAGTAATGGGCACGGTAGTAGACAAAAATCGCGCGATTTGCGTACAGCCGTTCTTGAAATACGAAGGCTACATACGTTTCTACATCGCCATCGACAGTGGTACTTACGATTGGAAAGGAAAATATTTCGTCGGTAAGATCTCTCTTACTTTATGATCGCTTTTATTCAATATTGAATGCATCTCTTCTATAAAAAATTATATTAATTATATATGATAGTAAAATCGACATATTTTTATTATTTTTAATAAGATTGCATTTTTACTCGTAGAAACCCCAGCAACTGCGACAGAGAGGATTTTCTTCATCGATAAAGAGGCCGTTCATTTGAGAGATCCTGCGGAAATAAAGATAACATGGAACGCATATAATTTAACTACTAACATAGGAGCGGAGATCCAGATATCATTATGGGGATACAGAGAAACCAAGACAAGACCCGAGTTTGAATTCATAACGATTTTAGATGTTCGTACGAGACAATTCAAACTGATAAAAGGAGGGAATAGTAGCCAATTAATTTATTGTATACATTTCAGAATACGGTTACCAATGTTGGTCATTACATCATCAAACCAGCCAAATATCGGGACGCATACAATCCGTATCACTTGGACATGGCGTTTGGGTTCATCCAAATCAACTTGACCAAACCGCACGTATATTCCGGACTATCGATTACACCGTAGGTTCCGCAAGATAAAATAATTGTACTTTGAGAAGTCATCGGAGATTGCGTTTAAATGATTTTAATCTTACGTAGGAGCCTGTGGAGCAGACCGATTCCGCTCGGTTGGTACTTTGCCCCTCAATGGGAACGGCAATTCGGGTCGCGATGGGCCAGCAAAATCTGCGACAGATGGATTATGCATGATCGGTATCTCAAAAACTTCGCGGCTGAAGTAGCGCTTTGTCCTTGCATCCTGGATCATGCTTTGTACGACAAAGGTCGCTTCCTTCCAGATTACAATTGCGACAAGGATTCGAATATAGATTGCTATTATAATCAATATGCGACTCACTGCGTAAGGACAGGTGCGCCCAAGTAAGTAATTTTCCGCTTTGGAGGAAGAGTTTACTTATTTTTTTACACACATGATACTGATAAAGTTTTTAATTTCTCGGACGGGCTATTTATTTATAATTTATCGTATATTATTGTGCCTCAATGCCTAAATGCCTAAAATTGTCTTAATGGCTAAAGTAATTCTTTTACATTTTGTACGCTTATTCGTATTATTTCAGCATGGACGGTTCGGAGCAACAATGTTGTTACGATAAAAACGGCTATCTGATGCTCACTTACGACCAGCAATGGGGATCGCGGCCGCACAGATCTCACAATTTGGGCTTCTTCCCGTGGAATGAGGCTAACAAAGTTCCAACTCTCTCGCATTGGTGGCACGACGTGGTGCCTATATACGCATGTTGTCTCTGGCAGGAAGAACAAGCTGTCGGTTGCGAGACGTTCCGATTCGAAAGAAGACCATCACAGGATTGCATCGCTTATCAATCGCCGGGAGTGTCGACAGTATTCGGCGATCCTCACTTTGTCACATTCGACGGCGTGGAGTACACCTTCAACGGCAAAGGCGAATTCGTACTATTACGAGTGAACGATATCAGAGATAAACTCGATGTACAAGGTAGATTTGAACAAATGCCGGACAATATGTATGGTCGCGTGATGGCGACGCATCTTACCTCGGTAGCAGGTGAGCTCTTGCTATTTTATTACATACATTTCATCTTAATTTATCTTGATTTTCAGATTTAAGTTACGCTCCTAAGATGGTCTTCACTCTAATATTAATATCGTTGTTTTACTGACAATAACTGCGACCATAATCGATGCATTATATCTTGCAGTGAGAGGTAATAATTCTGCTACCATCGAGGTTCGTTTGAGACCTAAACATGCACAGTGGCGATATCGGCTCGATGTCTTCGCGGATGGTCAAAGAGTGTACTTTGATAGAGCGTCCTTAAAATTCCAACACTTCCCTGGCGTCGTCGTTTACACTCCTACATATATTTTGAATCAGAGCGAAGTCATTATTATGCTTGACACTGGTGCTGGTGTAGAAGTCGTGGAAAACGAGGGATTTATGTCCGCTCGCACATATCTACCGTGGTCATATGTGGTAAGAAATAAATGTTTATTTCTATTATATCACATTATATTACGTGCAAGAATTGAAAAACAATACACGAATATAAATGCAAAATTTACATAAAATATGCAATATATAGCAATATATAGCGAATATTCTAAATATATTTTGTATATCTTTTAAATGCGAGAAATATTAGAAAAAATATTACTTTTTCATTGTAGAATAAAACCAGAGGATTGTTTGGTATTTGGAATTTCGATCCAGTGGATGATTTGACAAATCCGTCCGGATATCAAGTTCCAATCACTAGCGTGAATCATTCAGCGACTATTCACACGGACTTCGCGATACATTGGATGCTGGAGGATAAGGAGAACAAACTTTTAGGGGCGGCTTTGTTCCATAGAGAATTTGGTAGAACGGCGAGCTATTATGCTAATCGCACATTCCAGCCGGAATTTCGAAAATATCCGTCAGAAATACTCCCAGTAAATAGATCACACGACATAATGCGCGCTATAGATTTGTGCGGTGATTCGTATCAGTGTCAGTACGATTACGCTATGACGTTGAATCGAGATTTAGCCCACTTTACCCGAAATTACTACGACACGTACACCCAAATTCGAGCGTTGAATAAAAAAGAAGGTAAGTCTGTAACATTTATTACAGACTTAATTTAACTATTACAAACTTAACAATTTAAATACATTGAAAAATTTAATTTGCTAGTCATATATTACACATATGCATATATGTTTTTTAAAATATTATATATGTGCGTGTATCCTAATTTTCCAGTTGTATCATGCGGTGTACTGGAAACCCCACGGTTCGGACGCAAGAGTAATTTCTTATTTGTCCCGGGGACGAAAGTGAGCTTCGAATGCAATCAGGATTTCATATTGATCGGCGATCAACGTCGGGTGTGCACGCCAGAAGGACGCTGGAACACTCCGGAATACGGATACACGGAATGCCTTCGTAAGTATACCATTATTTATCAGTTTCTCACTGCATTCTCACTGTGCTGTTTAACGATCTTAAATGAGGTAAGAGAATAAGGAATGCAATAAGGTGTAATGCGCAGAGAAAATATTTAACGGTAGCGCATTTGCCAGGTCAATTAATTCGAGACGGAACTCAAATTCCATCAATTTATTTTAAAAGGTAGATCGAGTCTGATCTCATAATCGAGCAATTAATCAACAAGATATTTACGCCGAAGCGAATTTCTCTCTTTCTCTCTCTCTCTCTTTCTCTCCTTTTATCTCTTTGATTTCTTAATGTGATTTCTTTTCTTCTTTTCTCCAACGGGATTTCTAAATGTTTCTCCTTTGCTGCGCGCGATTGACACTCTTGTTATAATACAAATATAGGTCACATCGAGTACGTTCAGCGTACAGCGTGGACCGTAATGGGTATTATTTGCGCTGTGTTAATACCCGTGTTGGGCTGCATCGTCTTTGGGTTTATTTATGTGAGAAGGAACCAATCGCAGGAAAGTTCGATGAAATCTTGGCGTTATTCCGAGCGCGATTCTGGTATCGACAATGAATCCACGCTGAAGCAGAGCACGCCGTTAAAGTCGTACGACGATAGGGCCATTACTCCAATTAGCGACACTAGCACAATTGAAACTAATAGCGGCACTAGGAAGCGTCGTACTTACGACAAAGTGTACCGCACCAACGAACCCTTACCCAATAGACCGTACATTGACTTTGAAGATAAAGAATGGGATCTGAAGGATCCCACTTCGCCCACGGGGTCGGATTCAGGCACAGATTCGATTAGAAAAACAGGCAGCCCTACGAAAGAGAGCGATGTTTAGTTACGATATTCATCTCTTAGTAGTATGTAACAATTGTAGTGAAATATTCAGATATATTTTGCTCAGGCGAAATTGCTTTATTTGCACGCGTCGTTTTCAGTCAGCATGTACATGTATATGTGACCATGACAATATACCTTGATTCCAATTTCAAATAATATACATCTTGCATACACACATAAAATTAATAGATTCATCGCAATATATCTGTACATATATTGAGTGAAATTAATTCGACACGCGATTGATCATAATCAAAATCTAATATAAAACAGCTATTGCTGATAAATTTTCGTTTAGACTTAGATTTCAAACATAACTCCATTATCATTTTTGTATTGTTTGGTGCCGTTTTAATGTGTTTTGTAGATAATATACATATATACTGTTCTTGCTGTGGAATAGAAATAGTTACAATATTAATTGTATTCAAAGTACATATGTTCTCACTTATATGTATATAATGGTAATCTATCAATTAACAATAAATCAAACATTATGTATTCTAAACAACGATTAAATACAATAGCAACTATTTAACTGTATAATCGGTTTATATAATTGCAACGAAAGTATTTATAACAATTTAATCGCGTCATATACTAGTGTTCACGTATTGTAAGAATCTTAATAAAATTTTATACATTATTAAACGAGATGATGGGAATTTTCTATTCCACATGCATGCACAGAAAATGTTTGAGATAACAAAATAGAATGTTTGTCATCATTATGATGCAGTCTTAGAAGCGCATTAGAATGGAATGGAAATTTCCATCAAAGTTATGAATTTTTCCTATTACTACCTATTACTACCTCCTCTCCTTCTCTCTCATTTAGATATTTTATATATTATTGGTAAAAATCTATTTGTGATAATAATAATGCTATGTATCATTAACGGAATTAAAATCAATTATAAATAGAAAAAATTATAAATTTTGCTAGTTTAATGGTGCAGAATTACATGAAATTTTATAGTAAATTGAATTGGAAAATTTTATAGGTATTTTATTTTATTATATCAATGGAAAAGAATTGTTTAAAATTATACATGCATGAAAATAAATGCATGCTGATTGCCTTAATTATTTTTGTGTATTTTTGTGTTTCATCGAAAATAAAATCTCTCTTTTATTATACAATTGGCTGATCCACGGAAATAATAAAAATTTATATACAAAATATTCCATTTATATTATATCAGAAAAACAAAACATTATCCAAAAGAGATTTTATAGTTTACTATGAAATTCTACAATCTTCCATGCTCAAATCTCTCTTTTATTATACAATTGGCTGATCCACGGAAATAATAAAAATTTATGTACAAAATATTCCATTTATATTATATCAGAAAAACAAAACGTTATCCAAAAGAGATTTTATAGTTTACTGTGAAATTCCACAATCTTCCATGCTCTATTAATAGCACGTGAATTGTTTCTAATTGGATACGATTTTCTGATTATTCGATTTCCCGATTATTCGATTACTCTTTATACGTTCGTGTAGCATAATGTACGACGTGTTTCCTTATGCATACCGCAGGTCAGCAGGAATATAGTTCCCGTCAAGCAGGAATTACCACCGGCATAGTGCTCGCTTGCCTGATCCCCATACTGTTGATAGTCATTTGCGTTGGATATCGAGCCCTCAAGAGCCGTAAGGAACAGCGGGAACAAGAGGAGATCTTAGCCAGGTATCGAATCCACTTCACTACTAATTCCGTGATGGTATCCCATACGTGATCGCGATTAAATCTATATCACTTTATTTCAGAACGCGGCAAGCGGAGCTGCAACGATTGCGGAAGATTGGCGAGGAGGATGAATCCATCCCTTATCCTCCCAGCAAGACCACGGAGATCAATTAGAGGAAATTTTGTATACCAAATTCTTAGGAACGTAGAACTTTTGTACGCTACTCATGTGTCATTTCGCATTATTTACTTGTAATCCACCAATTGCCATCTATTGGGCAATTGTGTCATTTCTAAATTTATTTAAATATGCATTTAGGAAAGACTAGATCTAATTGTAAGACGGCGACATAAGATTTTGTAGCTACTTTCTTTTTTTTTATAAACCTTGCCTGCATGATGACAAGAGAAGACAATTAACTCTTTTTCTTCCAAGTTAATCGTATATTATCAACTTTCGCAGATATAAAAATAAATTAGAAGAATAATTTTTTCCAAACTCTCCAATAACGGACAATATTCTATCACATCTGTAGCAATGTTTTTATGCAGTCAAAATTTACAGATCTGTCTGAAGAAAACTGGAAATCACAAGTTGTAATAAAAACTTTTAGGAATGTGTTTTTCATACTTAAAGAAAAAGAATTTATTATGTTAGGTCTAAAAAAATGTAGTTTCTGAGATATTAGAGTTTATTATCAATTTATTGGTAGTTTCTCCTTATAATTTGGTATTTTTGGTAATTTTTTATTAGGATTTTATTCAAGTTTTCAGGTTCGCCCGATATTTTTGTTACAGTCGTATTATAACATTCAAATACATACAATGATAATAATATTACAGCCTGTTTAATGCATAAATACATATAAAAATTAATTATTAATATAATTGTAATACAATGTAATATTAATATAATGTACATAATAAATGTTTTACATCTACATAATGCATGTACGGATGCTGCGGTTAGAACGGGGCCGCCGCACGTGACGGAGACACGGCCGCCATCTTGCGACGGGAACGGGTCGCCGCGCCGCGCCGCGCCGCGCCGGCACGTTCCGTTGCCGACGGCACGGCGTTTTACGACACAGCGCGAGAGGCCGAGAGCTTCGCTCGCGCGGCGGTAGTTGCGGCACGTCACTCCGTGGTGACGTTGTGTCGTCGTTTGGTTGATCACGAGCAGCAGCTCCTGCGTTTCGCGACACTCGCCCGAGTGCTTGTCGCCTTATCGTCGCGCGACGGGGTTAATTGCGGCTAATCTACGTTGTCGCTGGCGACAGTAACCATTGCCTTGAGAGAGAAAGAGATACAGAGCGAGAGATAGAGGGAGTGCGCACGAGTCCGCGTGTCTCGCTCTCCGCGGAGAAATCGTGGCGGCACTTCCGCTTATCCCGGGGACCGCACCGCCGGATGCACGGAACGGCGCTGGGTATGTACTGGTAATAACGTCATTACCGTCCGCGTATTGTCGCGGAGTCGCCGCTTGCGACTAGCGGATCGTCGCAACGGGACATTGCATGGAGCTGGATGTTCATTTTGTTCTCGCAATCTCGCACTGTCGCGTTCGGTTTGATTCTTCCTCGGGAAATTAGACGCGCGAACCGTGAGAGAAACTGAATGAGATTGTTGCAGCCGCGTTTTGTTTTACTTAGACCCTTGGATAATTTGCTCGCGTTCGCCATTAATTCTTGTCATACGGGAAGTATAAATAAAAAAGAGATTCGATGAAAACGCAGCGACTTTTTCACGAATAATTGATTCGTTCATTGAGCTGTACAGTAGTTTGTCGATAATACAAATGATACGCGGAGCTGGCAAGTGTAATCAAATAAATAAAAATGAGCTTAAATTCTGGTAGGATGTTTTTTTTGTTGGTTACCAAATATGCTGGAACACGCTACAAGCATGTCACTGTCCAAGCATGTAAACCGGGTCACATGTGCACGATTAGCAGCCGGAAAGTGATTACAGGATGGTCCAAAAAAAGCTGGACAAACCTCCTATATTTACCTAGATTCAGCCCCGCTTTAATCTCGCACGAAATTAGTTTTAATTTTTTTTTTTATTAATTTTTAATTATATCCAATATATGGTGTCACATGCTCTGCAATTACACAAACATTAATAATTGAACAATTTTTCGCCCTATTTCTTTTTCGATGCGTAGCTCAATGAATATCGTTTTAATCCTTTGTCCAAATTATTTGTTGAACGCTTTGTATAACTGTAATAGATGTATCAGGAGGTTGAATTAAAATTTAGTTAAACGTTAAAAATTTATAATTAAAAAATTAAATATTAAAATATTAATTATGTACTTATAAATTGCAATTTTAAAGCGGAAATTTAAAATTTATAAGCCAAACGAGAGAAAATGTGTGTAATTTATAAATCATAAATTTATTTGCATTGAATATTTAACTTATAAGTTATAAATTTCCGCAAAGCGGAAATAGGTTTCTATATACTTTAAGCTGCGGATCGGCAGAGGAAAACAAAAAAGTATTAAAAAAGGGGAAAAACGTTATTAAAACCACCGACTCGAAAGTTTAATCGGACGGTAGAAAGTTAATATATCAGGCTGCGTTTATTTATCGGCATAGCTTGATATTAATGTCTGCCTGTTAACGTGCGCCGAATGTTGATGCATGAATTCGCATTCGCGGCATAATTATCCCGAATTTCTCTGCGCAAGGAATACAACATTTTCATTTATGGCGCTAATTTGCATGCAATATGATTATGTCGCACGCGTTCGTAGTTGTGTTATCTATACAACATGAGGAAATTGGATATAACGCATTCATAAACCCGCATGTTAAACGTGATCAATTGACTTTTATCACGCGCGCATAGCGCTATCGAGCGAGCCGCCGAATGAACGAGGAAGAATCCTAATGCCCCGTGCTAAGTATATTATTAGGCACTAATCAAATTTACCGTAATGACAACGTGTTACTTTTGTAATGCAAAGCTGGCTGCTGGGGCTGCCTTCGCCGTTCGCTTAGCGCATGTCTGAAGTCGTTTACAATTAGACGAAACTCGACTCGGGCTTTTCTTATCGGGGCTTCGAAGATAATGTTTCTCGGTAAATTGCAAGGCATGGAGTTACACACCGAGTTTTCCACTTTTGCAAGCATGGAGCGCGCGCGCGCGAATTTAATTCTCCTCTCTTCCGTAGATTCCGTAGACGTGCGTCTAGTCTGATTTATTCGCGACATCATATCGCGAATTGGGAAACATGTACGGCATATTACAATGGCTCGATCATGGCTAGGATGTTTGTTCGGCGTCTTAGTACCGTCCGTCGTCTTTTACCTGTACCTGCTGCTGAACGGTAATTACGACGTCGATCACATCGATTCTCTCTCTTTAGCACTGAAAGACATCGGAGAACGTTGTTTCTAGTGCCCTCCGCGGAGATAGGCAAATCGAGCATCGGAGGCAAGTGGCGATCGTTATCGGCGGGGGTGGAGGGATCGAATCTGCGGGCGGGAGACCGCTCCGCCGAACGGTCGCAGTTAAAAAACAATTTCGAGGTAAACGCCCGTAAACCTTATACTTTCATCAGCGTCCGCTGTGCAACGGCCAGTGATGTTCTACATTTTCAAGGTGAAATGCGACACGATACACGTAGCCATGGTGTGCGCCGGATACAATTCAACCTTCGCCCTCGTAACCGTACTGAAGTCCATTCTGTTTTATCGCACGAATCCGTTGCATTTTCATTTGCTCGTCGACGAAATTGCGAGGAAAACGCTTTCGACCCTGTTCCGAACGTGGGATTTGCCACATGGTTTGTACGCTTTTACGAGGCACGTTGGTTTGTTACTTTTTACAGGGCACGCACTACCCCTTTGTGACGTACACGGGAGCAGAAAAACCTAATTTTTATCCACGTCTGTGTTAACGCGGCGTGCAGAGTATAGAAAAAAAAGAGAGAGAGAGAGAGAGAGAAATTACTTTTCCGACGTAAATATAAAATGCATTTAATTGAATTTGTTAAATTTTCCAATATAGGTGCGCGCGCGAAGTTTTATTAAAATCGAGATTTTCAAAAGAAGGAGAGTAAAAAATATATTCCCTTTTAATACATATGAATGGCTTTTACACAGTATATCGAATAATAGATGCGTATCGTGCGAAATCGCGCTACTCTTTTTCGCCTTTGATCGCTTCAAGGGATTATTTTAAATAAGTGAACGTTATTTCAAATAAGTAAACGTAACGTTCTACGAGGCTGAGATTTGGGTGCCGAGGGTCTCCTGGATACCGAACAAGCACTATTCAGGAGTGTATGGTCTTCTGAAATTGATACTGCCGGACGCGATGCGAGAGGACCGAGTGCTCGTGCTGGACACGGACGTAACCGTGCTGACCGACATGCATCCGTTGTGGAAGATATTCGAGAGATTCTCGGCCGGCCAGACCATAGGCTTGGTGGAGAACCAGAGCAACTGGTATGTGAAGGCATTATCATACGGCCAGCGGCCGTGGCCGGCTCTGGGCCGCGGATTCAACACCGGCGTAATGCTGATGCATCTGCAACGTTTACGAGACGGAAAGTTCGCGAGAGCCTGGGAGAGCGTGACGAAACGTGTGTTGGGATACATTCCCGAGACGAGCTTGGCCGATCAGGACGTGATAAACGCGGTGATCAGGGAGCAGCCGGGTATCGTGTATAAGATAGAATGTACGTGGAATATACAGCTGAGCGATCACACGATAAGTGACACGTGCTATCGCGACACGAATCGCATAAACGTACGTCCCGTCCCATTGTAACTTCGATTATACCGCGTCGTCGAGTGCGCGCGAATGGGAATCGATCGACTTTTCACTGAGCGCTCGCTCGTTTCACTTTTAGATTCTCCATTGGAATTCCCCGCGAAAGCAAGACGTTCACAATAAGCACGTTAACGAGTTTCGAAAATTGCATCGGGTCTTCCTCGAGATGGACGGCAATCTGTTGCGAAAGCGCTTATTCGGCTGTGACAAACACGAGAGCGTGCTTCCTGTGAGTTAAGAGAGACCCTATGAAATCTCCTGATATTTCATTTAATGCGACTCTTTTATCGCATTGACGCGCATTTTTTTTTTCCTTTTTAGTATAACGAATCGAGTCCGTGTCGAGAATTCGAGAAAGGCGCTACCATTTTGTATCGCACGCATCCTTTTCTTCTCGAATATGAATACAACGTGTACTCGCCGATGGATGTTGCTCTAGTCACTCAGTGTAGCATCGAAAGGATACCGCTATTGGAAGCGTTATCGAAACACTGGCCGGGTACTATAAGCGTCGCCCTTTACTTGACCGATGCAGAGGTTCAGAATTTCCTGGATTTCGTGCGAGGCTCCGCGGATTTGCGGACGAGAAAGAACATCGCTTATCACGTCGTGTACAAAGACGGGGTGCGTTTCTAAAAAGCAATAGTGCATCTAATTTAATAAAAAAAAATAGATTAAGAATTTCTAAATTACAATTTTCAAAATTTGAAGAATTAAAGATATCACATTTCTTAAAGCTGTATTTTAGAAATGACATATCGTTAAACTGAAAAAATTCTATAAAATTATAATTCATATTACATTGTATTATTTCTGAAAATTCAATAACTGACTTTTCTGTTTATCTAAAATGTTATTTTTCATTCAGGATCTTTACCCTATCAATTATTTAAGAAATACTGCGATATCATACGTACCAACTCCATTCGTCTTCCAACTTGACGTTGACTTCTTGCCGCAATTCGGGCTGTATGAAAATATCATGAACTATATCAATCGATTAAATATCAATGAATCGGACAAAATAGCTCTGATCGTACCAGCGTTTGAAACTGAACGCTATAGGTAATTCCTCGCTGTCGCAATATCGAAATAAATTGTTTTATCAAGAAAAGTTACCTCTTTCAGGTTCACGTTTCCTACCAATAAAGAGGAATTACTGAAGTTTCTTAAACGCGGTATTTTGTACACGTTTCGCTATCATGTTTGGACACAAGGACACGCCGCCACGAATTACAGCATTTGGCGAAATAGTACGGAGCCTTATCAAGTGCGTGCGAGAGCAATAATTAAAAAAACTATTGTGATACGATTCGAGTTTGGGGATATTTTATATTAAAAACATTGTTAAAGATAAATAATCGATTACATGTATGTAAGAAGAATAATAAATATGCATTATGAATGAATTATAGGTTTCATGGGAACCAGATTTTGAACCTTACATAGTAGTTTCGAAATACGCTCCACGATATGATACCAGATTTGTCGGATTTGGTTGGAATAAAGTTTCCTACGTGACCCATTTGACTGCACTAGATTATAAGTAAGCCGCACTAATTTTATTCATTTAGATAATTAAATATTTGCCCAAATCTAATTAATGTAGCGCATGATTTAAATCGAAAACTAAAATTGCAGATACATCGTTTTACCAGATACCTTTATTATTCATCGACCTCATGCTCCTAGTTTAGACATCGGCAAATTTAGGACAGATTCTGTTTATAGAAGGTACTATGGCATGTATAGGATATCTTTTATTTTTTAATTTATTAGGACATTGTCACAACGAAGATATCGGTTCGTTATACAACAATCTTTTCTGAATTTCTACTCTAATTATTTTACAGATGTCTTAAAAAGTTGAAGGATGAATTTGTTGAAGAGCTGGTAGCAAAATATGGCGAGACTGCACTATCGAAACTAAAGAAAGAGACCAAAGAAGAGAAAACTTAAGAGATTATATAATTTTAACATTTTAAAATATATAATGATAAGAATTCATTATATTTTTAATGAATACCTGTGTATCATGCAATGATTATGAAAAATCTGTGTATTGCAGCTATTTTCTTAACAAAAATATTCATCCTTTTAAATAAAACATGCGTTATTTATTTACCATTTCCAAATAACAATAATAAACATCTGAAAAACAGGTGGTAAAAATGGATCAAATTTGGGATGGGGAAATATTTATTAAAATTTAACCCATATATTTAGTGGAGTGTACAGAGTGGTGCTTTCAGTACATTATTGTAATAATACAATCACACTAAATATTTCATTTATAAAATATGTATAATATTTACAGCGCCAGTATGTTAATACATTATACATACAAATCATAATCGCGGCCGAAAATTTAGATTTGAACCACTGAAAATTGAGACATTCATTACAAGGCAAGGTATTTTTTTTTTCATAAATACAGTAATGACGACAATAATGACGACATTAGTAACTTTATAGCGTAAATATAATTATTATAATATCTTAAAAAATAGAGCAATATTAAAACATAATGGTAATAAAAAACTAATAGTAAAAATAATATTAGTAGGAATAACGGTAAAAATATACCGTTAACAATGGTGAAATTTTTCCTCGATCATCGATACTTCTAACGCATATAGAATCTGGCAGAAACGCGGATGTTACATTTCGGATTAATATTATTATCTACAACATACGACACGCAGATATAAATCATTTACATTTACAGTATCATTCCGACTTATATATCTCGATAAAAACATTTTTCGATCTTCTAGTTCCCACAATCTCACAATCTCTCGTCCGGGATACGAAGTTGCCTCAATGATATATTATTTTTCTTTTTGATTCGCGATTCAGTAGAGAAATACTCGTTGAGCACGAGTTAGCCAGATGCGATCCTTAGACGTGACATTATATGACATTATATAGTTCAACATGTGTCAACAGAATTATTATGCATATAATGCACATATATGCATAATAACGTATTCGTCAACACTTTGTATGATTTTATTTTACTTGTACACGTTACGTTCTTCCTCCATCGAAATTTAGCGCCATTAGATACCGCAATTAGGCAGTTTCAACAATTATTTATGCGCTAGGCGAAGAGCTTATCAACTAAAAAAATCGTTCGTTCTGTAATGAATAATAATAGAAGCAAACGAACACGGTTCGTCCATAGCTTTAGTCGATGTTAATTAATAATAATTGCTCATGTTTACGTAAGTTTCATTATAGAAATATATGACCCATCAAATTATATTTCTTAAACAAGGAATAGTTTTCACGATGGCATTGTGCATCACTTCGTAAAAATGCAATTCCTCTTCTATGGAGAAATAACAAGAAAACTGCGTCCATAAAGTACGTGTAATTAGAAAACATTGCCCTAATTCTAAAGTTGTCAGTCTTGAGAGACGAATAATTAAGTTATTTACCGAATACTTTTGCACACTATGAAACGTAATAATGTAAAAAAATTTGTATATTATAAAAATCTAATAGTAGGTATAAGGAATTCGCAATAATAAGCGGAAAATTTGTGTTCTGAACATTTTTACGTACTTGTGTCAGGAATGCATATAATTTAAAGAATTTAAAGAATTCATGTCTTTTCTATAAATATTTTCTTTAAATCGTATTTGATTTGAAGAAACGGAAATATTGTGCACAGTTCGCTGGAATATGTGTAATCATCTAATATGTTGTAATTGTGTAGAGTACAAAATCCCACGGAATGTTGTAATAAATGCAAAATGCTAAGTATTTGATACGCATTAGGTCTGTATGAACATTTTCACTGAACTATGCTCTACAAAACGCACGCGTCTTATAAAAAGTGTTTTAATTAGATCCGTAAATAATTGCTCGGAAGATTACAAGTTGGACCGATCTACTGGACGGTACCTTCGATTGACCGCTCGTTGGCAGAAAGTGAAACATCATATTTTTGTAGGTTTTAATTTTATGTTTATATTTATCGTTTATCACGTAGAAGTAAATGTTAGTAAGAAATTATAAATGAAGAAAATTTTATTTTACAATTATTCAGAATATTGAATAATTTTCACAATCAACAATTTCGTTAAAATCATACAACTAATCTAAATTGCGTCTAATTAAGAGCACTTAATAAGTTTAGTAACCAATGATATTAAAATTATACAAATGATGTTAATGATATGCGAATATATTAAAATGATTGAAACGCCACCACTATTAATTTCGACAAAAATTTTGACCGAGTCAAGCTTCGTGGGTAGCGCATACAAATGGGAGTAATCTAAATGAGCTTGCTTGTGCCAGCCGTAAATTACCCCATTTTAATGTAAATTACCGTTACACTTCTACGAGCACGTACAAATCGAAGGGCATTGGAAGCGAGGAGTGTGCGTGCATGATATTTGAAATATCACGCAAACGACATTGCGTTGTAGTTGGCAGTTGGATAGATAATTGAGCGCTGAGAATTTGCGATACAACGTCACGATTATCATGAATGTTTAATAAAGTCGGTTTTCGTTCGTGTGAAATCGCGTTTTTAATTTTGCTCCCGATAACGTATCAGCCCAGGCAATATACCTTTTTCACTATGACAATAAATGGAGAATTACGTATCTTGGAACGTAATTATAGCCGAACGAAAATCTTCAACAAACGAAAATTGGAATATCTTCCATAAATCGAGAACGATTTAAAATAGATCTCACTGGGTTTTATATTATGTACAAAAATAAAAAGAGGATTGTGGATTGAACGTTCGATTACTTCGTTGACATTTAAAGGGTTTTCATTTGAGAATCTCGGTTGTCTTCGAACAAAAATAAAAGCTCGTTTAAACCTCGATTACTTCGTTGTCAAGAATTAATAAGTTCCTTGTTAACGAGAGCGAGAGAGAGAGAGAGAGAGAGAGAGAGAGAGAGGCAGAGAAAGAGAGAAGGGATTTTATACGGAAGATACGTGCGGTCGATTGCATTTGAAATAGACGCGATAGGTGTTAGCCGGCATTCCGTGATCGATCGGCGTCGAACATTCGCGGCGCAGGACACGTAGGTGAGACGGTTTCGCAATCGCAATTCGGGATACACTCGGTGACAATCAATAAATTATCCCCGATGCCGGGTATGACGTACGTACATTCGCTTCGTTAACTGTCGGATGCGCGCAGCACTTTCCCACAGTGTTAAATGGAACGTGCGCCCGGTGAATCTCACGTTACCCCCATTCGAATGTGTCCGAGGGCTAAACGACGGTATCGGCAAACGAGAGATCGATTCCTCTCTGCTAATCGGCCCGGGTGAGACACCGGGCCACGGAGAGAAAAGCGCGATGCAAAATACAAAATTACAAAAATATACTCGTGGCGCCGATAACGACCGGACCCGTGCCGTGTCTCCGTGCGGGTCTCCATCGTGTATCATTTACAATATGGACAGGGGACGTTATGGGGTAAGGTGCAATTGAGAGGAGGGCAGGGCGGAGGAAAGAGAGAAAGAGGGAGTGTATGTACATGGCACGGCACGGCGATCGAGCTGGGCGAGCCGCGACTCTGCTAGGCCGCTTAAAATACTGTTCTCCGATGTTCTCCAATCGTGCGAACTCGATTTTTCGCGTGCGCGCATCGAAAGTGCGGTCTCCTTCTCATTTGCGCGACACGTGCGAGTCGTTGAACGGAATACCGGCACAGGTCTATCGAGCTAAAAAGAGAGAAATACGAAAAAAAAACCCGACGTTCCGCTCGTAATATCGATTCGACGATCGCGGAAAAAACGGAGGGAGAGAAAAATGGATGTAGAGGATGGAAAAATCGGTTGGCACTGGCCTACGAGAAACCGGGAACGTTTCTCAGGCTGTCGCGGCGCATCGCGACCGAACATTTTTCTCGCACGAAAGCCAGACGGTAACACGCCGCAATAAGTCGTCGATCGCGGCAGCGCGGCGAAAAATCGAGGCGACACGACCGCGTTGCTACTTTCTCCGCCCTGTCTCACCCGGACGGTTATCTTCTTTGCGCCCGAGCCGTAGCCGTCGAGCGCTTAATACTGTTTGGCGTAATCCGGGCACGGAAAGCCCGGTTTTTGGGGTTCTTGGCGACCGTCACACTTTATGCGTCCGCGAAATCAATCTCTAAAGCCGGAGAACCATCGTTAGGATATAAAATAAAGGGGGTAGCTCTAAAAGGAAGGAAAGAAGAACGGTGCAAGGAGGAAGAATTGAAGAGAATCAATTTCGCGAAATTAAATTAAATATTTGTACAACGATCCGAATAAAATTCACGTAATATCGCAAAATGAGCGACTTTGATCGATGAAATTAGGATGCAAGATGACGAAAGTAAAACGTCTCTTTTTCATTCGAGTTTCTAAGTGACATTTATACGCGGCATTAAGGAAATCTTCCCTCTAATTCGCGTTCGAAGTACCGAGTATTTAATAAATCGAAACTGTCTCATGCATTTGTATGAGAAAAGAAGCTGGAGTTTACCATCGAGGGCATCTCTTCCCATACTTCGTATATCGCGACACAATTCCGCGGCGATGCATATATGGAGTAGAACCCGGCAAGTTTTATCTGAACAACGCTGATCTCGGCAGTCGCCACCGAGTCCGGGAGACAAGAATACGGATTGATCGAGAGCGCTCTTTGAATTCAAACATCGTTCGACGGTAAGTCAAGTTCGCGTAGAGAATTCGTTCAAAATGCGTTTCCTCGTACCGCCAGGAGAACCGCCGGCCGCGCGCAATCGCAACAAGTTGTATACAATCGTGTTTGAAATCCCTGCTGAAGCAGGAGAAAGGGAAACGTTAATCTCCCGTAGATAAAAAGGTAACAAAAGCATAAAGAGTGGATGGCTCGCCGGCGATAAATTCGCAGTTAAAGAACGTTCCCTACCTACCCTGACCTCGGTGAAATATCGCCAACGGGCGAGGCGGCTCCTCACGTGTGTACGTGGTGGTAAGCGCACGTAAAGCACTCCTTATCACGATGTATCGTAGCCAGATGTTTCGCGCCGGGAACGGAGCCGGCGAATCGACAGCGTTAACCAGCGCGGAGGATAATGGAAGCACCGCAAAGAGGGACCTGTACTCATATCGCGGAAATCGCATTGCGATGGAAAAAGATGAGGAAACAGAGCAGGGAATGAGTTTCTCGTTTCGAAGGGGCATTAACTTCTACGGCGAAAGAAAAATGCGCCGCCGGCTGTGCGCGCGACAAGTCGCTCCGACGAGTCACATGTTTTCCAGTTTCAAGGAGAGACGATTTATCGGCCATCAGGTATTCGAGACCATAAGTCCGAACGCGTTCGCTCGTCGATGATATATAGCTCGTATGGACGTTCTACTTTTACGATATATTGTCGTCGACGGTGGAATTGTAGCGATCGAATGTATCTCAAAATGGGAACGCGTTGAATTCCTGTTCCTCACTCCGCGTTTACGACACGTCGTAATATCGTCATCTTTTTAAATTACGCTCGTCTAACATTTCGCCCGCGCTTATATCGCGCTGTCCTTTTGACGACTCGCACTCGGCGACACTCGTACGAGCGCTACACGCGCTCTGGCCAATAATTTTTACGCTCGCGTCCGGGATATTATGCGCAATATGCCGGAGTTGTTAACAATCGAGCTGTAATTGTTGCTAATTGGAACTCACCACGCATAACGTTCAATTAATTTCAAGTCCCGAAGTAAATTTGGATCGGCAGAGGAGTGTATATATACATCAGCACTAGTCTCTTTTTTTTTCCCAGTGTTATTCATGGTCAGTACGTTGGTGATAGCGGAGACCAATCGGGCAGCGACGCCAAATTGGTCTCGTTTACAAAATGCGTTGTTATTCACTCGGTCATTCTGGCGATAATGAATCACACGAATTTCAAAGGTCGCGATACTACGTGCAATTAGCCTCGACCGAAATAAACGCACAAATGTCACATGTATTTTTTTTACTGTACATCATTTTATCGTATTTCACAATACGATCTGTTTTCATAACTTGCAACGAGCGCCGAGTGTCATCGCAGCACTTACATCTACTAATAGATTTATACAATTGCTATAATAGATATTATTATCCATTTAACGTAATACAAAGTGGCACCGTTATATAGGTAGCATAGGGTATTCCGTATTGCGTTAACGATATTTGTGAGACGATCGATTCGCCGCTATGTCACAAGTCACACCTGTTGACGATTTAAAACGCAAACGTCGCTGACGGAATACTGAGACACCTCTACGGATACGAGCACGGTCTAACGATGCGCTTACAGAAGGAGAATGGTCACAGATTAGTGTGCCGTTCGACGTAAGCTTAGCGTAAGAGTTTGCGTTGCTTGCGAATGCAACGAGTCCTGCTACAGTTCGATACAGGCCTCGGAATTTCAATGTTAAAAAAGGAGAGAAACGCGACAGGGGCGCATAACAGCTAGATAGATTCTTAACAATATTAAATTCTCATCGTGTTTATCGCATAAATGTAACATGTGCAAAACGTTGCCTTGCCCGAACCTTAACACTTTCCGTCTATACACGCGAATCGTGCCGTAACGATCGCGATTTCCCATTACGGGGTAACACGAATAGAAGACGAATTCACTGGTATCGCTCTTCGCGGAACGGACTCGCGTTTAGTACTTCCAGTTGCTTCGTGCTTCGCGTAAATTTCACACAAAACGCGAATAGGTTTCGCCTTATCGACTAATACCGGCGGCAATGTCTGGAACCTTATTCACATTTATCACGTTATCACCTCACGGCGCGTGGCGAGCATCAAATTAAATCGCTAAAGGAACTTGATGAAGAAAAAAAAAAAGAAAAAAGAAAAAGACACGTAGAGGAAGGCGAGGGAGTGACAAGGGACACCCGCTTGACGATCGGTTCGTTCGGAAAACAATTCATGCGGATCACGATTTATTGGTTTCGAATGACTTCGAAATGCTCCGTTCAATAAATAACTTACAAGATAACTTACAGGAAGGGAAAGTTGAGGAACGGGGATAGGTGACACGAATATCCGATCGGCATGTCTTCTAAATGTCGTCGTCAGCGATTTCAGCGAAATCACCCGTGTTCATTCCTGGCAGTCCTGACACCTTCTAGAGTCCCCCTCCCCCTTCTCGCCCATGTTTCGTTCACCCTCCGGACTGCGGCTCATCGAACGAAGTGGAAGTCCCGCGCGCGCCAGACGCGCGTCTCGAAAGGCACTACCGGTTTATTGTAAGTGTGGTCACGCACGCCCCATCGTGGCGCACTACGACCAATCGCCCTCATTGCGGACGATGCCCATGGTATCATACTTCCGTGCCGTCCTCGCCCTCGTCCTCGTACAGCGTTGGTCCGTTGGCGGATTTCTTCTTGGGTTTCGGCGGCGGTCTCGGCGGCACCTTTCTGCCGAGGGTATTGCTGGCGGCGGCCTGTTGCTGCTGCTGAGTCAGAAGCAGATGATTGCCGTCCATGCTCTCGTCCGCCAACTTGAGCGGCCATTCGGCCGCGCCCTCCGGCGCCGCCCGGTCCAACGCACCGGTCAGGATGTTCGGGGTGCTACGCTGGATCGTGTTGTAGTGCGAACTGCCCGGCGTGCTTGGAAGTGGCCGACCTCTCATGGACGAGAACGCCGATTCCGGGCTTTTGTTGAGCGACAGCATCGAACTGCCATCCGCCGTAGTGCGCAAACCCAGATTGTCGTACACCGGCTCGAGGGCCTCGGTTGGCGATGTCGGGGGTCCACTGCTCCAGCTAGGCGCTCGCGGTCGTCGCGGGATCGTCACGTAGCCGTGACGCGGTAACACCGGCGCCAGCGGCGAGGACGACGGTCCGAGACCGTATGGCGTGACGCTACGGCTGTGCGGCAGGGTCTTGAAGGCGGCCGGGTGATACTGGCCGGACGGCGGCGAACCGTACGATGTGGCCGCCGTCGTCGTCGCCGCCGCCGCCGGTGTTATCATATGCTGACTAGGCAGACGCGTGCTGTCGGGCGCCGTTGACGCCTGGCTAGTCGGCGATGCGCCGCGACCACCGGAGAAGGCCAGCAGGTCCGGCGGATATTGTCGGTGGTAACCGGCACCCCCGCGCGGCAATGTGCCACCGCCGCCGCTGCCGCCGCCGCCACCGCCGCTGCCACCCCCGTCGAGTTCCGGCGTGGCCCGTTCGTGCTCCCTCTCGTCGTCGCCTATGCCGCCGCCTACCCCGCCGACGACACCGCTCCCGACACCGTCAGCTGCGAGAACATGAACAAAAGAGAAGGACGAACGTTAAAAAAGAAAATCTAAGTGAGGTCGAGAAAAAAATATACGGAAAGAAAAAAAAAAGATCGCGCGCGAGAAGTCTGCAAATATGAAGAGGCTGGACGCACATGTACACGCGATTGGGTAAAGACAGTATTGACATTGCCTTCGTACGATCCACGATATTGGTATTACCCCCGACCAGCGTGGACGAGTGCTCTTAATCCGATTGCTCGTGATATGATCGTAATCGGGAGAGAGCGTTTCATCAATTGAACTGAAAAACTGCATTTCCTGAGCGTCGTCGGTCAAGCGTACGCTACATCGTGCCGTTCTCTCTGAGGTCCTCTTAATAGATACTCGTAAATGATTTAATTTTTTTACAAGATTCGGATCGCGTTCAAGTGCAAGTCGTATATCTTATTTCTCTAGAGTGTCCCGGATTTTCATAGAAGTTGAGTACCATCACATCCAAGTCCTTGTGTAATCTCATAATTTCGTCGAAAAATATTTCATTAATGATAACACGCAAGTCTACACACGCAACCTGTTTCTTGGCAAATCTTATTGTCGTCATTACTTGTACAATTATATGTTACAGCGATTCACTATTGCAACTCGTAATTAACATTCGCGCGTTAGAAGCGAAAAATAAAAAAAAAAAAAACCTGCTCTGTTGTTCTTATCTACAGAAAATAGTAAATCCTAAAAGGATGATATCAGTGGTTGAACGCGGATGACGAATGTGCTCGCGCTGTCGCAGCGCGAATGCGATATTAAGGAGTGCCTGACGTATTATAAGCGTCCCTAACGGATCTTCATTAGTCTCCTAGCTGCCACTTGACGGACTCTCTCCTTACCTTAAGATCGATGGCACCTGGTCGGACAATTCTCGCATGATAGTCCGCGCTCGGCACGGAACGAATCGATTTACGATTACACGCACACACATGCATACACGCTATTTGTACATTATATAAGCGACATATAGCGGTCATTTTCCGCTTCGGGGGAAGAATATTACTTCAGCGAAATGACCGCCGTTCCGCGACTCGTTAAGAATCATATCGGCCGGACACTCGTCGGTGAATTCTGTTCGATCCTGGATCAACGTCCGCGTGCACACGGTCGGTTTCGAGGTAAATCGCTTGTCGAGGCTAATATAAGATAGTTTCTCGCTAGCACCTAGCCGCGCACTGTTTAGTAATATAGGCTGTGTACTGACCGAAAACCGAATCGTTGTCGAGCAACGTGCGATTCAGCTCCGTCATCTCCGTGCCGTGCGACGTCACTGACGGCGCCTCGTAGCGCCTCGGTGGCTTCACGACCGGGTTGATGGTTGTGATGAGGGACTTCTCCTGCTCGCCGAGACCGTGATGCTCCAGGGACGCCGCTTCGAGGCCTTTCTCGTCATGCCGGGTGCGGCGACGACGGCAGTAGCACACGCAGAGCACTACCGTGACGATCAGCAGACACAACGCGGTGACACCCAGCCCGATGGCGAGGGGTAAACTGATAAAGTTCTCCCTGCTGCCCGAAGCATCGCCCACGATGATCAGAGTCACGTTCCTCTCGACTTCGCCGCCGGGATTCTTCGCGTGACAGATGTAGTCACCCTTGTCCGAGGGCTGCGCGTCGATAAGGGTGAGATTCGACCATTCGAAGTTCTTTGAGAGGATGTATCCTCTATCGCTATTCGTGCGTTTCACATGGTTGGTTAAAACTTTATTACGATGCGTCCATGATAACTGTAACAAACATGCAATGTTTTAATAGCATTGAAAAGTCCTACACTGTAAACTCCTAAGGATTGCCACTGCTTCTACTCAATATTCGGTTAATTAGACTGAAACAATGAGATAAAATTAGCGACATATTGAGTAAACCTTATTCAATATGTTGTTAATTTATCTAATTTAACTTCCATGTCAATCCAAAATTTTATCTCCTTTTTAGTCAAAATCAATGAAATATTGAGTAGGAGCAGTGGCGACCTATAATAGTTAAAAATAGTTAAAAATAACTCAAATTGAGTATAATTTGACACTACGAGTTTAACAGTGTATAAGAGAGATAAAAACCAAAATTTGATTATATTATATTTGTCATATTAATCAGACTGATTATGTTATTATTTATTAGAAGAATTTTTAAATAAAATAACAAGACTGATATTACACCGCAATTTTTTTCGACGTATTTTTAGTAGATTAGAAATTTAAGATTAATTTCAATTAAGCTCCAGCATTATTATCGATATATGTGCCTGTACGAAAATGCATTTACCTGAGGATGAGGAATTCCTGATGCCCTGCACCAGAGCGTCACGTCTCCTTTACCCATTTCGATTTTAGTCGCCGGGCCGATGGAAGTGATCCTCGGTCTGCATGCGAACTCGTCACTAGTAACTTCGTTCCACAGCTTGCCGGCCATGTGGAGCGGTTGCTGGCAAGTGGTCGGCTTTGTGTACAAATTGTGCTCGATCGCCCAGTCGCGGAACTTTTTGAGATGGCAGTTGCAGTTCCACGGATTATTCTGGAGATTGAGGCTACTGAGCTTGGACAGACTCTCAAAGCTCTGCAGTTGCATAGTGCTGAAATTATTCTCGTTCAGCGCGAGGAAGTGCAAAGCCGGTAGATTACGAAACGCACGCTCGTCGATTCGCTCCAATCTGTTTTGCGACAATGTCACTTTTTGCAGAAAGGTGAGATTGACGAAGAGGTTGTTCTCCAGCGTCATCAGCTTGTTCTGATCGAGTAGCAGCACTCGCAGCCGTTGAGTCGCGTGGAAAGTGCCTGGATGCAGAGTGCGGATATTGTTGCTCGACAGATCGATCTCGATGACGATATTGAGGCTGTTGAACGCCTCCGTGCTAATCGTCTCGATACCGCATTCGCGCAACACCAATTTATGCAGATTCACCAGTTTGACGCTGCTGAACGCGTTATGAATGAGGCCAGTTATGCGATTGCCGGTCAAATCGAGATTCTGGATCTCGGGCGAGAGGTCCCCCGGCACCTGCGTGAGGTTCTGCTTAATGCACTCGGCGGTCTTCTTGCCGGATATCCATTTACACTTGCATGTCGACGGGCACTGCATCCAGTCCTCCTGGCCTTGACACAGGGCGACCGTAAGCGCCGCGCAGAGCAGCCACTGGCCCGCCGTTCTCGGTATCATCTCGAGGAATCCTGTTAATAGCAGAAACGTGCGCGATGACGTTAGAACGTGACTGCGGCACTGCGACCACAGAACTTACTTAGCCGCGCGTAGTGCATGCATGAAACGGAGTTTCGTCTTTTGGGATATGTTCCGCCGGAGAGAAATATGCAGCATGTAACTAATATATTCTAGTTACGGCTTAATATTTACCAACGCGGCCAACTAGCGGTGCGTTTTACATGCATTCACCATTATTGATAGTTGAACGCGGATGTGGATCATTGTTTAATTACATGATCGAATAATTATATTACGTATACGCGGCCGGAATTAATTATTACTAAATAATACACAGCGCTTAATAATTTTGAATAATTTGTATGCCATACAAATATCCCGTACGCTATTTGACACTTTTAGTTTATGTACGTTGGGATAATTGTCCGTGACTGTCACTGAGCAAATTACCTGGGACATAACAATTTTCCCGATAATAAATACCGTCATGTAATTTTATTATGAAATTGCTAAAACGAGACACGTAAGATATTTCTGCTCGGTCTTCGCGCCTCGCACTTTGGAATCGAATTCGCATTTGACGCGATACGCGATACGCCTAGTGCTAAGTGTACTGCTATTTTCTTACAACAGCGTTGTAAGTTGCTAGTGCGAGCAGCGCAAAGTTGTTTCGTGGCTCGCCGTAACAACAAGACTAAACTCGACTTTCCGTGTTATCGGACAAGTCTGGCTATGTTTGAGACAGTTTGGTGCCATCGGAGACCTCCGGGATTTTCTTCGTCTCCCCCGACCGTTCTGTCTTCCTCCCTCTTGCATTCCCACGAGCCTGCCTTTCCTTTATTTTTGTTAGTCAACGCCGCTAATCTCAGAGCACGACGGGACACCTTGCCGAGAACTGTTGGCAATTTAGCTTAATACCGTTACAGCATCGCGCTCTCCGACGCCGGCGTCGTGTCGACGCGTCGCCGAAGTTAAATTAATACAGCACGACGACTAAAACAACTTTCACCCCTTTTATTATCGCCGCGAAGTCCGAGGTTGTGCATCAAATTAGTCTTTCCGCCGTTCGGGCGGCGAGCACAATTCATTCCAGCCTCCCTGCGGATTCGAATCGGTGAGTAAGAGCAAGTATGTCCGAGAGCTACAACGTTCTAATAGAAGAATCTAGTACACCTCGAAATAATATTTCCGAAACGACGCATTAATAGGACGCGATTCTAAATTCGTGCATTTAATCCTATAGAAATTCATACACTATTTTATGCATCTCATTCCTCTAATTTTGCTTTTCAAACTTATACATGCAGTCGAAATTGAAATGTTCGTGAAAGATTGATACGGCTAAAAATGAAATACATTTCTTGCTCGAGAATCATTTCGACGGTGAATTACGATGTAATAATTAAAATGGCGTTAACTGTTTTGAAGGGTACAGAGACAAGCAGCACGTCACGGCGGATTAACGTCGCGGGAAAGCAAAGAGGGATTCGCCGAAGATCGCGGCCGGGATCCGTCGGGGAACTCGTTTTCCGATGGGAACCATGCGCGCCGTAGTAGATTTCCGCCAACTTTTCGCGTATACACGCCTCGTACGGCGAATCCCGAACTTTTTGAAGTTTCCGTCCACAAGGGCGGCCGCGGTCACTGCACTTGCCCGTAGTCCCCGAGATTTTATTGCCGTGGCCGCGAGAGAGCAGTTCTTTTGAACTCGATCGGCGCGGTCTTGCCACGAGGTCAAAATACATATGCACCGAGCGCATCGTCCTTTAAAACCGGCACGCACGCTTCAGCCTCGCCTTTGCCCCGGTTTTGAATCTGAAGCTAAAACAGTGCGCTTTGAACCGCGACATGCTGTGTGTACAGCTTACGACATGCGGAGCGTTTTCTCTTCCATGAAATATATTCCGGAGGAAAGGCACGTACAGGGAGTTAATATAACATGCGGGGAGGTAAAGCGACGGGAGGGATGTTAAAAGACGATATGCCTGTGACATGTCGCGTACGCGTCGAGCTTCGATTCGTACATCCGTCTCGCTTTTGCGCTCCTGATGCGGCTTCGACGACGGTGGTCCTATTTTCCCTCGATCCTAGTCACGTATCGATCGACCGCATTTGACTTGTAAATAACTAGGTAAGCTAACGGGCAGACGAGGGGAAAGTGAGGAGCTTGTATACGGACCGGAGCGGCTTTTAGTCCGGATGAACGATGGACGAACGAGCCGAATGTCCTTTGGCGGCGCGTGTATCGTGTCGGAAGGAACCTCCTACCCACGTCTCGTCGCCGCCGGGACGCGGAAACGCGGACGTGTGCGTGTCCGACACGTTCGCGTGCCACGCAGGAAAAAAAGCACGTCGAAGGGGAGAAAGGAAGACAGAGAAAGAGAGAGAGAGAGAGGGGGGGGGGTAGGCGGTCAACTTTCCGCGGGGCGGAATTTCAAATTCGAACACCCTCTATCAATCAAGAACGTTCCGTTTCCCGGAGGGTATGGCAAGTATGCCCTGTTGCTCCTATACAAATTTCATCAATCATGCGAGCCAGCACCACCGGAGGCGGTGGTTATCCTGCCGGATCTCTCTGCCCGTCCTATATTTTCGCGCATGAAATAAGGTCTCGCGAAACACACCGCGCGACCGATGATTGGCGGATGTAACGATCGGTGCGACGAGTGAGTGGGCGGATATCGCGATGCTTATAAATGACTTTCGAAAGCGGTAGTTACGATGCAGCTTTCGCGCCGCGCAGAAGCTACGCGTAAATATGGGGCGTTTAAGAAGGAGGAAGGAAAGAAAAAAAAAAAGGACATCCCGACGGGACAGGGGAGGAAAGTGTCGCGAACAAGAGCGTCGAGATTTTTTTTCCCATCACGAGGCGATCGCGCAAGTAAGACGCAGATTACTGTAAGTGATTCGCAGTCACGAGTTTTCGGGAACTTTGCGCTTCCTACGAAAGTGCTGTAATTTAATTTGTAATTTGCGAGGAAGGAGGAACACGCGCAATACCGTTGCCCGTTTCCTGCGGGGAAACTTTTTCCCGGCGGAAATAAGGATTATTGAACGACGACGACGGCCGCGTAGCCGTCTTCCGAGAATATCAAAGAAGTTATGGCGGACGGATTTATACGTGTTATATGTACT
This sequence comes from Tetramorium bicarinatum, assembly GCA_928718305.1. Taxonomy (NCBI): domain Eukaryota; kingdom Metazoa; phylum Arthropoda; class Insecta; order Hymenoptera; family Formicidae; genus Tetramorium; species Tetramorium bicarinatum. Next base: position 12,382,669 of record OV788329.1, read on the forward strand.
TTGAGATAACGCTTGAAGCGAGGGACTGAACGTGGACCGAGTCTTCGACGAGAAAAACGATCATGTATAGCGTGCTCCATTGAAACTTCTCAGAGATTCAGTCCCTCTCTCTCTCTCTCTCTCCCTCTTTCTCTCTCGTCGTTGGAGGCGCTTAAACGTAATAACGAAATATCGCGAGCAACTTTTTGTTAAATTACCCGGTCGTGATACAAATGGCCGTGAGGCGAAAAGGAGAATCTCGTTTTCGATGCAATCGCGCCGTACAAAGTGAGTTTAAAGTTATTATTGTGACCTCCGGCTTGACTTAGTTACGGAAACATTGTCTAACTAACTAAGAATCTTTATCCCGCGGTTTACACGTTATTGTTCAAATCGACTTTTGTGCCGCTCTACGTTCTAGATATTTTAATTTTTCATGAGATTTGATTTTGTAAATACAGAAAAATACAATGATTTTATCATTAGTTATTTTTGCAGAGAAAAAATAAAATTAGAAAAATTAATGAATATGATAATTGATATAATAATAATATATACAACAAATCAGACTCTTTCTCATAAAAAATGTACATCATAAAAAATAGAGATGATAATTTAATTGTATTATTTAAAGAAGAAAACGGTACTTTGCGCGCTCAAAGCAGGAAATTTAATTAGAACACATGCATAATGTATGATGTGTGATAGATATACATATATCGTCTGGAGTCAATCAAGATCTTACAGTTCAGCGAGAGCAAATAATGTGGCTTCAATATGCTTATGTCTGGAATCAGGCTTATTTATTCGGCTGATCCGAGTTTCATCACGCGAAATTACGCGTATTAAGCAGATTGCAGATCTGCGCGTTCAATAAATATTGACCGTTGAGATCAGACATTGCATCGTACGAATTATGCGCGTGCGACGATATAATGATACACGATATAATAAATGCTTTATTAAAGACAGTCAGCTTTGACAGCGGCTACAATCAATTTGCACGAGAGAAGAAACGAACGAGTCTACTAGTCAATCGTACCGCTGAATCGGTTCCGGAGAAAAATGCGGTGTTTTCTGTGAATTATCGAGGGGGTACTGTTTTCATTACGCCGGGTCACCGCGCAACGACGGGGGCACCATCGTAATCGACTTTCTAATTATAAACGCGGTGCTCTCTGGCGCTCTCGGATGGGGCGCGTGAACTCTCGACCGAGGTCACTTTTTCCCGATAAGTCGTTAATAGTTAATTAGCGGAGAATAAGGACGGAGTCGTTAGCCCGCTCCATCACTGCCGGTGTGCCGCAGGAATCGCGAACTAGTGCTTCTATGTGACGATTTTATTTTTGCGTTTAGAATGTAGATAAATGCATTGTTAAAAGTATGAATAGATCACGTATGTCAACATACATGAAATATTTAGAGATAATTTTTTCCAAAACAATACAAGCAAAAAAAAAATGGAAAATGTACCACGTATTCGTTTCTCATTTCTAAAATAAAAACTCATTGTCTGGAAAATAAGCGTTAACGACAGCATCCGTTATACATCGAAAGATTTCTCGTATTCGTATTTAGCAATGGCGGAACTAATTAGAACCGTCTATTTCCGTGGAAGTATACCAATATGGAACAGCATAAAGATGATTATATAGAACTTAGTTATGTATTTATTTCGTATCTCTTGATATACGAATCTTGCAACATCGATATTAAGGAATTCCTGAATCTTGCAAGCTCGTAATTTGGAGAGATGTAACGATAGTTACTCACGCTTCCTCAGAAGAGGCTGTGAATTTATATCTACAAATACTACATAAAGGCAACGTTATTCGACGTGAAACGATCGCGTGCTTACAGGTGTAATATCTCGTGTTCTTTGCAACGGGGCAACTTTCTCTATAAGCGGCGAAATATAAACGCAGTCGGAGACGTAGAGCGGAGCATATTTACACAGACACTAAGTCGATGTGCACCTGCCGCATTCACGGTCTCGATGACGCGCCTTTGTGTAACCAGATTCCGCATCCTTGCGAATATCTGCTTACCTGCACGTATAATGCACACAGTACGCGTATAGTACAACTGCCACGTCTACGTGGAATATGATTGAAATTATATCTTGCGCAGTCATCTACAGAACGTGCTACTTAACGATGCCATCCGAGGGAAAGAGACGGAGATGCTAGAAGCTTTGCTTTAACTCATTTTGGCCTTAACATTTTTATCCTTTTTCACGAGCTACGCTAGACGCATCCGAGATTGGATGAATTAAAAATTATCGTACTAAAGGCAACGCGATGCCCGTCTCTCTTCCAGCAATTTTTGTTGATCTTTCCTCTGGAGATGCGCTTGTTAAAAAAATCGTTGAAAAATTCTTTTCTTGAAAACGGGACCACCTTTCTTTGTCAAATATTTCTCTCAATGTCCTATTAAATTTTCTCCCTTCAAAATATGTAACAATAGTAAGTACAGAATATTTTCGTTTGAAATTAAATTTTAACAATAAAAACGTTTACTAATGACAAAACTGATGACAAAATAGCAAAGAAAAAAAATAAAATAGCTTAAAATTAATAGGTAAAAAAAATATGGGTCAAAAGAATTTCGCTTTACAAGATTATTTACAGAGTTCACACACTTGGGTTCATCGCTCATATGTCCACAATATACGCGGCTATAAATTTTTCTTATATCTAACTATAAACATGATAAATAAAGTGCATTTAGTCTGAAATATTGTGCTCAATCGCATACCCAAGTACTAAAGAATCAATCTTGTTTCCAACGTCTTGTTTACCGTTTTCAACGAAAGAAGAATGTTTGGAACTAAAATTATTATCAAAATTTGTATGTTAAAGAGATAAAAATTTATAATGTTGTTTATTTCTTTAAAAATAAACAACAAGTTATTTGACGATCGATATACGCTGCAGAAATTATCCCACGTAATTATATTTCGACGTAATGCAGTGTGCGAAAATGCACAATATTTATATTATATGAATAATTAAATATCTTAAATGATCCATATAATGCGTTCGCATTTAATGTATACCTAATTTATATTTTTCAAGAAGATTCCCACCGAACTCGTCAATCGCATCAATTCGGCAATTCATATGTCACGTTTCGTTTCTTCCAATATCTGATCTGATTCCGCTAGTATCCGCTCTCTTCGATAAACTCTTCGGCTGCATTATTCGGAAAGTTCGAAGTTCAGTCGAATATTTACAGGCCGTGTGCCGGGGACCGCGAAATTGCATAAACTTTTCAAATAAGACCGAATCTTATAAATTTGCGGCCGGGAACATTGTCCGCGAAAGTTCCGTGTCGCGCCGCGGGGTTATTAACTTTGGGTCACACGAAACTATCAGAGCATCGTCAAAGTCATTTCCACACTTCTGCAAGCCGACGTGGAGGACTAGTCTGCGAAACTCACGTCCCGCTTCGATTACATTGTGTAATCTAATTATAGTAGTGATTACTGCCATATTATACTCTTGGATATTGCTAAAGAGCCTTTTATTCTACCACGAGCGTGCGTTTAGCAGTGACTAGACGTCTGGTAAAGAAACTATGTAACTATATAGCAAGAAGCACTCTCTCGACACAAAACATTAAATAAATTTCTCAACGCTAAGTTCGTTATATGTAAATATTTGAAAACTGCAAATGCAGCCATTGGCAGGATACATCACTGTGTTGAGATATTGTCGTTATTTATAAAAATACTCGAGTGCTCTTACTCTCTTGCATATAATACTTAAGAAATGATATTCTTCTTCGTGATAGTTTGAAACTTTTCTTGTAATAATTAATGATGATACGCGAATTGATTATATAAATATTTCGGAATAGAATTGAAGTTTTCAAAAGCCAAGAGTCCTTCGTATTTCCATGGACTTTTAATCTTCCGACGTCGAGATCAGTCTCGAGTTTTGTTACATCAAACTGTCTGGTCAGTAAAAAAAAAAGAGCTTTTAATACAGTCTTATATGTATATATCTTTCTACCCGTTCATAGGCAGCCAGAACTTTGTCCTAATTATTTCTCTTTCCTTTTCCGTGCTCTGTAAGAACTGGATAGATAAAAGATATTTCCCCTGATGATACACGACAGTATAACAATTTTAAGAAAACGAGGACGCGCGCTGGCGGCGTTTTTACGTTTTTCTTTCTTTTTCTTCATTTCTATTGATATTAACTGCCGAAGGGTAGTACTGATGAACGCCAACATTACTTTCATTGTTCGCCCTGTTGTCATTATGTAGCGATGGCCTGTGTCAGATAGAAGGAGTATGGCAGTGCTTTGTCATTCGACTTGAAGCTGATACGACAGATACTTTTGAGAGCAAATGCGTTCCTTGCTAATGTGACGAACACAAAACAGAACTCGGAGCGTTCGTTATCGAAAAATGAACTGTCTGTGAAAGATGAGCTTGATCTTAGTAATAACACTAATAACGTATATTATTTCTTTAAAGATAAAGCAACTAATAGTACACGATTTGTATTATCCGCGATCGATCATTATTCGACGAATAATCACAGTTTTGTGTTGATATAAATATATTTTTGCAGAAAAAAAGAATCATTAATTCCAAATAATCCAAATAATCTGGTGCAGAAAAAATCAATAACTCAATGTTTAAGCAACAGAAAATTAATAAAATACTTATTAATAATATACTCATTGATTAATATAATATTTAATTATTTCAAATTAGTTTTCATTATCACGATCTTTTTTATCGTATAAAATAATCAATATTACAAAATATAATTAAGTATATTAAATGCAATTTAACGACTTATTTTCAATTACTAATTGAAGAGAATAAATAATTAATACTAAAGTATAAAGTTTTAATGATTTGTAAAGATAATCCATAAAATCAAATTTTGAGAATCAATAACGATTTTATTAAAATAATATTAATCAGTAACGATATTATCTGCCTAATCTTGTTAAAACATATTAATCCATTAAGACTCATGGCCAGCAGAGCTGAGATAGCGACAAACTATTGGATTTATAGTATAAGGTAAAAATAAGGGTCATATGGTTTTTCTTTTGTTTGTTAATAAAAAATTGTTTAAACAATTTTTTTATTTACTGTTTATTGCAAAATCTAATAATATCATTCGATTCTACATGAAAAATTATAAAGATTTTGTCTGAAACATTTTTTTGTAGGAGCTTTAATTTCGCCAAAAAAAATTAAAGAAGAAGGTGCTTTTCGACTCTTTTTCAACTTTTTTCACAAACGACATTACTGGTTCGAATTATGCATGGAAAAATGTTCACTAAATATCTGATTCATGGCTATATAAGGAGTCACATAAGCACATCATATGATAGTTTTTGAATTATTTATAACAATTATTTAAATAATTTGTTATAACTAATTCAAAAATTATCATAAAAATGTGCTTATGTGACTTCTTATATACTTATATATGTTATGAATCAGATATTTAGCGAGCACTTTTTTATTCATAATTCGAACTAGAAAGGGCATTTACGAAAAAAGTCGAAAAAGGATCGAAAAACCACCTTTTTCTTTAATTTTTTCTGGCGAAACTAAAGTTCCTATAAAAAAAGTTTCAGACAAAATCTTCATAATTTTTCATGTAGACTCGAATGACATTTTGCAAAAACAGTAAATAAAAAAATTGTTTAAACAATTCTCTATTAACAAACAAAAGAAAAACCATGTAAACCTTATTTTTACCTATGCTATGAATCTAATAGTTAGTTTGTTGCTATCTCGGCTGTGCTGGCCATGGGCCTTAATGGGTCAATCAATCATTATAAATAAATTATAACAATTATAAAAATTATATTATGGACGTTCACTAGAATCTGTCTTTTGAGAGTTACTTATTTATTAATAATTTCTATTAATGTTAGCGATGAAACTGTTTATTAATTAAAAAATTCAACTTACGTTCACTCTGGATTCACGGTAACGTAATATTTACGATTCCTCCGAATCCCAAGGACTTCAGCCAAGGATGATGCTGGAATAATAAATATATTCTATTATACATCAGATTGATCGTTAAATTGATTGTATTGTAACGATTGATATTTGTTATTCAGCGCGAACGCATACATTTAATTAATATTTTGAAAAATATAAAATTATTTTAACACAAATTTAGCTATTATGTAATGTACATACAGGATATGCACCGCGAGTCATCGTATATATGAATTTGCGTACTGTTCTGTAACTCAGTGTAGATTCACTCTGATCCTTTATTGACTTCGCGTCTCATACATACAATGTTTATCCGCGAACTTATATTCGGCATTTAATGATGCGCGTAATATCACATCCGCTTGACTGTTATTTGTTCGCGACAACGCCTGAGGGCAAAATGCTCTGAGTCGTCGAAGCGCGACAACGCCTAGGAGCAAAATGCCCTGAATCGCGACTTATTACGAATCTTTCGCGTATACCATACATAATTCACGTATACTTTCTTCAACTTGTTTCAGCTAGACGACTACCAAACTGACTGACAATGAGTGACGGCCAAAATGCAAAAGAGAAAGCCTCGACGACCATGGAGCATTATATATAGTCATTGTGACCCGACTCACGAGTTTTCCCATTGGAGATTCCTAGGTCACAGAAACCGCGGACTGTTTTTATGAACCGAGACACGCGGCATCGAGATCAATAAATTACTGCTCGAGTCACTTCAAATATAGTTTTTGTCGGCTAAAGAAAGAAAGATTGAAGAAAGGCGTCGTAAACATGTGCGTTCGCTATTTTTTCATTGATCCATTTTTTTCTGTCGTGCACGACCGCTCCGAATATAACACGTACTATGCAACTTTTATGGAAATAACGAAATTCGTATACATCGCATATTTGGAATACGCTAACGTCAAGCGTAAATCATTTAGCAAAGCGGGCGTAGCCGGCGAAAATTTACTGTCTTTCGTTTTGAGTACGTTGCGCAAAATCCTAGAAGAACAAACAGCGTGTTTTTCCTATTTCGAATTCCGCAGAACAGCGAAAACAATCTCCGCTCCCATATACGGTACACGGCACAAACAATGAGAAGCGAAAAAACTTTCTGTTAAGAGAAAGTAAACGACGCTAAATCGATCGTTGTCGCGTAAGCTGCTTTTTTGCCACAGGAGTTCTCGTTTAACAATGCATACCAAATAGCCGCGAAAAAAAGTGCAATAATCGTTATCCGCGCTTGTTCGAAAAAAAGATCGGGAGCACATGGTACGGCCGGTATACTTGATACATCAGCGATTGGGGATAACTAGTATTCGGTGCATGTATATGTAGGATAATTTCCAAATAATTGCGAAATGATTTAATCGTGCTGGATTCTAGATCTGTTACAGCGATGTATTTGCACTTCGTGTTTAAATTTTAGTTTCTTCATATACTTTTTATTTGTTGCATTATTCGCCAGATATTATGAAGAGCACGAAAGATAATTTCGTGAAAATCCAACAACGAAAATTCAAACTCAAAAGAAGTCTGTTAGATTCTGTTATAAAGTTAATAATAATGTAATAATATAATGTTTATAAATTAACAAGGTGCTTCCGCATAAATGAGAATTACCCATGTTATCTTTATGCCAGTAATTAAATAACTTTTACTCGCGTTTACGAACCACTGAAGATGGTTTCGGTTGAGTGCCAAATTAGTTGTCAGAGATTAATTTATGGTATACTAAGTTTTCTTATAACAGAATATGGTTAATGAAATTCAGAAAAAGCTCGATAATTAATTAACGCGTTATTATAGCCATAAAAAAAACGAAAAATTAATCCATTTCGTTTAATTTATCAATTTTATTGGCGTAAAAGAACAATTATTAATTATATTCGTACACGTTATTTCTATTTCGTTTGGACGCAATTTTATATCCATTGACCAAAATTATAAAATGTGATGTACTCATAGATTGCATGTATCGATTTCAATTAATTACAGTAATTGAATATACGGGTTTTGTAAATCCATTAATAAAGTGATTGAAATTTTGTTTTTACGCAGGCATAGGTAAATTTACATTAAAATCATACAATCGTAAACCAATGTTGCAAGCACATGTTGCATTAAATTACCGTGCTAAGTTTTAAAAGTTCTCATCATCGGAGTCTGACGTGTGGAACGCATTTTCTAAGACGATACCTTTGAGTCGGAAAAAAATTCCGCACTAAAGACGAAAGCGAAGCCTCGTTACGCGAAAGAGCGTGCAGCTTGTTCTCGCTCGATGAGCAAATTAAGTTTCAAAATCAAAGAGTAGCTTTTCGCAGTCGGTGGCGCCGCGTACCGCAGATCCGTCTAATCGGATTGCCGCAACCGTGAGAGACACAATACCACTTGCCTCATTCCAATCGTTGTCTTTTTATCATTCTTCTTCTCTCAATTTCAAATGCGAAACGTCCACGATCAAGCGCGCGCGCGCGCGTTCCGTCTTCTTCCTTGACTTCTCGCGCGGTAGCCGAGACGTAACGCGAATTCAATTATTACCGAGACGGGAGGGAGAAGAATTGTCGGGAAAAGCGCGATCTCAGGAGAGCAAAGAAATACTGCAGAGAGAAAACGAAGCAAACGCGTGCAGAGGCAGGGGTTGTGGAGGACGCGCTGTAGGAAACACAGGCTGAAGATGTAGGCTAAAGCGGGGGGATGAAGAACAAGCGGAGAAGATCAGTGAAACGAAATGCTGCGCCGAGTCGTACATTTTGTGTATACACCCGGAAAATGGCTGAAAATATCATCTTGCGCTGTAAATATCTTAAATATCTAGAAAGACTGGCGCGTAAACCGGCAAATGCAGAAGCGACAATGAAAGGTAATTTTATTAATGCGAAATATGTTTATTCGCGTTAAATCGTATAAAGATAATTTTATAAGTTACATTCTTTGCAATGATTTTTTACCGAAGCATTAGCCGATAGAAAATGAATTGATGGAAAAATAAATGGGAAAATAATGGAAATTGATTTCCCGTAAATAGGAACGACATTTTCAGCTATCGTTATAAACACGATCTCTATCTAATGTGTCGCTATGTGTTGCTCCAAAAAATTGATATTTCGCTCTCGATAGAGCGGCGCGATTAAAATTGATTTCACCGTGTATCGCTAAACGAAAATTGATTGTAACCCCCCCCCCTCCCCCTATTTTCTTCTCCGCTCGGTTATGCAATTTTGCACGCCGCGAAATAACGTACACGCGATTGATCTCTTATCGCTCGCGGTTTTTTCCATAACGGCATGTGTCAACCTTCCCATGTCACGCAGGCAAATATTTGTCGAATTCATAGCAAAAACACGTTTCAATGGCACGCTCCATATGAGATCCAGACAGCGACGGAATTTATACGTTGCGCAACCATTTGTGTACGTCGCTATAGTGTCGCTATACATTTACTACGTGCCTGTACCACTGTCGGATGCAGATGTAGGCTATATGCCGTCGACGGTCATGCAATGATTAAATTAGAAGTAAATAGAGAGTCACGCTGATTGCGGTAAATCCGATTGATCAAGTACTCTGCCCGTTCGAGATGATTAAATCCATTATATCATTAAATTGTTAAATCAGCAAACCTGTCAAGCCATTAATCTTTCGAGATGCTATTTTTCGAAACTTCTGTGAAACACTGCAAACGACAGAAATTAATTATTATAACGTTAGACACGACCTCGGTAACCCCGAAACAAAAATACAATATGAGGGCGCCGATTTATTTCCGAAAACTATTGGCCGTTTTAATTTATGATCAAATTTTGATTACTTTAGAGAATATGCTGTCAAAAGCTGTTGGTACAGCCATTTATTTAAAAGATGGATCGAATTTACCTGTAAGTTGCTAAAAACATTTTTATTTTCATTACATTTTTCATTCGCAATTCACATATTTATGATGTTCCTATTTAAGGACTATGATACCTGTTTTATGTTACATTACATTTTAATATTTTTAAAATATACGCCAGAGTAAAAATTCATTTAAGTGAATTATAACTGTTCGTTATGAGCTTGACACGACTCTTCCATCATGTACAATTTGTCCACGTTAACACAATATCTTGTCATAAAAGATTACATATTTAGTTTGCGATTGCTTGATATTTTTTATCATGGAAATGACGCATTGCGTGTAATATGACAGTAACTACGATATACTATGCAATGTATCATGTTAACAAAGTGCGTAATTTGTAAAAATTAAAATCTGAAATAGATAACAGAAAAGATTTAATTTATACATATTTAATTTATGCATGAAAAAGTTAATATAAATAATTTAAAAGTAGTATCAAAAGTACTATTATATTTGGCATAAATGACACAGAAAGATAAATTAAATTATAATAAAAAAAAATTTATGAAGGACCCCGTAAATAATAAAGGCCTGTAATAAAACGTGATAAAACAGTAATTTTAATTCTTGTGTGGAATAACATCTATTTTTATTAAAAATAATTGCGCGAATTAAAAGATACTTTTCATAAGAGAAAACACATAGAAAATATTTTATATATACATATATAAATGCATACACAACATTCTCAGGCAGTGCTAAATTGTTGAGTGTTAGAGCACTTATGACGATGTAATCGGCGTGCTCGCAACTCAACGTGATGCAAGGAAAACATATGCCGCAAACTGATGTGAGTTTCCGCGAAGGCAAACACTATTTCAACTCCCGTGTATGAGAGAGTTATGTAGGTCGACGATGGCGTAGCTCGAAAATATTTCGTCATTGCGTATATCATACTGAATCTCGCGCCAATAAGGAAAAAAGAAGGAAAGGAAAAAAAAAATAACGTTGTGACGAGCACGTTATCATCGTCGGTAACGAGATTCTATCCCGCAGATAGGACCTAATCCGCAACGTGTAGTATGATGGATGTGTTTACGCGACGCCGCACCGCGCGCAGGTTGCAGATTTTCCCGCCGCTTTTTCTTTCGAGCGCGGTTGGTTTCCGGGAGCCTAGAAATGTCTCTTTTCGGGAAGCCCCTTAAATTTCGTCCTCATCCCCCATGTATCCCCCGTGACGACGGGTGCCGCCGCGTCGGCTTGAGTGAGCTTAACACCTCGGTTATTCGCTAGAATTGATTCCGGGTGAGGTGAAGCGAGAAAGTCAGTGTTTATTCAGGAGCTCCGGAGAACCACCGAGATGGGGCGAGATTGAAACCGAACTATTTTCAATCGAAGTGCCCGCTTCTCGGCCCACCTTGCCCCGCTGCCCGAACGAGCCCCCGCCATCCCTTCTGCATATTGCAAATCGAATTCGATCTCTGCTCGATATCCCTCGTAATCCCGGCTGCTTGGCACCTAGCGTCTTATCGTGAGCCACGTCGAATACGCTGTCGCGATTTATTTTGGGCAACAAATCGCGCGAAATTTTTCGATCTCACGAACAGATCGATCGTCACGGTAGAAATCACCTACCAGAATATATATTTATCCGTGCTTCTTTCCTTTGAGGGTACAAATTATTTGTCACGTTGCATGTGTATTAACTTGATATTACAATAACGAGTCTGACTCGTGTACTTACTGCGACATTTATATTTCTTTAAAAAAATACTCCATCGTATGAAAAATTATGTACATTTTTATTCAACTCATTCGTGTCGTATTTATTTCTCAAGTAGCAAAGCCGGAGAGTAGCATTTGTTACAACAGCATAATTGGACATATTTTCCACAACATATTTCGCTTTTTACCAAGATGCGGCATCCAACTAAATTCATATAAAGTCTACTCGAAACATAAAAAAAGAAATAAAATAACATGTGAGCGTTATCTAATAGCTCTACATACCCTGAAATGTTTTAAACAATTTTACTCTCTTGTCAATTATGAATAAAAAAATTATTATTTTTAAAGAGCTACATTTGTATTGTTAATAAACATTTAGAAATTTATATTTGACTCTTATCATTTTTCAATTTTATAAATAAAACAAAAATAATTTATACTCGACTTTTATCGCTTTTTAGTTTTATGACGGAAATAAATGTCGCTTTCTGACTTCGAACATTCGGAAAATAAATACGATCTCAATGGGTTAAAAAAAATTTGCACTTTATATCCTTACAAGAAATTTTTGCACATCTTCCCATTCAATTGTAAAGAAATTTGATAAACTCGTTAAAACATTAGACGCATTCTTTTCTTCGTTCCTTCAATATTCAAATTTAAAGAAAAGAAAGAACATGTGATTTTTATTCGCGTACAGAGGATAAATGTCAAAAAGATAAAAGCTTCATCATAAAACGAATTGGTACCCTACGACGACGAAATGAAATCTGGGAGCAACCAGTGTAATGGAAGGGGAAGAGTTAAGGGAGAACGCTAAGCTTAGCGTTGGCATCGTAAGTTTTAACTAGCTACATGCCGAGCAAAAGCGATGAAAGCCGAGGTATTAACACGAATAACAAGACCGTAGATATACATAGGAACGTAATTATCCTCTAATTAACCCGGCAAATACGACAGGAGCATCGGTGCGATACCGCGCGCATCATTCTTTAGAAAATAATTTGATAATAGAAAATAATTTGGTGAACTATTCAACATGTAATAGATGTAAATACTTTTTAATGCTTCAGTGTATTCTTGTCAACATATGAAATATGTAATAATATTTCGCAAATTAAGTAACAAATATGTGCACGTCTTTCTTAAAAAAAAAAAAAAAGATAACAGTATGTTCACTTTTTATAATTAAAAGTGAATATTCTTTTGAAGATATAATTTTCTATTAGTTGATAAACCTTGCCAAACATATAAACAATTGAAAATATTACGGTTGTTAATTTTACACGGAGTATCTTTATAGCGAGGGAAACTTTATAAAAAACAAGAGTATAACAAGTAAAATAAGCTATTTTACGACTTTTGAAGACTCGGTTGAAAGTTCATATTTGCGCACTGTACATTTTCTTTTTAGAACGATGTACGTAAAAATTCTGCATGAAGTATCAGATAATACTTTTTTTACTCTCTACTCAGGACAGCGCTACGTCAATCTCACATTTTTCACGTTTACGATGAACATTAAATCGAGTAAATGAAAAAAGAAATTGTACCAGGAAAATTTCTGCTCTTAAACTATAATTTCCATATCGATATCATAATTAGTGTCAAATCACCTATCTGATTACAACGCATCTCTTAATAATATATCTCGCCTTATAAACTAATCTTTAAAGGAGATATCTATTTGCTTGTGTGTATGTGTGACGATCGTGATAAATTTTTTTACCATCGTATAATCTAGTATAAGGTCCAGCGAAATTCCCTGAGAAAAGTTTCGCGAGAAATGCATGGCGGAAGCACAAGAAAAGAAGCGAACGTGACGACGCGGGCGCTGCACGAAAAGCACGGAAACGGTTAATCTCGTTTCGTACACTCATAATTTTTCGCGCGCATTACCTGAAGTAACGCTTACTTTCGCGAGAATGGGAGAACTTGAGCCGCGTACGGTTAATTAAACGTCGCCACCAGTCGCTGTGGAATAAATCACCCTGTTCGCGGCTTGGTCTCGCGCGTATTCGGTCAAAATCACTGGGTAATATTTTCTTTATTTCAATGATACCGGAACATACTTATACATCGTTGAAACAAATTTGCAATTTATTATTTGGGTACAAATAATTATTTTGTTATATTATTTCGGTAAAGGAAAGAAAAGAATTGATTCGTTTTATGTAAAGTAAGCAGAAATATTTAACAATTGCAAATAAAGTCCCTTTTGTTAAATTTCTGTTTCAATTTCTTTCGTACTCTCATACTTTTTATTCGTCAGAAATGCAGTCGTTTTAATTGCAAATTTCTCTTTTTTTTCTCTTTCTGCCACAGGCAAAATTGCTAACACATTATGCATGATCGTGTTAAAAACTGGATGCCACGAGGCGCCGCGGGGTCATCGAGATGAGCAGCAGTTGGGTCACGTTGGGTTGCGAGTGATACCACATCATAGCCGTAATGCCAGTTAATACGCGTCGAATGCGTCATGTATTCGGGATAGAGTATCGCGCGCGTCGATGTTACAACGTGAGGGTAACGGTAGCCGTAGTTCGGGTGCATATTCCAGCGTGAGAGGAGAGGAGAACCCGCTCTTTCTCTCCCTCCCTGCTGCCCCCCCCTCTCTCTCTCTCTCTCTTCTGTAGGTGTGCGTTCGGTCGAATGTCGACGGTAGTGGTTGGGCGGGGCACGAGTCACTCACAGCTGTCCTCCACATATGAACACGCATGCGGGACATTAATCATATCGAGAACACCCACCCCCCTCGGCTTATCCCCTCAGATTTCCCTCCCTAACCCCCTCCCTCGCTATCTCTCTCGGTCATACTCTTCGGTTACCTCTGCACCTCCTGGTGCAAGCTCGGTCAGCCCTCCCAACATCCACAGATCATGCACATGACGCATACACGGCGGCCTGCCGTCGAGAGAAGGTGGGGAAGTGAGGGGAGAATGCCTAGGTGAGCACCTACGATATGCGCTTGAAGTCGAGTTTAATGACGATGTCCATCACAGTTTGCGGTCGGTGAGAACAGTCGGCCGGTCGATCAGGGATCAGGGGCGCGTCTTGCTTTTGCAGCCTTTCGTAGATTGGGTTGCCATCGTCGACCGAACTTTCTCACCGAAGGACCTCTCGAGCGGGGTAGAGATCGATTAATATGCACGCGGGGACGAAAGGTGCGATGAGAGAATAAACCCCCCTTTCTCTCCCTCGCTTACCTCTAACGGAATCGGAAATGACTTCTTGACAGGACCGACTACGATAGGACCTTTCCATTCTATGGATATATATGCGTCATGAATCGAAGGAGTCACGGAAGATTTCTTCGAGCAATTTTGTTCATCGTCGCTTAATTGTTTTGCATAGCAAACTTACAATTATTTCTCTTAAACCACCAACAAAACGAATAATTGGAAATACTTTCGTATTTTATGTATAAAAGCACTGTTGGAGAAGATAAAGGCGACTTCTATCGGTTCCTCGAAGGAGCTAGATAAGCGAAGATATGAGAAATGAGAAAGGCGTGCATCACGTGGATATTCGGTACAAGATTTTCTCAGCACCGTCCTCACCCGGGAAGTAAAGTGAGAGAGTAAACTACTCCGCCTCACGTAGGAGACTCCTTTCCCGAAAACACGACGTTTACGATCGCTCCTCGCGTACGACCATTTCTCAAGCGACGACGTTAAAAAGAGAGAGAGAGAGAGAGAGACACGCGCGGTTTACCTTCACGTAGACATCGCGAAAACATGCGGTGCACCGTGCACGTACGACGTTATCGATCGCAGGACGCCGTACGGCTATCTAATACTCGAGAATCGAACGCCGTCGCCGCCTCTGAAGAATTCACGCTCGGAATGGACAGCTATTGTTTACGGTACTGTGCCCCGCAAATCAGTGCACATGCATCATGCTGAGAACATTGCAAAATCGCGCATACCTCGAATGCATTTGGGCTTTCGAGTCAAAAAGACAGCCATGGCACCGCAATTTGAAGGGAATGTCGACGATGATGGTCCTAATAATCCTAATAATCCTAATATTCGAGGGTATAAATTTCAAACATATGTAACGTCCGAAACGTGCGCGAGAGGAAATTCGAACATTTCGGTGGAAGCTACTCGCCCGATATGACCGATTTACCTTGAATTGATGGTGGCACGCCTTGGCATAAAAACAGCCGGACGAATTGGGAAGAAATATACTTTTCCTCGGAAAGAGGCCAGGGACGAACTGCTGTCTTCGTTATAGAACGAACGTGCGGATGTCATGTTGACCGTTTTACTCTCCCCGTCCTTCCCGACGTTTTACGTGTTACCTCCGGTATATAGTACGCGTGTAAATTGACTGCTCGTTGCACCTTCACGGCAAGCGTTTACGAGGTCCCAGTGCTGTCTCGTTACCATGCACTAACGTAAGCAAGCTCAACGCGTGAGCAGCCTTTCTCAAGGCGACCGCGAAGAATGGAAGAGGCGCGATCAACGTGAAAGGCAAAGATATCATCTTACCCGATACTGTCTTATATGTGCGAGATATTTTTAACTTCTACTTCACGCCGTGCATTTCTGATCCTGACTTGAGAAAGCAAGATAATTGTCGACACATAAATAGAAGAGTAATTTTCTTAGTGAATGACTTAGTTAAGGAGACAAAAGTTTTACGATCTTATCCTCAATCATATGGTTTATTTGACGTAGAGATCTATTGTTGGCGGACTTCTCATCTATCTCAAGGAGATATTTATACCCTCCGATATCTACCCTTGCAACGTTAGATCCCTCAGATATTTGATATGTTACTAGCGGCTAAATAGATTCATACGATGAATATTAAGATATTTATAGAAGAATCATAGAGACCAAGATCGCTTTTAAACATTTTCTGTTGTCAATTTATTTTACACATATAGGTACCGCTTAAAATGCAACATGTGACATATATTGTCATTAATTTATTGTTATTATTTAAGGATTGCAGCATAGCAATCGAAATAGGTTGTTCTAAAATATTTAATATCTGAAATATTCTTGACTAAACGTTACAATGCTTTTAGTAACGCAATATTTTTAGCGATTTTTTAACGATATTCGTGAATCTCGCGCGAATAATCGGCATAATAAAGAATATTCTAAAGAATTTCTTTTTTCATTTACAATAGAATTACGTCAATGTACTGTTATAATCATCGAAAATTACATTTTGTAGTGAACTAAAATATGTCGCTAATAGGACACAGAGACATCTCTAACCATAGAAATCGCAATGAAAGGTTTTTGTAGAACCAATTGTAGCTTTTTTTAGGTAGGTACGTTTAGATAAGAAGAAGCAAGTACAACGGGAGACGAAGAATGCGCTTTGCGTATACGAGGGAGTGAGAGTAGACTGCTTTGTATCGTAGTGACCCGGGTTACGATGAGCAGGTCGTTGATCTAACCGTCCCGCCGCCCTCTTTTCCCGTGCCAATGCATGTGCAGAGGAGTAACGGAGTAACGCGGCATCGACTGCCTTCTCGCTGGTATCGGACTTGCGGATACCTTTATTATGCTACACGAGTTCTCGCGAAATTACGGTGGCCGGCCACGACCTCCGTTGGACATCCCGTACTCTCTTTGAAACCCGGCCCGCTGCCTGCCGCCGATGGGTGTAAGAGGTGAATACGAATCGCATGATTCGTGTCGCGTTATCTGCGCCAGGGCTACCATTGACCATTTCAGATATGAATTGGGGGCGAATATGCGGCTGCGGTCATTCCCGTGGAGTTGCGGCTGGCGTTGGTTTCTCTTTGGTAACGACGGGCGAACGTTAAAGACAATATTGCGACTAAAACGAGAGACCACTCGAGAAAAATTCGGATTATTGCGCATTGCCAGAGGGCAGGGAACAAAAATTATGAATGAAATAGATGAAATCAATCAAATAAAAAATAATTAGTTCGTCTATAGATAAATTATAATAATTCAATTCGAAGCCAATATGAGCATGATATATATGCAAATTTTGCACACTTCCAAAGGTTTTTGTTTTAACTTTTTGTGTATAGAAAAAAACTCTTCATTTGATATTAGATACATATATATTACAGATTCGACTTTTATAAAAATTTTCTTTGGTTCCCATTACAAACATGTTTACTTCAACTTATACAAAGAATTAAAATGAATGTAATGGTGGAAATATTAAAAAATATTTGCAATATTATTAATAAATCTCTTCTAATTATAAATCAGATTTCTCTCTAAATAAATAAAAAATCGATATTGAAATGAATCTGTTGCCCTAGAAACCTAACGGAGCGGCGACCTTTTTTATTTTATTAAAACTCTTGTACAAAGCGGGCTCTCGCGAGCTCTCCACCGTGTAAATTTCATGAAAATTATCTTCTGCCTCGAGGTATTCTGAGACCTCACCAACCAGATTCCTCCGTCTGAAACGATGAGGGTAGGAAATCAGAGGTAACCGACTATCGCGAGCTTGGTTAAACGTCTGCAAACATTTAATGATTATTAATTTAACATTACTGTATACGTAATAACGTATTGCGTATTTATGTACCGTTCCTGATAAATAATTGAGAAGTGTAAAGGAAGGGAAACGGTTGAGCGGTTCGAAAAGAAACGGCTGCAGCTTGGAAAGAAACGCGCGCCTCACCGCGAGACGGTTATTCAACTGAAGGATTGTATTTACAGAGACCGGCTGGCAGACTCGCCAACGCGAGCACGAAACACGTGCGACTTTCCACGCGTGGGCGCGCGAATATACGCGCACTCGTTGACTAAATAAACACACGTGAAGACGCATGTCGTTCCAGACTCCAAGGCGTCAGTGGAAAACGGGGTACTGCCCGGGGGATAGGTGTGGGGACGCTATCTACACGTTAGCAGCTGTCTGCTGACGATCTAAACCAAAATGTTATTGCACACCTATCGTAATGGTACATTTCAATTTGCATTAAACGATGAACTGGTAAAATGACAAGGCAAATGGTAGACGATTAAAGCGCTTAATTACGACCGTAAGTAGAAATCGTCATATCTTTCATTTTTTTTTAATTACGAATAATATCCGTATGTATTTGTAAAAAACATTTTCTATCTTCTATCTCTTTTATATTCGTAAAATAATCGTAATATTGTCATCTAGATTAAAATAATGAAGTAAATAAAAAAAGTGGATATCACACTTGCTTATAAGATGTTTTCAGAGAAAAAAGAACAAGTATAAATTACTATTTTATAAGCGACACAATTTGTCTCCTTTGTTGCCCGCAGGAAATTCACGTGCGGTCAAGCTTCCTGCTTGAAAGAATGGTTAAAAAAAAATGATGGGGCTTAACATGTCATTACTTTGTGCCGCTGAAAATAAGACCTTTTAGAGGCAGCGCGAATGCGAGAGTCTTCGTGGCTTTTAGTTTTGAGCATCACAGATTTTCTCGTTTCCCTTTAGAAATGCGATCTGAATAGGAGGACAAAATTGAGATTATCGCGTCGCGTTCTGAAAGCAGATTTAACCGCTCGAGAAATGAACATCTCCAGTAGAGAAGCGCCGCGCCGTGCTTCCCCGTTGACGTCGACTGAATTAAAACGGATGTGCGGCGTACATGAAGAATGAATACAAAATGGGGAAAAAGCGCGCAAATATGTATAACACGATGGTTATTACGAGCTAACTGTTGTTATTTAATGTGAATCCTGATGTTAATACGTACCTCCCTTTTTCCATACCGTATTATAGGATTTTTTAGGCGATTATACGGATGGAGGTCCTGTATAATACAAGAGTCCATTAAGCGCGCGATTTAATCACGAGTTCGATTATGTGAATTAAAAACGATCAATTAAATACGCTTTGGTATTACTATGCCACCAATATCGAGAATGGAGCTTCAATAGGATCTGTTTAAAATTTCAAAACAAGGAGTACGCAGTCTGCAGTCTTCGAAAATTCTGATAAGCCTCGCGGTTATTACTTGCTTTTGTTCCGAGAAAGCGGCGGTTTCGGCACGGCAAAGGACTGCGCGATTAACACGCTCTTTGCTGCAGAAAGGAAGCTTGGAGAATTCATGTGCACGTTGGTATTTGAATATCCTGCAAAATTCCAACTTTGCGCGAACTGCAGAACATTGGGCGATGCAATTGCAGCGGCGCGCTATGTGTGCTCAACACGTTGCACTCATCGACAGAAGATTCGAGCCATTAGATGCGAACGGTGGCGGCGAAACAGGACGAGAAGGGGAGAGTGACGACTATAAGCGACCAGTAAATGAGGGTTGCGCGTTTCCGGTACGGCGGAGAATCGTGACTCGTACGAGACTAGATACCGGCGAACAAACCAAAACGACATAGACAGAATTGGGCGAATCAAATAGATTGGCTCGCAAAGACGTAAAGACATTGATGAAGCGTCCATTTATGCGCGCGAGCTTGATGAACGGTCGCGGTGTGCGTTAATCCTTAAAACGGCGGTACAAGAACAAATCTGTTTTCGCCTAACGAACGATTATACGGTAATAGTTAGACGGCCGTTGATGGACGAGATTAATGATGAAATTTGAAAATGCTTTTTACGGTAGCTAGCCCGTGATAATTAATATATATTCGAGTGTATTCGATATTTTCTTGTGTGATGATAATACGATATTTCGCCTTCGTGTCGGGGGCCTGATAAAATTTCTCCCGGCAAATTCATCCACATATTGCAAGTTGACTTGCGCAAGTTGATAACCGCGGAATGGTATTGAGCGTTTCCAATGATATGTATTAACGAAGTAAATTATAATAGTATGATATTACAATACGCAGTAGCTAATATTATCGTTGTGGAACTAAAATTTCACAATCAGAGCGACAGAATGTCGCTCGCGGAGTAACAAATTACGATTGTCTCTCGTTCAAAGCATAATAATAACTCACGAATTCTATTACTGGCGTATGTGCATCGAGCAGCACAATTCGATTTTATTAATGCCTTTCTCGTAGCGATGACATTTAAACATGGACTACTGTGGAGTTTAGTTGATCTTTTATTCTCTCATCGTGGAGTTAACATTATTTCGATACTAAGAGCTGCAAAGCTTAGCACGAAAGTAACATTTAAACTAAAGCTTAAGAGTGGAAAGGATTAGAGATGTGAAAATTTAGAATTTTTTATTTTAAATCGAATCGAATTTCATTTCATTTCCCTTTTCGAATCTGAATCGAATCGTGATTCGAATTAAATCAAATCGAATCGTATAATTTTTACTTAATAATTTAATTATGGTTAGATTGAATTTTAACATGTAGATAATAAGGAAATATTTTGATGAGAAAAAATAATGTAAATGTACTTGTTAACATGATTGTACTATTTTTCGCTACTTATTAATGAGAAATATAATCTTATAAGATTGATAATATATATGATTCGTATTTTCGAATAATTCAGTTTCATAAAAATTCAAATTTAAATAATCGCATATCTGTAGAAGGGATGCATTGAGTTAGCGTTGACGGTATGCGATAATTTCACATTTTTGCATGTGTCAAATTCACGAGCTGTAAGATTAAAGTGCGACAATTCTTCGTGCAGTATCTCTTTTATGTGTATAAAAGAGTAATATTCCTGGGGAACAAGCATTTTATTCCCGACTTTATTAGACCGTTTGTTATGAATGTGCCGATCGTGCATACTTATCTAAACTAGGTGCATCCTTCTGCGCAATTTCCAAGATTAGCAATTGCCGGTCCGTTTTATGAAAGTGTTCACATTCGCGAGTGTTACGGGCATGTGCACAATAAAACGTTAGTTAAAAGAACATCGTGTGCAAACGAGATGCAAATGTTACGTAATAAATATGCAGCTATGTGTGAAAACAATGAAAACAGAAAATAGCAGATGCAAATAGAAGATCCAATATTAGATAGGTGGGAGAGGGGTGTCACTCTGTGTACATACAGAAAAAAATCTGTTTGTTCGAAAGATTAATTCAATTGTTAAAACAAAACGATCACGTTTGAAATAGCGGCTTTAAACGCCGGCCAAGTCAAGCGACCGTGTTCGTTGTATCGAATGAATCGTCTATCGGATAATAAAATTCGTAATTATGTACAGGAATGGAATCGTAGTCGCGAGTATTAGCAACGTCGATGATATACTGCCATTCGGATACGTTCGGGCATCGGACATTTTAATGTTACGGTTAGCCGGCGCTATAAACAAACCCACCATACTCTGAAATGAGCGCGCGATGCGAGCTGCACGGAATTACTGCCAAGCGTGATTAATTAGCGGACGCGGTCGTAATTCCCGCATCGTTCTTTCGCGGTTCTAAAGTGCGCTGTTCCGCGCACTACATATAACGTTGCCGTCCCATTTTGAAATACAGGTTGCCGGTGGCAAGTGATATAAATCAATAGCTCGGGAGCCGCGGGATTACATCAAATACATTACATTATATTATAGCCAAGCCAATTTGAAATTTCTACGCACGCGCGCCGAAACTACGCGTTATTGTACCTCGTTACATTTTTAATGTAATCCATAAATTATTTTAAGCTCCGAAAGAAGGATTTGCGTCAGCGAGATCAAATCGAATTTCAATCTCTCTCGACGTATTTTCGCGACGAACGAGACTTCTTCTCCGAGAGCGCTTGAATTTTCTGACTGCTTTGGACACGTAAGCGCTGCCGATCGCGACATGCGATTAGAGAGTGGAAAACAGGAGCATTATTCATACCACTAGCACTTTCACGATAGTTTCGTGATTAGTTTTAGCAAATTTCTCGACACGATGCACGCGCGCGTGAGTACTGACGGAGAGTATTGGCTTCATCATGGACCTCATCGCAAAAATTCATTAGCTTTGTACCTAAAACACGCGCGCGTTAGCTACTTCGAGCTTCTGAACTCTGCGGACTTTCTCTGCGTTCTCCGTCTATGTATTTACACGTCGCGATACACAGGGTTACGTTTGTCGTTGCGGGGGCGGATTGCCTTTCCCGCGCCAGTTTCGGCAGCCGAGACCATTCGCAATTAGTGGAACTTCAAATACAGCCATTTCCGGATGTTTGTCCGCTTCAAGTTTATTTGCCCTGTTTGTTTGAGAAGAAACGGAAGGAGAGCCTCGCGTAACGGCTAGATGATGTACAGATGGAATATCCGGATTATCTGATGCGGTCAATTATCCGAGCATTCATTCCCTAACGACTAAATATACGGACGTATAAATAGAACTTCTTATATTAAGTGAGTCAACGATCGTTCTGAAAACGGTCATTGAATCAATTAAATAGGAAATGTCCCGTTATATACAGTCTAGTTGGATTTTGTGCCTAATAATAATATGAATTGATATATATTTTTCGTATATCTGAGAACTTTTTATTTTATATTAAAATATATAAAATTTGATATAATATTGAATAAATATTACATGACGAAGCTAGTTCTGAATATCTTTTGTGATTTTACTTAAAATCATGTCCTTTCATTGTGATATCTCTGACCTTTTTGTTCACTGCACACGGAAGAAAACATGATATACATGAAATATTTGACTGATTAAAGAGTCGGGCGAAAAGGAAGCAAAAATTTAATTGCTCGATTATCATGACAATTTGGACTCATTCCGCGGTCTTGGCGCGAGGCGCTCTCCGTACGGCTTTCGCAGCATAATATCGCGGCATAGGGTACGTGCTCCACGCGGGAAGGCGCATTTAGAGCCGCATTACATAGACAGTGGTCGGCGGCGGAGTGACGCGGCGTAATTGCCACGGCAATTACTGCCGACACATTTCACATGCGCGATGTAACAGCAACGCGTTGTTTCGCGGCGCGGCTCAAATTTTCGGTGTTGGCCGACACGCTTCAACTGCGAACGGATAAAAGCAACGACTGTGCGAAAAAGCGGTCACCGAGTGCGCCCGATATGTTGCACACGTGCACATTAACACCTACATGTTCGATCTCTCCGATTTTCTCGCGTCAAATAATTCGGAAATTGATCTAGATGGCTGCGGTATCGTAACGCCTATAGCTCCGACACGTAAAGTCTTTTAAACGAACTTTCCAACAGATGTACGACAGAATCGACGCCCGAAGCGAGATAACTTGTGTGAGGTAATATATCGTTGAAAAATCTTTTTTTCTTTTATTAGGGTGACGCTCTGTCGGGAAAGTTTTATATTTTACGCCATAAAATCAAGGGCGATAAACAGAAAAGTACACAGTTTTCGAGATTTAACGTGCCTTAACGTTTAAAATATCACCTCGTGAAATCTGCGAATTACGATAACGCACCGTACAGGTGCTCGTATCTCTCTCTCTCTCTCTATCGTAGATACGAGATGAAGTAGGTGTAACCGCGGCCAACATCTAGTACATCGACCGAAACCTAGCGATACAGCGACGAGCGTTAGAGGTTCCGGAAATTACATGATGTATCTTTTTCTGATTATAATTAATGGACTGGGTATCGCTAGTCGGCTTATATTAAGCCGCGCCGCACCTTCCGGACGGCGGATATTTAGCCACCCACACAACCGCGTCCAAGTTATTATTGTCGGGCCAGTAACGCGCGCAGCTCAATCTATTTAACGGCACCCGAAATTTCGGTGCTATCTTGCCAGCTGTGTGTAGTCAAACGCACTCCCGTTCCTCCATCCAACGCCCGCGGAAACTAACTTGGCCTTACCGTCATTTCCGGTCGCTGGGCATAGCTGGTAATGCGAGGCAAAGCTTGTTGGGCTGTAATAACGCCAACTAATTGAGATGGATCTGTGGATTCTCGAGCTGGTTAGTCGACGAAAAACATTGCCGCAGGTTCGTGCGTTTATTCCGCCGTGCACGCGCGCGTAAGTCTGCGCACGTGTGCTTATTACGCCAAGGTTTACAATTGATAATGTATCACGTAAATCTGACAGTCGATTTGGCGTGTACGACTGCAAATAAAATTGTGAAATTCATGGGCCTGCTTATCACACGTATTTCCACTGTAATAAAATATATTATAATAAAATATCGTAGCACAGACCTCAGTCAGCGTTCTAATTTTTTACAGTCCATCGATTCTCTGGTCGAGACTTTGGACGCGCGCTTCCTGATATCCTGATATATCTCCGATAATTAGTGTTCGCGATTTATGAACGGATACGAAGCAGTATGCTTGATAGCATATGAATAACGCGATACGAGTATTTTGCGTTTTTCTCTCATGCGTAAAATATTCGATATACTAATGACACGATAATAAAAATTGTATGAGATAGTTAATGAGAGTGTGTTACGCGCATGAGATCAATAATGTAATCAAGAATTTCAGAGCATATCGAAGATATTAAAATGTCTCGCTAAAGCTTCCGTGGAAAAAAAGTACGCGCGAAATGGACGTTCCATCGATCTCCTTATTAATCCCGATCACGGCCCGCTTCAATTTTATCTTCCTTTCTGTAAACTCGTTCGCTCTCATTTTTCTCACGCTGCTCCCTTTTTCGGCGCTGTTTGCTTTCTGAACACGCACCCACATTTTCCCTCACCGAACCATCATTACTTAGAACCAGTTATCAGCTTCAAACGCGATATCTACTTCAAAATCTTTATAAATGGTAGAAAATCGATTATCTATTTCTGCTGCGCGTTTAAATATGCATGTTAAAGGCAAAAGAAGGAACGCTAATTATTGTACTATTGTTAAACCCATTTATTTGATTTATAACTCGCAATAAAAGATAGATGATTCGATAAAAATTGGAACAAATTTTATTTTCAATTTTATGTATATCTAGTATCCGTGTATATTTTGCTTTTCCAAGTGTTTTCCATATTAAACAGGAGATAAAATTATTTAGGAGATAGAATCCTATTTTACATTCTGTCGCAAATGATTTAAAGTGACTTTTATATCAATTATCGTGTTTTAAATAAGTATTTTAATATTATTTTTCATAAGCCGGAAATAGCCAATATTTATAGCGTTGAACTTATTTAATGTTGTCCAAGATTGATAATAACCGAAATAATTGTTTTCTGTATGTCAATTAGTTTTATGTAAATATAAACATGATTTCGTGCTATTCGTGCTAAATCATTTATGTGTTCATGTAAATCGTACATCGAGTACAAAAGCGATTGATCAATACCTAAAATATCTTTCAGGAAATATGTAACAAGAGCACAACGGTATTTTTTTATTAATTTTGATCGACAGCGCTGGCGCACTCTGGCTTTGGCCGCGTTGCCATTTATCATAATAATTTCGTTAAAATTTCGTTTGCTGTAGCTTTTATTCTATCTCCGTTAAAAAGACAACACGTTATAATTTATATCTCAGAATGGAAACGTCAAATAGCCTGGTTAAATAATATTTCGGAATGAAATTATACATTCGTCCTACATTCAATCACTTTTTCATCCGAGAAAGAGATCTGATGTATATATGTAATGAAATACGCTATTATGTAAAAGTAGAGAATAAAAAGGAATACGAAATGTAAGAAATATGATACAAGGATCTTATATCACATTAAAAGATTATCTCGTACTATATCTTAACAGGGCACAAGATCTTTCAATTTCTCAAATATGTTCAATTAACTTTATTTATAATCAGTTTTTTTTATAATTTTGTCTTTCTTCATGTCTTCATTGTCTTCATGTCTTTCTCAAATTAAAATTTTGAGAAAGACATGAAGCAAGTAGGAACAAAACTCATATTCAGACGAAATCAGATTGGTCATAAGCATGATCAGGCATAATGAAGCGCGGTGTAATGTGATTCGATATGTACGGTCAATTGTGTTGCCTTCGATTAATCCCGTCGCGGTCCACGGTCTGCTCAAACATTGTTAGCGACCTATTGCTAACGTCGGAATATGGCAAGCGTGCCGTAAGGACGCTTGCAGTAAGGAACCGTACAACAACGGGCGGATCTTATAGTGTAGCGACATAATCTCACGACAGATCGGGACTCGTGACCCAGTATGGTATTCACGATACCCGGCGTACACGCCGCAATCTTTGGTAATCACCCTCCAAGCCACTTCGTACGTCCCTTGTTCTTTCCGCCGTAATAACGTCCACTTGAGAAAATTACCGCGCATATTCGTCTATGACGGATATAGAAAACCCTGGGTTTCGTTCCGTGTCTTGTTTGCAGACATGGATAATGACGCCACCTCGGCGCCGCTAATTTCCAGCCGTAAAACACGCCCCGCGCAAAAAGCACGCTACAGGCACCTTCTAATATCATCTTTTCCCATCTGGAGTAGAAATATAGACGACATCGGGCGTAAATGCGAGATTACGTCTGCGACGATATCGTTTACAAGTTAAGTGAATCGATAGCGACGAACGCGTTAGCGGATCTTAAACATGCTAATGGCTAACTAAACGTGGTTCGCCACGTGTGCCCACGGATCGTCGGAAAATCTGATTGACGTGCATGCGTTGCACCTGCTTTGCGGTGACGCATGGGCTCGATGTAGCCAGTGCAGAGCGATACGTCTATAGGCGTTAATCTACACACGTGACCACGCACATGTGACGAGTGTTCCATGGGATTTTCCTGCGGTTTACAGTTTTATCATGTGTCTTTAGAATGAGAAAATTTGCAATATTCCCCTCGGAGATAGAGAAGATAGTAAAATTAATAAACAATTGAGGCAACAAATAATAGCGGAGTAACATAATAAAAAATATATATAATTCATGACTGTAAAATATTATATGTAAGTTTACAGAGGGATCCGATATACATATACACAATATATTATGCGATAATAGGAATATAATATCTTCTATTATATTTATACTTAATTTCTGTTATAATCAATCGTGCGAAACATTCAACTTCTATTAGTACCGCAAGTTCAAACCGCCAGAAGCAAGACGCATCTCGTGCAAGCCATGTAGAAAGCACTATTAGTACACGATACCAAAGATCACGTATTTATTCTCGACATACATGGTGTAGCGTAGGGCGTCCCTGCTATTACAACAGTTATGAATAGGAGAATGAGAGTGCAAATGGGGATGCAATGTGGTGTACCACGTTGGCCCAGTAATTCAGGAGTGTCGCTGGATGTACACACAACATAAATACCATCATCTCGACACCATCTAGCAATCGTTTCCATCTCTTTTCCCTATGCAGCGAATGTTAAAGTCCTTCATATAAGCCCGTGTCCTCACGGCGTGATTATTAAATGCACGGAAGAGCACGGATCGCGGAAATACATATTACGCGACGAATATTATCAGTTGTAATACCGGCGCATTCTCGGATACAGCTGCAAACACGTGAGACATATGTAAAATATGATTTCCCGTATTTTAGACGCGAGCATGGTAATTCTGGCGGTGCACAGAGGAGTGATGAAGTTACATTAATCTGTAACCACCAGTCTAGATGAAACCCGGAGTGTAATGTAGTTATCATGGCGAGCTAAATTTCAACTCGATAAATAAACAATGACGTACACCGTATCCTAAAGGGTATTTTATATCTATATTTTACCGAGATTTACCGTTGACCGCGGCAAATATAAGCTTTTTTCCATTCATGTTTAATCAGATTTCGACGAAGTGTTCGTCGACGTGAATCAATGACCGAACATTATGGCGTGCTTATTCGTTGTCCGAGGATTCGGTTTCATCGCGGAAGGCGCCCGTGAAGGCAGCCATGAGATGAATGCAACGGCTATCATTGAATCCACCGAGTATCTAACGATAAAGGTAACGTCTAATGAGAAGGCGCGCGCGCGAATGCCGGTGAATTCATTATCCGAGTAGTGGAGATCGAAGAACCGTATTGTTCGCTTTCCTTTCGGTGCATCTATTAATCCCGGCGGTGGACTTTCAGTAATTGAAACGACGAGTTAACTCAGACCGCTCCACGGATCTTTTACGCTACGCTCGCTTTGTGCTGCTCGCGTTCTCCGTCGCGAAGCGTACGTGCAAAATAATAAAAACCGAGGGATGTGAAGTGTATTGTATCAATGTACCCTCTCTCTTTTTTTTTTATGCGCAAGTTGCACGTCCGATGATGTCGGACGTACGGCACCTATGACCTGCGGTGCATTCATGGGTATTCGCATCACATCCCCGTGTATATACTACTACACTACGTTCCTGCCAACGCGACGCCGACCCCGCGTTCTTTAATACTCTTTTCGTGTCCCTCGGAATCGCCTTCCCCTCATCGTCGCCACCATTCCCCGTCGTCCGATCTATTCTCCTTCTCGTCCTGAATGTGTTCCTACGGTCGTGTACTTTCCGACCCATGGAGATCGCGTCGGGCGAGCACAATAGGCCCTCCCGACCGACCCTTCGTCCTCGTCGTGGCTCACCCTCGAAGAACCCACGATGCCGTCGACGAAGCGTATACAGGCATACGTGCCGACACGCTGACGACACGTCTTGTCGGTACATCCGCCGATTAACAGGCGGACGAGCGGCAATCCTGGTTCAACAATGTTCGACGGGTTTCACGCGGTCGCTCGATATCTGCAAGGCTTTACAAGGGTAGACCAAAAGAGAGAAGTAAGCTTCTTTTAAATTCCTTCGTTTATCTCAAGACTACTGTGCATTCCAGAGCTGAATATTTCACATTTTACGGCGATAAAAATATAATTTCCATATGAAATTGATAGCGTTCTAAAATATATCTATTTCGTTGGACGGTCGTGCCGTAGAAAATCAAAATTTAACAAAAATATCTTTATGCAGCGTAAACATTTGATTATTTAATAATATTACTTAATTGGGTTATTTTTGATATTAAATATACTTTTAAAGTCTAAGTTTGGCGATAAAAAGCGAAAGAGAAGGACGGAAATTGACATCTGAAATTGCCAGTCGATCTAAATTCGTGAAAATTGAGATCGGCGATGTTAGACACACATTTTGGAGCACCTTCCCTCGAGTGCAACTCACCGCAAACACGTCTCAAGGGAGGCAAAGATACACGACGTGCTTGACATAGATTGAATCGACAATGGTTTTGTAGACGCTTGTCTTTTTAGATGCACAATGACGTGATTGTGGTGGCGTACGAAGTGAAGAATTGCAAACATGCAGTCTCAGGCATGTTCAAATCTCAGCTCTTAATCGAGAATGCAGGGAATATATTTCTGGGAAGTTTGTAATATAAAATTAACGACGCACAACTAAAAAAAATATTACACAAGTTATTAACTAATAAAATAATCAAAATGATTAAGATTCTTTACATTCTTTATACGCTGTTACGTATTATTACTGGTTATCATTAATATTTTATACATTGTGCGGGAGGTATAAAAGGACTGTTAGCAATTAACAGCCGAACAATAGGTACCGTTGGGAAGTTTAATAATTAAATACGCATTAAGAACTGGCCATTGAGAAGTCTGATTGCACGAGGTAGCTTTTGAAATCTCTTCTTTAAGAGGCGAATCGAAAACATGAGGCTCGGTTGTATGTGTGCGTTGTTCGCTTTGTCTGGTTGATGTGAAAATAAGGGACGATAAATCGCTGCTCTTTCGGACGTGAAAGGAAAGCGTAAGAGGTGCTCGTCGTGCTAGCGCTGACGGAAACGCCGAGTGAGGCGCCGAGCGACGATTAATTCAGCTTCGTTGGCTCAGAAAAGTGGTCTCGTTCGCGCGAAACTGGCGAAGATCGCGATCAATTGGGCACTTTACGTCACTTATTATTGGCGTGGATACAGCGTGGAACGCGCCATTATATAGCTCCATAATAATACTTTCAATGCGCTTTGCTGGCCCTATCATATTTTATAAGGGCAGCCTGATCGTTTCTCACGTACACGCTCGATAAATTATCGTCTTGTTGAATCGTAGTTACATTTATCAATTTTTCATAGCGCGGGACGCGCGCGAGTGTTCAAAGATCTTTAATCAGTCGTGCGATAACGAGCGGATGTTGCAATCGGAAACGGGATCTTATGCATCAGAGTTTGTAACGTAACAAACATCATGATTTTGCTGGAGCTAATAAAGTACAATTTAGCTACTATGCGTTATTTATCAAACTTTTTCGCGCGCGCACCCGTGATCATAGCTAATTAAGTAATTTATGGGTGCCTGGAGACTGTCGGTACGTTCTACATTTTGCCGGGCCGTTTTAATTTAAATAGATTAATTTCTATCCGAATATGTGGTGCATAAATTTCACCGGTATTTTCTATTAATGGCTCATTTGGTGCGTTTAAACTGTGCATCGTGCAATGTTTTATTACCGTTCTGGCATAAACCGATGCAAATACTTATACGTACCGATGTACCAAATGCGGCTAGCCATGATCGAAAGCCCAGCTGCAGCCTTGCGCGTTTCAGGATTTTCCGTCGATTGTGTTTACCACGCGCGTCTGTCTCGTGCACATAGTTGAATACGAGCGAGAACAATTGGTGCGAGTGACGTATGAATACAATGACACGAATTGTATACGGAGAATGTGTCTATTACAATAATTAAAATAAAAATTGATTTGCATTTCAATATCCACGTTTTCTGTATACACACACACACACACACACACACACACACACACACACACACACACACATTATATTCTTACTATGCTATTATATTCTTGTTTTCTCTCGTAGATACACAGACTGTCGCATTATCGCTCAGTATGATTCGCCGAGAAATCCAATCATCCGTGACAGCCATTGTAAATTACTTCCTGAAAATGGACCTGAAGCACACGCCTTGTGCCCACGTGTCAATCATCCTGCGATCCTTTCAAAGCTCCTTATTCCCCCTCCCCCCCTCTTCAAGGTGAGTAATCGTACTGCACGTTCGATCCTTTCTCGGACACGTTTCACTTTTTTCGTCCAGTAATCGTACCGGGTAAAGCGAGCAGATAGGCAGGTATTCATGCTGTACTGGCAAACTGCTGCGCTGGTATGCGAGCAAAACCGCATTGGCCTTATCTGGACAATATAACGCTTCGCATATATCGTGTCGCGGGCCACCGGTTTTCCTTCATTCCTCCCCTGCGAAACTTTCGCGGTTGCGAATGCAATATAAGCTGTATCCGCCGTGCGATTCCACCCGGTCACGAAGACGCATACATCCACACAGGTGTGCACATATCACGTCCATGCGATATCCTCGATCGCATGCCGCGCCGTTGGCCATGCACTTCCCATTGTTGGCGGCGGCCCGTTCGAGCATCGAACCACGACAGAACGGCCTCTTTTCCACCTTGGTGGCGTCGCGGATATTAAGGTCAACTCGAGCGATCGGGCGGGAGGCGATGGACCGATTTTCCGCATAATTTCACATGATAATACCGCGGCATGGAGCCACGATTGTTCGACGTGCTTGCAAATTTTTAAGAGTACCTGCATATTCCCCTATTCTTCGAATTATCCTTTAACGAGTTACGTGATCGTTACAGAACGTTTGCTGTTCAATGAATATAATATTGAACGACTGGATTGCAAATGAAAAAAATTTATCTTTAAGAAGCACTTTTCGAGAAAAATTCTGCGCAAATTCGCAGCAAAATTATTAAGGTTTTATTTCCATACTCGGACTCTGTTTAAATAAATAAATAAATAAATAAAACACGCATATTTTTATACTTTCGAAATAATTTCAGTTAATTGCAATATAACAATTTAATAAAATGTTTCACTTCTGGACAGGTTAAATTTCAAATTAATCAAACGACATACAGAAATATATTCAACCATTAATTTGAAATTTAATTATGTATTTGAACACAAACCGAGTTACTAATACCACCACCGGATTATCTGAAAACACAGCTCGGAAATATAAAATACCTATTATTTCAATGTTCATGTTACAATTTCAAGTTAATTGAATTATCGATATGAGTGCAAGCGTGAAATAATTGATGAGAATGAACAGTGGTAACGTGAGGAGTATTTCCATTTATCGGCATTAAAAATGCCTCTTCGTGACTCGTCTTGGTGCAACCTAATTTTTCGGTTATCCCTGCAGTGGGATAAAAGAGAAGCCGGATATTCCGGGAAACGCGAGTGAGCCACGTAGAGTTACGGCATCTCCCACGAGTCTGGGCGAGAAAAGATCTTCCCCGGAGTAGCGACCGTGACAAGTGGCGCGACGAAACTCCAGCGTCGCGTCGGTGTCGATACAATATGGTTACATTTCTGTCGTGTCCTCGAGCCCGCGACGGCCGTACATCCCTTTAAATCCACTTTTACGGCGCCGAGGGACGGCGCGTGAGATCCGTCAAGATGACGGACATTCTTTAAATTCGCCGGGAAAGCTGCGGGGCGGGCACGGACGACTCCCCGAGGATACCGAATGTACCTCCGAACGAAATGAAATTCTGGTCGGCGCGCTCGCTCGCGCTCCCGGCTCTCTCGCCCGACCGTAAATCGACCGGGATGTAGACGACGGGCGGCAATAGGTAGGCATACCTATACGCCGAAGTAAATGGAGAAAGCGACCGCTCGTGAGCGAGCCGCCTCCGCCATCGCCGCCGCCGAATGGGACGATCGAGACGTAATTGGCATCGTGCAGGCCGGAGGGCGGTCGATTCAAGATCCCAATACCGCACCCTTCTCCCTTAATTGCGCGACGCCGAAATCGGGCGCGCGCCAGGAATAATTGAAATCACACGAGAGCCGGCCATTCTCGCTGTTTAACCATGTTTACGCGACATCAAATCCGTTTTGACGCAGGCGAAACATGCGGCGGATTTCGCCAAATTTAATAGAAAGTCAATTAGTATGGATATGCATATGACTTTACGCCCGCAGCGAATTGCTGCAAGCAGTGCGTGCATTTGTTCGCCATTTGGCATTTTTATATTTTTCCCTTCCTCCATCCTCTCTGTCTGTCTGTCTCTTTCTTCCTCTCTCTCTCTCTCTCTCTCTCTCTCTCTCTCTCTCTCTCTCTCTCTCTTTCTTTCTCTAGATGATTTTGAATTATTAAATTACTCAAGTTATTTAAAATTTTTCTACCACTTTTGCTTCGGTTATTTTATATCACCTATGTTAGGTATCAACAAAGTGTTTAGTTGCGTAATGATCATCACAGTGGAAATTTCATGAAAATTAGATGTCGAAGAGATGTTGCCGCGCAGCGGTGCGTCAGTGCGTGCTAAACGTGAGATATTAAATACACAATAATGAATTGAGAGTTACTTTGCGAGATAATCCGTATGTCATTTCAACTAATCTCGATTCCCGTGATTACTGGACCGTGGAGTCGATAGCGCTATTTCAAATTAATTGCATTTGCCGCGTGTATTATATAATTACTATACATATTATTAAATCAAGATTGGTATAATCGTCATTATTGTTACCGACATATTTAATTCCGTTGACTAATCCACAACTCACTTTTTTTTATGTCAAAGATTTGTATGATGCATTTTCGCGTCCGAATATAACGATCTAATACGCGCGATCAAAATTCAGCTATATTTTATATCCGGTGAACGCATGGCTGTCTGAACGCAGATTGCTTCATCAAAATTTAAATCCTAAACGAAAGGAGATAAAGAGACAAATAAAGATTGAAGTATTTCCGATATCTCGTTACGACATAAAAAGCATGTGGCTTAATCCGGGAATTTGTAGAAAGCAATGGTATAAACTTTGACTACCAGATAATACTCTGTATTTCGTAGTCGACCTCTCGATATCCGATACACGAAGCATATAATAGGAGCACGCGCATCGAGATGAAAAAGGGGCAACAGTACGCGCGTTAATTAATTGGCTCGGCTAAATGGCAGCATCTCGTCCGAGCATTTACCTGTATGCGTCAACAGATAAACCGGAAGCACCGGCAATCGAGTCAATCACCGAGAGTAAAACCACGCGCGGATTTATTCGTTCTCCTCTTCGCTTCTAGCCGCGCGCCCGCGTAAAGTTAACCGCGGGCGCGCTTGCAAAACCTCTGATAAATTGAATTTCAATTGCGAAAAGCGTATATGCGTGTCCCCGAAATGTAAATCTGGGACCGTGAGAAGCTTACCGCAGGACGGATAAGCGAGCGAGCGAGCGAGCGGTCGATGGTCCGCTCTCTCGTGTATATCGTCACCTCCTAGATTACGCGAATCGAGTTCATCAGGGAGGAGATCAAAGCGGCGCGACGAGCATATTTATGGTGCATATTAAATTGCTTTTTGACAACTGTCGGGATGCAACGTCACGTAGAGATAAATATTCTTTCCGTGAGTAAATCCACAGCAGGGGAATACGAATTTCGGAATTGCCGAAATTTTTAAATTTTGTCACCGAGCAGCACTTTCCTCGCTCTCTTCCACGTGCGGTATTTCGAGGAAACGCTCACGTCGTCAACAGCATACCGCCGTGCCACGACAAGCTCGTTACGGTATTAAGTACCCTCCGGGAAATCTTTCTTTCGTGCCGCGTGCTTAACGAACGTTCTTAATGGAATTACCGCATTTGCGCCGCGCGGCGCAAGAATTTGCGGTTCGTTGCCCGTGGCATGTTAAGTGGCAGGCCGGCAATTGAATTTGAAGTCGCCGGAGCCGGGGGTCAGTTTATCGCGCTGCTTACCTACGTGTCGAACTGAGATAATTTCTCCTGGGCTACATGGACGGTGCGATCGTGTCTCTCAGCGGCCGGCATCCTGAAATCGAACGTGAATGGATCATTTATCAAACTGGCAAACGTCGGTTATAGTAATAGCTAGCAGTCCTTGCCTGGGAGCTGCGCGTGTCACGATCGCGACAAGCGATACGCATTTTATGGCGTGTTATTTCCGCGTGTGTGCCGCTATCCATGTATTCCCCGGGCTATTTAAACGAGATTAAGAGTTCAACGTTCTTTGACTTTTTGGCAAGCTTTTATCTGAAATTCCCGCGATACTTGTTCGTTTCCTTTGAGATCACCTCGTTAATACATAAGAGCAATGTAACATCGTCACCGCAAACGCCACTAAGGATCGTTTCCCATACATTACAACCGACGTCTCATTCGCTTCTGTAGTTGAATCTCATCGTGTGAAAATTGGAAAAGTTCAAAGCGCTCGTCGCCGCCACTGGCGCGATGTTAAAGAGAACGAAAGAGAGGCTGGAGGGGGTGGGTAAAAGGGAAACTGTAGCACGTCGAGGTCGAGAATAGAGAAAGAGAGAGGGAGAGAAAGGGATAGAACGGAAAAATAGCGCGGATGGGAGAAGCCGCGGGAGATATTGTTTCCGCGGTGCAGAGCGATTGCGTTCGATTTTACGGGACGCAGCAACTCGCGCGGAACGAATCTATTGTACGAGAGGAGTTAAATCGTGTACCACCACGGATTTAATATGCGCGAGTGCTGGCGACCGCTTGCGTTGCACATTGCGCCGCATACCGACGCCCCCGCGACTGGCGTGCCGGTCAATTTTAATCGGGCCACCAGCCGTAACTCCCCGAAGCGAAAACGGGAGTCGCCCCAAGTTCCGCGTTTACATTAAACCGGATGTTATCCACCGCCAAGACGCGCCCACGGCGGTTCACTTTTAACTCGTAAATGCTCGCGCCGCGAGAACCGCGCCAAGATAAAGAAGCTCCTTCGTTCCCTTTTACGCAGAAATTATATATACGGGATATCGTTATACCACTTCACGCAGCTTCCTCCGTGAACTTGTGTAATATACAAATGCATATTTAAACGTGCAGATGTTTCATAAGCTGTTCAAAAGAAAAGAGAGATGTTATTTCTTGCAGCAGCATTACTCTCCGCGCGTTACTTCGCGATAAATCTTTTAATTCATTAATTAAATCCGTTTTTCCTTGTGACATCGTAATACGTAATACGTGCGCATTACGATTAAATCTCTGACATTTGAAACCTAGTTAATTTGACACAAAGATCCAATGATATTTCTTAGATACTACGATATGTATGTTATACGCTTATTCCGCAAATAATCATGTAACAGTCACTTAGCGTCTATCCGAATTACGTGAGGTTTCTTTATAATTTATGCTATCATATAACAGGTTTGCGTGACAGGAAAAGCGTGGCTGTATCCCATTTGATGAAAATCAATATAAAGAAAAGATATCAACGAGGAAAAGACAAGAGGTAGATGAACCCATCTCTGCTCGCTCGCTCGAAGCTGCCTCTTCTTGTAAGGAATCGCGGGCAATTGCCAGTAACTAATTATTCGCGGATGTTCGGCTTCACGAGCCACAGTCAGTCCTTTGGGAGATACGGAAGGTTCTGTTGTGTGGAAGCCTTACTCCTTTTCCATCGTCAGTCCCCCCTTTTTCTGACGCTGGGTCGGCCGCAGGCTTCGCGTCGCGGTAATGGTAACATTTATCCGAGACCTGTCGGCGCCTTTTTACGTCGGGCCACAATTAACGTCGACAACCGCCGGCTACCATCATCCCATATTTATCAATTAACTTGCGAATATAACGAACGTAACGCGTCACTCCGGTCGGTTTATGCGCGCGCGGAATATAGGCGAGTCGTGCGAAATCGATAGGAGCGAACGGTTTTCTGTCGGGGCCATGCACGTGCTTCTTCCAAGTTCGATGAAAAATTTATGAAGAGTCGGATTTACGAGAGAGGCGGCGGGACCTCGCGCGCTTAACGCGTGACGGTGGGAACGATGACGGTGGCGCGCGAGAGTGCAGGCTGAGAAGAGAAAAACGTCGGCGTACGAGGAACACAAAATTCTCCTCGTGCCGTCGCTGGCACGAGGAGAGACGATGGAATTTTTATAACGACACGTTTTGCGCCCGGGATTATTTTAGGGACGTTCCCGCGGGAATTGAGCGCGCGGAGGAGGCGCGCGCGCACGCTTCTGCGAGGAGTAGTATTCGTCGCGCAGAGCTATGTCGGAAATGAATTCGCGCGTCGACATCACGTACTTTTCCGGCATTCTTTTTTCATGCTGCACGATGGCCCACTAATGTGGAAAACATGTTGTGAAAACTAGCGTATGGAGGTGTATTATTTTCGGTTACTTATCGACGAGACGACCGAGGAGATGCGTGACGTGCTTACAAACCTGCGCAGCCCAGGAGGGGTTTTCATACCTGCGATAATTGCATTTTGATCTTTTTCAATGTTTTCAAAACGTGTTGCAAACGCGAGTGTATAAACACGAAACTTCAAGAGATAATCGATAACATGCGAATTCGATTATCTTCCAATTGGCGAAAAACGAAACGCCATATAGAGAGTCAGTTGTTGGAAAAATGTCGAACTGATCGGATTGAATGAGTACTTCAATTGTAATTTGCAATTTTGATTCAAAATAGCGCGCGAATAACCGCGAAACAACAAGAGATAAAATCGTGAATTCGGTTAGTTTCCAATTTATGAAACATGACACAGGTCAATTGAAAAACAAAATTTCGAATTGATCGGAATAGACGTCTATTTGAACTGTAATATGAAATTTTTATCGAGACAGTTCTAATCGTGTTGTACGTAGAAATGTTTAAATAGCGACAAGCATAATATTGCTGTAATAATTGATAATACAATTATGCATAATATTGATCAAAATGTATTAACACGCGACATGATTTAGAGATCATAGCTTTACTATAGATCATACTTTATTCACCACGACATAAAACCCTGGCGCTCGTAAATTCATAATGCCTGCACGGCTATTTGAAATAATGCAGTTGCATGAATAATGTAACATCCGATAGATAGATTCTTCCTAACGTATTCCACATAAGACATTAAGGTGCTAACATGACAGACCGATACGGTTTTACGAGATACGCCGGAAAAACAATATACGCGCGTTTGATCGATTCATCATTCTGAATTATACAAGCACACCAGTTGCGAGAAGCCGTTCGAGCATCAATACTTTTTTGGCTCCGCCGCGCGATTCCGTTTTAGCGCTGTACAGCGCTGGTATACACCTCGAGGATTTCGGGATTATCCCAAATCCTTTGTTGCCCTGGAAGCAGAAGGATTTCTCGAAGACCGGCGTCGACTGGGTGCCCTTCAAAGGTTGCAACCGGGTCCATGCAATCTCTCGCGGAGCATTTTAGCTTCTTTCCTCCAATAATACTGAAATAACGTCCTCCACGTAGCGAGGGTTCGAAAATTTGCGAATTGTCAATTTGATGGTCAAGATAGGATTGATATGGAGGACATTGACGGGATATGAAGGGATTCCTCGCAAGTACGACGCGCGCGCGTTCAAGATTGATTGCTGTTCCGCCGGTCGGGATTAACTTTCGTTCGGGGTATTGAGTTTCGAAGGAAATCTCTTGTCGAAGAAGGAATTATTAGCTCCAGCGAGGAATGTCGGATAAGAACCTGAGTTTCATTAAATACCGGAACACTTAATGGTGGTTTGCGGAGATGGAATCTTCGGTTTGAATGAGCCTTGTGAAGCGAGGCGACTTCCGCCGCGCGACGATTCTTCCGCCACATTTATCCCATCGTCGTGATATATACACCGAGACAGCCGAGTCTCCGTTATTGGCGGCCATTATCTCCTAATCACGGCCTGCAGATACGACCATTAAAACGTATTACGATCGTAACGCGTACATACAACGTTTCGTAGCAACACGGGCTCGATATCGCAACCGAGTTCCTTTCTCGCCATTTGATACGCCTTATCGCCGCCGGGCTAACAATTATAGAACAAAGGGCTCGAGAGAGAGCGAGAGAGAGCGAGAGAGAGATCTGTGCGGTTCGACGCGATCTCCAGTTCGGGGGTTAACCGGAGCGCGTTTCGTCATTGTTTCACGGTGAGGATGGACTCTCATTGTTCTCGTGCGAGCTCCGGCCGGGGTTATGCGCTTTCGGGGGCGAAGGTAAACGCTTCCAGGGATCCCGGGTACCGCGTAACCCAGGGAACTTGGACGTGGGCGACGCTGGTGGTCGAATGGACGAGATGTCTACCCCCGAACCTCCGTGTCCCGTTGCGTCCCTCATTTGTAGCCCTCCTCTGTACATATATAGGTCAGTACTCTCGAGTACGAAATAGCGCCGGCGGCGGAGCGTGGTGCTGAATTATTGAATCACTATAGCCCGGCCCATATCATCGTGGCGCAGTAACAAGATTGTACATCCGCCATTACGCTTCCCGTACGGATAAATAACGCTGGACCGGCCATCTGGAATCACTCTGGTGAGCGACCACTTCTGGGTATCAGATCGAGAACTCTGATTGCGCGAACGGTCGCTTTGATTGCGATGATCTATGAAAGCTGTTGCGTTAGATCACGATTGTGAACAATCCGGAGGTTTCGCATTTCCTGTCGTAGTTTATATCACTGCCGGCGACAGACGGATCCTGACAGCTACTGACGACTACTAATGGCCGCAGTAATTTTACACCGTATTAAAACGCGATTTCTCAAGTATCTGGCGATTAAGAAACTGACGGGAAAATAAATAGTAGAAAATGAATGTAAGCAATGAGTTTACTCTGGAGATTAAAAATTAACATTTATGAAAGATGTTCTCAAACAGATCTAGGAACAGGATAAGAAGAACGGTTGTGAGGAATCGATGGTGGTACATATCGCATGCTATCGCGATGCCGTATTGCTGCATTAGAGCGGAATTTAAAGAAAATATCGCAGTGTTTGCGCTGCTGATTTTAAGGAAGCATCGTCGCCTGTCGATATCTGCGTTTCGTAAAACAACATTATTCTAGATTCAACAACGAAGACAACAACTGCAATGCATTTTTTCATTACGTACAATCATGACTTATTTAAAATATATT
The DNA here is from genome assembly GCA_928718305.1 of Tetramorium bicarinatum. Lineage (NCBI taxonomy): Eukaryota > Metazoa > Arthropoda > Insecta > Hymenoptera > Formicidae > Tetramorium > Tetramorium bicarinatum. The sequence continues at coordinate 12,422,851 of OV788329.1, forward strand.
GGTACAATTTGTACAAATTTGTGTAAATTGTACAATTTAGATAAATTAAAATACAATAATCTAATTTAAACAATTTACAAAGAAGCTATTAGTGATAAATATCCTTAAAAGGTAGGAACCTTTTAAAATGATAAATTTAGTATGCAGAGCATTAATTATACCAATCTTTTTCTCTTTCTAATTTTAGACATTATTAATACGGAAATAGCAACGTTATTAACAGTAATTTGCAAGTACCAGTTGAATTTGCTGTGCTATGCCGGGAGCGATGATCGATGCACCTCAATGAAAACGTAATTATCAGATTGCTGGTAAACTGGTTTGGCATACAGTTACATTAGAGAGATTAGAACAGCAACAAGAAAATGTTACTTGCAAATTTGACTGTATCTCTGGGTTTACACATGACTGATTGTAATTATTATGAATAGAGAAACAAACAAATCAGAGACAGAAAGCGAGAGAAAGAGATTACTGACCATTATTTAATATATCGCAAAAGTATGTAACAATGGATTATTGTTGTTTAATAAATATTAAATTGTAATTAAAGGTACTTTCTATTCTTTTCCAGTATTTAGGATTCAATATTGATTTCATGTTAATTTTGAAAAAAAAAAAAACAGAAATACGATTTTTCCGAACGTAAACAATTTTGTGCCTCAATTTCCTGTAGTTCCCTGCACTGGCATTAATTTGATGGAATTGGGACATTATCGGGAAGATTATTTGCATATTACGTATCGACTGCGTCTACACCATAGAGAAATAAATGACTGCCAAAACGGTGCATTCGCATGCATTGTTAAAGCTGGAGCTTTTATTTATTTATTATAATTAATTACATATGTACCAAGTTTGATGTATAAAATCACGTCATAAAAGATTACATGTTTTTCACATCGTGTTATAATGTGAAATGCAATTAATAATGCAATTCTATGGATTTTAATATTTTTACATTTGTTAGAGATAATGCGCAATGAATTGGGATATAAACCAATAATATACAAATCTGATAGAATAATTTGACTAACTGAATAATCCTGCATCAAAACGAAATAATGTATCGCTTTAAATACTTCCCGCTAATCCATCCGGCACGTTGCTCATAAATACTATTAATCACCGACTATTAATTGGAAGATTTGAAATAGCATTAATCTATATGGAGTAACAATTAGGTTCTTTCAAAAGCACAATTGGAAAGATCATTAATAGTATTTAGCATTCTATCTCGTTTTAAATCAAATTATTCAAAATACAATATCTTTAAAAATGTACGAAAATTTCTGATAGTAATTATTTACGCAAAAGGAATTATGCAATTTATTTCACATTAATAATTATACTATTATTCTATTATTAAAGAATAAAGTTTTTCTCTTTTTTTTGTTAAGACTAACCGTTTATAATAATTTTAGAATTATTTTGGCCAAATAACTTTCACATAGATAAGTAACAGAATCAAAATAATTGTACTGCGCAAGAAAGGGGACAGAGACCTAGGGAGTTTGTTCTTAAGCAAAATATGAGAAATTAATAAATTTATCAATTCCCGATTAGCGTGCTGTAACTCATATAGGCATAGATACGTTAGCAAAATTATGCTGAAATAAAGATATCATTCGTAGAATTGCGATCCATACCATAAATGATGACATATAATATTTTAATATGAATCATATTATAATATGAATCCTAAAAAGGCGTAATATAAAATTGAAGGTATCCAATACAATATTGATTTTTTTTCAATCATTTCTCTCTGAAATATTTATTGCGTCTAAAACCGGCTTTAGGCCGAGCAAACGGGCACGAACAAATATGAATGAATAAGTTGCTCGCTGAAGCAAATTGTTTCTTTGTATTTGTTCGTGCTTGTTTACTGGATCTGACCGACCTGGATCTGACTTAATTCAATCGACAAATTACAAATTACGATGGAATTGTATTTTATTTAAAATAGTATCTATGGAGATGAATTAAAGCCGAGGATATTCGATCGATTTATAGAGTAAATCATCTGACAAATACTTTATCCTTCAGATTCATAAATCGTCGATTCCATGCATGTTTTACTTCATTCAAATAAGGCAGTACACGGATCGATATGTCAGTCACGTTGTCTCAACATGTAAAACTTTATGTTCGTATGGTGTTCACGCTATAAAATGTATCCGAGTACATACATATATATCAACGTGGCTGCAACTGCAAAAAGTACGAGATGACATATGAATAATTAGCGTGGAAAAATGGTGGCACGGCACGCTATTCGGATATATGACGGACGTGGACGTGGGATTCGTATGAGGGGGGGGGGGGAGGAGTGACTATTTAAACCGACAGTAAAAAAAAGAGTTAAAAGGGTCACTAGCAGGAATGATATTACCTCCGTATAATTAAACGTCGTACTATGTTATAGTCGACATGGTTGGGAGTTGGTTGACACCTTCTCCCTTCAAGATACGACTTCTCGGCGTTGGCTTCTATTGATTCATGCTGACTGGTCCCACCGCAGGGCGAAGACATAAGGTAATGCGATCAAGAAAAGGAAATAGAATATGTACTGTCGTCGCATGCACATTAACGGAGAAGCCACAGAGACACGAAAATGGTTTTGGGTGTACGAATAGACAGTATCCATAAGGGAATTGCGTTATTACTTTTCACGTAATTTATGTAAGCAAAACATAATCTACGTAAATATATACGATACGTTATCGTTTCTTATAAAAGAATGATTTTTTCCCCTTAGAAATTAGATTTAGTTTTTAAGTGTTGACGCGCGCAATAACCGTTAAATTAGTCCTATTGAAAAGTGCGACAATACAAATATTTTCTATTTGTTTTATTTTATACGTGGTTTCAAACTTAAATCAGCATAAACTTTTTTTTATACGAAATATCGAAATAGAAAACGATCTGTTTGTTTCGTACACGGTTGACCCGGTTTAAATTCTATGTGGAAAATCGTTCGTGTAAACACGAGCGTATACAATATGTATAAAAATCGCATAGAAGTAATTTAAAATTTTTCGATATCCCGATTGGAATGCTCGACAAATATTTATCGATCTATTTCAAGTAGCTATATGAAAAATATTTAAAGTAGGAAGTATTTGTATGCTTTAAATTTGTAATGCACACAAATGTTTCTAAAATATTCAAAATGTTTCCAAAAACAATTGATTTTATAACAGAAATCAATCAAAACACAAATCAAAAAGAATATTGTTTTGTTTTTACGAAAAATACATTTGGCGCGAAACACTATCGCGTCTCTTGATACAAAATAATTTCTCAGTTTCACTTTTCTGTGATTAAATATATCCGCGATTAGAGAGCCGAGAGAGAGGGCGAGTTAATTAATTTCTTGTCGCGTGCACGTTTCCAGCTCGTCTGAAAATGCTCGCGCGACCTAACTGACTGATGAAGGCTTTTAAAAAGCATTTAACAATGCTCCACCTGAATCTCTCATTCATTTCGCGGCATTCCAAACGACAGACGGCTCCTGGAGGAGCTTTCACGCTGTTTGACGGAAGAAATTCGTTTGCGGCTTGCCTTTCGTTTTTTCCTTTCGCTAACCCCAAAGCAGGAACCCACTGCGAAGAAGTAATAAAGAACCTGTCGGGAATTTGGTGGCCATTCTTCTTCATTGGCGTACTCTATTTCCCGCGGTTCGCCACAATCTCTCGTAGTGATTTCGATATCGCAGTTCTCCCCCTCCTCCCTCTCTTACACACAAATACACACACACACTCTGCTTCTCTCTCTCTCTCTCTTTCTTTCTTCCTTACTACCATTTCGCTATCCATAAGCCCTTATTTTATTCGCCGAGACAGATCAACCTTCTTTAATTCCTGAAACGTTCTCGATATCTGTCGCTTCTCCAACACAGACGGAAATACATACATCCGAAATGATCGAGAGGGAAGTGACAGTTCGATGGAGGCGTGGTTACCCATCGTATTGGAGAAATTGATCGACTGCCGAGGACGTCTCATTAATCTATTGCCAATAACGTGCACGACACTTTAAAGGTGGAGACGATTGCATCCCTATTTCAATCAGTTTCAATTACGTTATGATGCAAAAGTTAATCAATACTCACGAAATGCAGTATAACATCTATTGAATAATGATGGTATTTGACATTTGCATAGAATTCTAAATTTGACAAAACTAAGGAAGCAAAAATTTAATTATATAATAATTTGATATTATATTTTATGAAAATATTATACAATCTACAACCAATAAAAATTTAGAATTTTGTTTCTTTTCTAAATATTAAAATACTTTGCTAAGTGATTAATAATCATTCAGCAACATGCGATTTGAAAGTAAGAAAAATTGCGCGCGAAGCAAAGACATATATACGTTTTATTTCTGCACGTTCAAACGAATGCGACAATGCCACGCGATCCTCGATGTAAAGTTAGAGAAATACATCGTTCTAACTCTTACGGCATAATTCTCTTTATCGTTGCAAGAAACCCACTTGTGATACTCTTGCAATCCCCCTGCTTTAAAGCTCCAACATAAAATTATTGTTACGGTATATACAATGCGAGCTTGGGAGAACGTGAAAGTGTAATAACCATAGCTAGTATGTTACAGTAAACGAAATCCTTATTGTAAGGAACGTAAGAAGCAGTTGTTATTTCTGCAACTAGAAGGTTTGCATTGTTTGCGGTTTATTATAACATATACAATACCTTTATTCAATTTTATGATTAGGAGATGCTAACTTTAAAGTATAATCTGATACCGATACTTATACCGGCTTTGCTTTTAATACGCGGATATGTTGGTATATCTTTAAAAATATGGAGCCATATATAAGCTTAATTAAAAAAATATATATTTTATACTATCTCACATATTTCAAATAGCGTATTCAACGTAGCTATTAAACAGATTACGCAATGTAATGTGGCTATTCAGTATCCTGTTTAAGTGCTTGACCAGTTGAATTAATCCCTCGTTCATCGGATAATACTTGTTTATTCGTGTTGGTAATGGATCGTACCATGAAGATGAAAATAAGACCACACAAAAGATGATTTTCATGTAATTAGCGTAATAAAACAATTGATTAAAAATACCAATTTGAACTTATTCGATAATACTGTAACTACTAAAAATTAAAATTTATAATAAAATGATAAAGTCATTAAATTTCAACAAATTCGTTCAATTAATCAAGTTTACTTAAAATAAATCAATTTCATTTTAATTTGGAGATCATTATTATATAATATGTAATAACATATTACATTAAGCAACAATTTTTAAACCATGTGAGAGGCATTTTACATACACATATATATCAAATATCTCCATAGTTTCGAAATTCTACCTGGATTTATAAAGGGGATTTGAGATATTTTATTCTAAAATTATCCAACACTTATTCTTTCAGTTTAACGACAAAAACAGAGAAAAATTGCGGCTCATGCACAACAGATTTTTCAGTACAGTCTCATCTTAATTGTGCCACTTCGTCCTGTAGAGATAAGAGTTGACGCCCGCGTTCATTCGTTCTTTGCACAGCCATCCAGAGAGGATTCGCTTACGGATTTTCGTTTAATACGCATTTGGCCTCGCGGGAGCGGAAGACCAGAAGTAGATCGCGAAAAGTTATCTTCCCACTTGCGTCTCTCGACCGACGAGAGCCTGCAGGCATCGCCGTTTCAATTGGGCGGCTCTTCAATAGAAAGCCGGGCTTTTCTGCTGTTTATCTGTCGGTGCCGTGCACATAGCCGTATTTGGCGGACGAAACGAAGAAGAAGGGGGGCTAAGCTGTATCGAGCGCGGGAAACAGCTTATTTGGCATCGTCGGCGCCCGGGAATTCACTTCGTTCTCAAATAAAATGCCACTCACCGCATCGCCGGGCGAATTGTGCAATGTACGGACGGACCTCCCTCCCGATGAAGCTCGGCGAACCGCACGCACGTAGACCGTGGTGGCGAAAAGCGTGCGCAACTTTGCCGGATACCTGTTGACGCCGGTGAGACGATCGCGTTGAGAGATAAGGGCGGAAACGAATTACTGTCCCCTCGAGCGAAAGATGTCGAAATGCTCCGGGATAGTTCACTTATAGGAGATATGAAGCAAGCTCTAGCTTTATTACTTTCTCTCTGTGGAGAAGTTTATCAGCCGCGGACGCGTGGATCATCGAGAGATACGGGTACGTGTCGCGGTGAAGCTATTAACCGTTCTATAGATATCAAAAGAATGATATTGAATGCTTCGTTTTGTTTCACGAAGCAAGATGGAAGCGCAAGAGATATTAATGAATTCCATTGCACCAAATGGATTTTATCATACTTTGAGCTTAATAATGAATTTCAAGATTACAATCGCTATATTTTTCCGCGAAGAAATGGTTCCGTCCTGGTTGAATGTAATGAGATAGTGGAAATGCATTTCTCGTAAAGCCGTTATGTTAAAACATATCATTTAACAGCTAATTACGGTAGCCGTCAGGAAGAAAGAAATTAAAAGAAATTCATTTTATATGAGGTTTAACCTCGTTTTACTTTGCGAGTTTCGCGTGAATGATTAAATATATGTTTCGTTTTACTCTTGCTATAATCTAATCCGTCAACTTTATTCAACAAGATGTGTGTATGTGTATGTCTGAAATTTTTTGCTGTATCCTGCGTTTTTGCGCGCACTTGTCAGAAGCATCTGCGGACCGAAATATTTTAAATGCTTCTCTCTTGACTTTTCTATCAAGGCACGATTTTCGGCCAGCTTTTCGCGTTGCTATCCTATATAAAAATGTTTTCAATTCATATTGATTATCTGCATGTTGCTCATATTGGATATACACTACCACCGATTCGCGTATACGCTGCAGACGTTAAAAATAGCCGATAAATCTGGTGTCAGTCCATGGAAAAGAGAGCGTGACATTAACGGTAAAGCTTTTTCCGTCGAATGTTAAAATATCGCGATGAGGCAAGATTTTCATCGTGAATGAAAATGCCAGAAAGCCAACGAAATGGGTTGACAAAGTGCAGTTATGTATATCGGACGGGCCATCTTAAAGAACGCAACTCGGACGTGTAATGAGTCTGCGTCTCTTCCGTTTCCTCTGCCCGTCGACAACATGCGTTTGCGTGTCTCCGAAATACGAGAAGGATATCTAACACTGCTCGTCCGTCCGTCCGCGAGCGCCTAATGGATTCAGGTGAAATTATCCTCGCGGAATACCAAATGAGCGGTAAGGACTGTCGTATAATTCAGACTCGTGGGTATTAGGTGTACCCATTTAACGTCACGTCCCTTCCGTTTAAACGCGGCGCTGTAGCTTTTGGTTCCCCGGAGAATTGTACCACGACGAGAAAGAGGAGGTCAGAGAGAGAAAGAGAGGGAGGAGACGAAGTGGAGCAGACGACGGGTGTCCGAAGAGATGAAGACGCGGGCAATCGGCCAAACCAGGGCTCAGAAGCGTGCTTTATGCTCTTAGCTCTGACTTCTGCGGGCTAATCGACCCTTACTCCCTAAACTAACGTGTAACAACCGCGAAACGACCTGTCTCAGCGCCGGGATTTGGCATTGGCCAACGAGAAATCGCGACAACATCCGCCGAACTTTAGTCACGCGACGATCGACGTAATTGCAGGACTGTGTTGTAATCGTACATGAACTTTCTTCAAACAAGCGCATTTTTATGCATGGTCATTGTCCTCTGCATTTATCGAAATGTTTATGCATACAATTTAGTCTTATTAGCGAAATATTAATAATCTAGTTAAATGAAAAAAAAGACATGAAAAATTATGTACATAATTAATGAATTTTTTAATGAAATGATAAAGTCAATTATTAAATTTGCATTAAAGAAATGCTCACTGAACCATCTAATTAAAAGAATACCAAAAGATATGTTGTTAACAATAAATATAAGAAAAAAACCGGGGAAAAAAGAACGAGATGAATAGCGCAGGATAATGAAGTGCCGAGTGAGAGGATGAAAAATAGTTGTGAATGCTGAAAGAAAGAAAGAAAAGTGTGGAAAACTAAAGGGCAAGAAATGGCAGGCACCCGTGGATGAGACGGCAGAAACTTTAAATTGGTGAAACTCCGGAAAAACGCTCGTACGAACAAAGGCGGGCGGAACAATGCCGAAAATCCGGTAATCGAAAAGATTCGCGTTTTCAGTGGAAACGGCTTCGTTGGCCAACCAAACGATCCCCAATTACAGTTCCTCTTTTATCACCTTACTATTTTCGCCCGTGTTCTGTAACTATCGTACCTTTTTCTCGTGCATTCGTTAGAATTTGTCTCGAGCTTCCGTTTCAATTCTAATTAAACAGCATCATTATCCAATCTCCAAATCCATCAACAGTAGCGCGATTCATTAATTTGAATAAAGCGATTTCTCGCAGTAGAGTATAATGACATTAAGGATGAACAAAAATGAAGGTAAGGAGCGCAATACGAAGCAAAAGTTCCAATAAATTGTTCATCGAAACTTTATGTTGCAACAATCCAATCGTTTGTATTTTCGATTAAAATTTAAATGCCTATAGACAGATTGTTTTCGTATACGTTCTCATTTACACAATGTTATTTCAAGAATATAACGACGCTCGTTTGTTTCATGGAATATTATGCCTTTATTTTGTTAATTCGTTATACGTACGATCATGAGTACAGTAGAAAATGCCTAGATCTGTCGTTTAAGTCCGACACTAGATTAGAACTTGGAGAATGTCCGCGCGCTCGATTAGTTAATTTATGTTCCAACGGTATCACGATGTTACGTGAGGCGACGGTTCGGTGATGGGGACGTTAAATGTAATTAACGACTGCTCCGTAAACGGGAATAACGCTTAGGTCATGCCGTTCAAACTACTAACTCAAAGTCCGAGATACCTTTCTATCCGCAAATGGATAGTAACGAAGCGCGCCATCGTATAGCATTGTCAATTAGCAATGCCAATATCGCTTTACGAATCCAGATTTAAGCACTTAAACGTCTTAAAATGATTTATCAACGTAATCAGTTTTAGCGAAATAGAAACTCTAAAATATTGATGACTTATACCGGTCTTTTTTCATTTTTATGGATCGAGTCTCCGCAAAAATTCCTACAAACATACATATTTTCTTATTCCGTATCGCATGTACTTCACGTAGGTATCACGTAGATAAAACATAAACCCTCGTTTATTGGGTTACATTATGCAATACTGCGACTACGTGACAACTGCAGCCCGTATGTTCGAATTAAGCAATAAATAACGCTGTCAAAGCAATATCTCATCCATCTCATATAAAAATATGTTTCTGAAGTCGATCGACTTTTCTTCGCGATTTATCAGTTTTATTCATTTGATACCTAGCCATCGATCTAATGTGAACCAAATGCAATTCCCCTCGATACATTCGGAGCATATTTTTCTCCGCGGATAAATGATCTTTATTGACATATATACGCGATGCGTGGTAAGTAGAAGCACGGAGAATACATATTACGCGTACACACCCTCTACGTCGCTCCCGTGCGTTCGCGAATATTGAATATTCTAATTACCAGCTCTCTATTTCATTTCCCACTGGATTACCGACGATATCTGCATGTCGTTGCAGCGCGAGCCCTCAGCTTTCGCGTCTATGTTCTCTCGCGGTGGTTTTTCCTTACAACATCGTGTTTTTTCTCGCGTGTGCACGTTTTCACGTGCGCTTCATACATTTCCGCGGTCTCGCAAAAAGGGAGCCTTTGCATTCCAGTTCACATCCTCCCGTTATTTCTTGAATTATTATTGTCTCATGTTAACAACGGCTCTTGGCGCGAATGCGAATGTTCACGCACGCGGAGTTCGCAGAAAATTTCAAAATTTATCATTTCTAACTAATGTTGATTCATTCTGAGTGATTGATTCTACACCCTTAATGCGTGTCTAGTGACCGTAGTGGTTTCAGAATGATTAAAACCAGCGTTTTGTATTCTGATATTTGTCTTCTGATAAGGATATGACATATACCATTTAGTTCGCTTTCAGGCTACACATATACATATGCAACGCCATAATCCAACAGCAATAGGCACAGTTAGGTATCAAAAGCTGTCTAATTTACCTATTTTGCGAGACGTTGGCCCAACGTTAATAATGGTATAGTCGTGTCTGAAAATCTAATTGTAACCACGTACGCATAATAAAGCAAATTGATATCCCATTCAATCAGAGAGATATTCCTAATAGATATGATTCATTGAGTCTACAGTTATATACGTTATTTGCAAGTAACATAGACGTTACATATTACAGTTACATGATAATATTGGATTTAATGTAGCCCGCGATGGAATACTACTCGCAATCGCATATGCATACGATAATTTTCAATTTTCCTAATTAATTGGTCGTGTTATTATTTGCTACAGCAAACGATACGTTAAATATGGCCTTCCTATAAAATTAATATCGATATATTAATGTTTATTAAAAATGATTCTACATATGTATATAGAGGGTGTATCGTAGCATGTGATACCCACTTCAGCGGTGGACAGAAGACACAAAAACAATGACGATAATTTTCATGCGTCCCATTTGATCTTATTTTTTAGTCATAGTCATATTTGTGCTTACCCTATCGGAAGTGCTTAAAATGGTCATTTTCGGTCCATTTGTCCAAAGAACAAACAGGAATAACGGGAACAAACTAGAACGTACCTCGTCAACAGGTCGAGAGATATATCGAGTATGGTGTACAAACAGTTTCGTGAAACCACTTGGCTGTAATTCGGAAACAAGGGACACATGTTTATATGAACTTTTGTCATTGTTTTTGTGGCTCTGTGCCTCCAACGCAGATGTGGGTTCCACATGTTACGGTATACCTTGTATACTCGATATCTCTCGATCTGTTGACGAGGTACGTTCTATGGGTTATTCCTGTTTGTTCTCTAGCATTCAGAAGCCATTTTGGATACTTATAATGATAAGCAACTTTACATTACTGGAGTACAAACGTTTTTATAACATGAAGACAAGATTAAATGAAATACATACATATTTATATGAACTTTTACCATTGTTTTTGTATATCTTGTCTATCGAAGTGAATGCCCTACAGGTCCTATATGATACACCCTGTATATATAAATTCTTAATAGTCAATATATTAATATTAATTTTAAAGGAAAGATTTAATGTTTGCTGTAGCAAATAATACAACCAATTAATTAAGAAAATTGAAAATACACATTTGTTGTCATAAATATTTTCGTCTTTTCTAAAATATTTCTAAAATAAACGATCTTAAATATTTATGTATTATGACTATCTATAATTTAAGAATGAAGGTAATATTTACATGTTAAAATAAACGTGTCAGCTTTGAAAACTTGTATTTTATGACTATCTATAAATAATATAATTTAAGAACGAATGTAACGTCTTTAGGTATCAATTTTACTAATGTATAGCACGAATGCACGCGATGAGATCAAGCAGTATTCAATGTTTGAACGCATTCAATGTAGTTGAAAGTAGCAGACCGATGGTGGTCAAAAGCTCTCGATTATTACATTCGAATCCGTCATTTCCATTTATTCTGCCTATTCAGTATTACATTCCCATGGATTTTCTTTCACTTATGAGTGCCCGAGCAAATATCCTCATTTATCATCAAGGAATCGCACAAAGCGTTGTTGCTAAAAAATAAAAAATTAAAAGAAAAAAAAGGACTATGAAAAATACGGTTAGTGGCCCCTAGGTCAACGTTACGTAACATTTAATTATCAATTTGATACAAATTGCAATTTGCACTTCCACTTTGAGCCATTTTCAGCGTGACACAGTAATGGATAAATTAAATAATCACTCCAGCATAAGATAAGTGTTTAAAAATTGAATATCCAAAGATAGTGTAAATTTCAAGAGAAAATGCTAGTAAAATTTTGTTAATATTTTAGTCTGCAAATATTTGAGCTAAAAATGAAAGTTGGAAATAAAGAGAAGTAGTAAATCTATTCATCAATCTAAAACTAGAACACGTGAGATTGACAAATGAGATTGACACGTGAGATTGAAATCTCAAGAAATTTTGAAACAGCGGTGGCTAATGTAATCGAGATAAAGATACAATTTAGAAATAGGTTTAGTTTCTAATAACATTTCGTTCAGACTGGGGTCAATCAGACTGACGTCAAAAGGCCAATTCTAACTTACTCTTATTATACTCTCCAAGTATCAACAGTATACGTACATGTCTCATCATATCTAACAAGTATACATATTAAATTGATGCTCTTTTTTGTAAAAAGTGTTGTAGATGAAGAGGGGATTTAAATTAATAATAATATATATAAGGAATAGAACAAAATCAATAAAAACAAAAAATGTACTTTCTTTATAAATTTCTAATTGGTAAATGTTTCTAGCAAACAGTAAATTTAGATTTGTTAAAGAAAATTTCGAGCTATTATACCTATATGACTAAAGTTTCTGGATTCTTACAAGAAATATGTTTCGTTACTGAAAATATAGTTTAATATATTTCATATATTTCAGAGGCCAATTGTACGAATTGTAACATTAAAATAATATTTGCGCAAAAAGCGTGGAAATACGCCCAATTTACGAGTATCTCCTTTTCTTTGCGAATCTAAAAGCGATTCCATAGTCATAGAATCTGGTCACGGAACTAGAGTATCCATAAAAGAAGGAAAACGTGCGAGGAGCCTGGGGCATCCTGCTCGGTTGTGCATACACCTCCGGATGAGCACGAGGCTCGCATTCGCGAAGAGGGATTGAATACGAGGGGCGCGGGTTATTCCATCATCCATCTTGCAAGCGTTAATATGAGTATCAACACGACCGCGTTGCTTTTCCAGGCGCGGGCGCTTTAAATAATTAATTGGCCGGCAAAATGGGACGCGCGGATATGAGTTCGGGCCCCCATTCGTTAATTTCATGGTTCATTTTGTGCGCTCTTTTCCGCTCGTCGCGTTTCTCCGCCCTCCTGTCCTGTGAACGAACACGACCTCATCCTCCTTTTTCATTACACGGCACTCGCCGTTTATAAATGCGACGGCCTATCGGCCGTACGTAATTCTTGCTGTATGCACTAGCTGCCACATTGGCGGTAATTGTCAACGATTATCGCGCTCATACATTTTCCTTCTTTTTTTGTCTCCCTGTCGCTTCGACAAATGCTACTATTTTGTACCAGTAAAGAGGTACACTTGTAAAAACGGAGAGGATCTTTATACGTGGCATACGATAACGATGTTACATTAAGCAGAAGCGTTTTTATTTATTTATAGTATTTGCTCGCGAAACTGATATTAATTACGCGATTTATGGTAACATGCTCTAAATAGCATTTTTAAATGCTAGATTGTACAAGATTTTGTAACAAAAAATTTACGAAATTATTTCGCCATTTAACTCGATGAAGAGACACATCACAATTTGCGTGCAAATTTTATCGCGCAATTTTTAGCATGATTGCAATCGTCCATGTCTTTAATGTTCTGCTTTAAAAATAGGCTTTCGGATTTATATCTGGATGCGCTGGATGCATTGCGCGCTCGTTCTATGATTTTGCAAATTGAGCTTTCATTTCTGTAATACCGTAACATATAATTCTCTAAAAAGAATTATCGTTGAGTCAGAACCAATGTTTAACACAGAATCGTAAATACGATCGCGAATAATAGCCTGTTCCACGATATGACAAAAATATTTTTGGTAAATATTGAGAAATACGCATTGGCGGACTATTGATTAACGATCGTATTGAGTGAGATTAATATCGACCAAGTGACGGCACACTAAAATACGCCGACGAAAATTATGATTCGGTCTACAGGCACACGAATATAATGTATTTTATAAAGCGCTTTCTTACTAAATATTGCAAGGACCATGAGAAGAGTCAGTTCGCGTATAAATGACGGGAAAAAGGTATGCATGTAACGGTGGAAAAAAAGTTTAGCGGCCGACGACAGAGCGGAAATGAAAGTAAGTCCGCAATGATTCAAACAAGCGAGTAACAGATAGAACAAACTTTAATTAAAACCAAAGTTTTAAGAGACACGGAAGGCGGAAGGTCGCGGTGGAATTAAACGTTGGCGAGAATTGCGTAACGTTTCTCACGGGGTGTTAGAGAGCCGCGGATACGAGGGACATTATTATGGCAGAAAAATGCTTGAGCTAGAAAGCAGTGAGAGAACACGACGTCAACAGTAATTTGAGTAATAGAAGAGATCTACGAGAAAAGACAAACTTCAATTTGTGGGACAATATTGTACGAGTTGAAGAGAATATATTCTTCTGTTTTCTCAGAAATCTCATGCGCGAAATTTGATGCTTGCGATATTTCCTGGTGACTCCACCAATCCAAATCAATTCATCACCGCGTCAAAAAAACAAGTCGAAAAAAAACGAGCAATAAACGCGTATCAATAACCATATGGGCCAGAGTAATTATTATATTATACATGAACAAAAAATGTTCGAAAATCATTTTTTTCATGCATTCGCATCGCTGTTTGTACTTGCGCTTATCGATTTTGATTCAATACATTAATTCTCAGCGAATAATTTATGCATTTTTACGGCAATATTGACAGCCGGTGGCGTTGCGGAAATCATTCATTATTGAATTGATAACTGAATTCGTTTTATCAAAATATTCATTTTGGACCATATCTATTGTATTCGCTAGTAGAATATTATCTTCTCAAAAGTGAAATTTATATAACATAATTATATTCGTGATACAATCGATAAACAGCGATGTATTATTATCGAAAATATTGTAATTGTACTAAAAATTTATTAAAAATATTTCAATTAATTAATAAAGAGAAAATGCCATTTTCTCGGGATCGCGCTAAATCTTGGTAGTCTAATAATATCCCTATAAGTATGAATTTTTGTAAATTCTTTTCAACTTCTAGTAAACTGCGTACCGATTATTTTAGGTTTAAAATACAGTTTTTTTGTTGGGACAGTAAACTCATAAAAATATTACACACTAAAAATATTAAGTTTACTTATTTCTTAAAAACATAAATTAATTTTGCATTATTGTAATTTTGTGTCAAGAATACAAATAGCTTCATTTATACGTAATTTGTTCTTTTACTAATAATAAAGTTTCTTTTTCCCAATTGGTATGTCGTTCTCGTGAATGCCGTGTGTCAAGCAGATAGAAGAGGTTGAAGGGGTCAACGCGACAGCGAGTACGGCAGCATTTCGTTCCGGAATCTCTCACACTCCTGAGTTTATCCTTGTAAACTTTGTTAGAACCGCTTGTTCACTCTATATCTACAGAACTGCCCCAAGAGCGTCGCACTTCGTTCTAGTTACGAATTCTTTGACAAATACATAGAATTTGTCGAGCGTTTTCCAAATAAAAATTTTGTACGTACGTCATTTGCGTCGAAGGCTCGCGGTCATTAAATAATAATTAAATTTCTCTGTTAACTTAAAAGTAATAAATTTCTATTAAGCCGAAGTTCGCTCGAGATTAATCGCGCGAGAAAGTTTGTTACCCGACAACATTCGACGATCAATTCTGCGAAACTGTTTAATTTTCATTCGCCTGCAAATAAGAAATTGTTACCGGTCTCGATTCTGAAACACAGCCGCCATTATGTTTAGATTAGACAGAGAATTGCGAAAGAGAAATGCGATGATTCCGGCACATCTTGCACATCTAAATATGTCGCAATTAGCTGATGCACGCGGAAGATGTGCTATGCGAATTCCAGAGTTTCGAAATATAACGTGCAATCCCTTTTCATAGTCAGCGCGAACAATCTCGTTCCCGAGGGAAGCTATTGTGCCTCTTGCTACATGTTGTAGCGTTCAGCATTAACGTTACAATGCCTAACATTAAATAACTCATTGCGGACGTCGGCTAATGTGCCTCCCAGATTGTAATGCAAACGACGACTGAAGCTCGTTGACGAAACGGACGGATAAAAATCGACGTTGAAACAATCGACGCGATCGTGTTCGAAGCGATTCGAACATGAAATATCCAGCATAAACTGGCGATTTCAAGGCTATCGGGGCCAGCGATTTGTCGCTATGACAACATGATCATCGGATCTGCCGTTCGCAATAAATAACGCGACGATTAAACAACGGATTTCGGCGAATACATATCGTGTAACGAGCTCGTATCGATATTTTCGCTATGTGAATTGTTAGTCATTTGACGGCCGTGTGTCTTTGTCGACTATACTACAGTATTCTCTTAATCTCTCTTTCAGCATGATAATTGTATCGTTATGATACTTAATACATATATCTAATCGTACATTTTGAATGTCCTTTGGAAAGTAATAGAGCGTAACGATTCGGGTTTGATGGATTTATAGAGCTTTAGCGAGCTTAAAGACACGACTTTGCGCTTGTATTGTTTTTTTTTTTCGATCGTGCCGTTTCTTTTTTTTATTCAATGTGACGGGGGTCCGTGCAGTCAATACCGTATAAAGCGCAAGCTACGTGACATGAATAATTCCGAACGTGTTAAAGCGTGACGAAGCTGCCACCAGCCATAGGTAGACGAGCGAGAAGCAAGCATACAGGCAGGCAATCTCCTAACACAGAGAATCGGCGTTCTTACTCCTCGCGAATGATCAATTAAGCTTGCGACGGGCAAGCGAGATGTATTCTGTACAGTGGCTGATTTGATTTCCCTTTTAATATTTTAAAATATTCTTTTTTTTTCCATATTCTGTACGAGTAAAAAAAGCATCTAATATAATTGAAGATCAAATTTATCGTCTCTTTAAGTAACTTCGATCAATTTACGGCACAAAAGTTATTCATGAAAACTATTATGGGATGCAGAATACATCGCGCTACGAAATATGGTAAACGTTATTTGTCAAGCATGCATTGTAAAGCATCGTCGATAAATGTTTAAAAGCTACGGACCTATATTTGGTCTCCCTCTCGAAGAAAATAAACCAGACACTGTTTTCGCGAAGCAACGTGTGTATGAATAAACGAAAAATGACTGGCGAGTGTCGATTAGGTAGCCGAGCTATTATTCACCCGCGACGTGTTCGCCGCAGGCGTGAGCGTCGCGACGCTTCGAGGCATCCATTAATGCGCTCGCGTCTACGCGTCTTTTCCGGGGTTTTTCTTTTTTTATTCCATTCGCTTCCTTGCGGAAAAGCCTCGATTACAGTGGGCGGTCGCGTGCGTCTGGTATCGATATTTCAGAGGTAATGAGACTGCCCGGCCCCGGTGCGGAAAATAGCCGCGCCGATAAGTCGAAGGGGATTAATATTCGACGACGAAATTCGTCACTGTCGGCCGCAGATCTCCTCCTCCTCCGTTCCAGTTAAGCGATAAGTAGATATTCCTTTCCAACGCGTTTTTCGTCTCAACAGAATCCTCGGCGGTGTTTTCACTGAAGTGGAAACTGTCGGAGCCGAAGAGTCCGCGCGCTGTAATCACCATCGAATAATCGAACGCAATTTCACCGTCAATATTTTACATTTTTAGTTCTCCTAGATAGCATCTTTAGTGCGCAAAATAAATTATTCACGTCTTTTTAAAGCATTTTCGCTGTTCGCATGTTCATTATCTATATCGAATATAGAGTACTTTACTGATTTAATTAGAGACTATATCACGCTATTTTCAGGAAAAAAATGAAACGTGTACAAAAGTTGCTGAAATGCTATTTATATATTTGATTTCTTGAGAATGTCCTCTGCAACGGATATTATTCATGATATTGCGTTCATAATTTATCGCGCGAAAACGGAAAAAGGGAATTCGTACGCGCGAAAAATTCAATCGCCAGTGGAGTATCGCCGGTCAAGCAGGAAGGAGGCAGAAATCGTCTAAAATAAGATAAGTTGTGCAAAATTTACAGAAACCATGTGTCGCCACGCACGCTCGCGAAGCAAAATCTCGCGGAATTTCGGGGCTGCCAGATGCGCGCAAGGAGTGCACCGTTTGCTTTATAAATCCGCGAATAAAGCACGACGGGGAAGAATTTCCCGCGGATACGTAGAGAGACGGAGCGTTTGCCGAATTTGCAAGCTCCTGCCCCGAGTTCAGCCAGTTACTCCGTGCCCGATTCGACGATGGATCTTCGACGATAGTGCCTCGCGAAGCCGGATTCGACGATCGTTCGATTATATCAGCGCGCAGCTTCGTTGAAAAAGTGATGAAATTCACATTTTGCACGAACGTTTCGCATTCTGACGCGGAGGAACGCGCCTCGCGCCACATCGACATCGAACTATTTAATTTTTATCGGCGCGCGATGACCGATCGAAATTTGAGTTTTTTTACCGTGGGTGCGGGCGATCGTGCCGAGGGAATAATTTCAATTGCAAATGCGTCTCGTGATTGATACTGCATGTGGATCAGTCGGTCGCATTTCCCGGCGACCGTCGAGCGTACGATGTGTACGTGTACGCTCGCATTCGCGCGCACGCGGCTATGAATAAATTCATAATGTTGAGAGAGTGATGCGTGGTGCAGGGGGCGGCACTTTATCGTGGTCACACCGCACGACCACCCGAGCGGATAAGATTCGAGGATAATATTCGGCGCGCATGCAGAGAATCTCGCGTATCCCCGCGGGGTCTTTCCCTCGTCATTTCTTTTCTTCATTCGGGGAAAGGACTTTCCTGAGGGCCCCGTAACTCTCCACGTCGCTCGATTGAGTATGCGGTGCGCAAAGTCAGAGAGAGACTGCGGTACATTGCGCCGTATCCTGTGCCGGTGCCGGAGTCTAATTCCGGGAATCCTGTAATCTTCCGGACTTTCAAATATACATGCAAGCATATACATATACTATATGTATACATATACGTATACACACACATGCAATTAGCTACGTAACGTTCACATATGCACGCTGGAGACGCAACTAATTTGAGATCAAAGTAGAAAACGGTAGACAAGAAAATCGGCGAACGTTAACCCCGTTGCATAACGAGCACCCCGAGTATTTCTAAGATGCTAAGATAATATTTATGGTCTGCGCTAATGTTTTACGACCAATAATAATTTTGAAATTATTTACGAGCAATCGATTCTCATCTGCATGCAATCAATGATTTGAACAGCCTGTTCATGTTTATGACAATTAAATTAAACAAATAAAATATAATAAATTATGTACGCATGTTTGAATAATTTCAAGTGATGTATTTACGTTTCAAATTTTTGCCTCCATTTGCATTTCCTACAAAATTTATTCATTTAACGTCCATAAGAATATTGAAAGGATTTATCAGACTTGTTAACGCACACACATTACCTGAGAAATGGAAAGCTTGTTCTATATCTCCTTATTTCTCATTGATCGTGACATATACTCACACAGAACCAAGTTAAAATCCTAAAGTAGCGAAATATCTACTCTACGTCTTTACAGTCTATACATTTTTATCCCGCAAAAAGATGCAGCGCTCAGACATTCAGCACTCCGGTCCCTTAAATATTTAATTCGGCAGGATATATCGATGGATAGATGCTCTTGTAAAATACAACTTAGTAACATTACTATGTACTATACAGCGACGATACGAGAATCTCGAATAACGCAATGGAAATATTCTCTAACAAAAGAAAAGGATAATATACGATTTTTAAATCATTATCCTATCTCTTAAGATTGTTTGAGAATCAACATATTCAGTTGCTACAACTTCTAAAGAAACATATTGACAACTAATTTGAATTTTTTAATAAAAATTTGAAATCGAAAAAAATGTGCAGACTAAAGTTTGGCTGATTGACACTTTCCGCTCTCCGGTTTAACGTAACGTATTTTAACAAGTATGCTGATGCGCTATCAACAAGTCGAAACAGCTTCTTTTTTTTTACATCGCAAGTTCTAGTATGCAAAATAAGTATCTCGGTACTTTAGTCCTCTTAGCACCAGAGCACTTCTTTTTACCTGCTCCCGGTGTCACCGCGTCTTCGTCGAGAAACTCTTGACTTAACATAGACAAGACACTACCGTCAGACTTTTATCAGTCGGTGCGTGCGAACCGTAAATTCAGATTAAAGATTCGTATCTAACTCGTCAAGTCGATCAAAGTGACTCCTCTCAGCGTGTAAATTCACCTTTTGTATTATGAGTCTCGAAGATCGATGCGTCTCTCTTTCTGGCGTATATGAAAGCATGAAAAGCGCGAATCTCCGACGAGTTCGCAGATTCGAATAGGGAATCTCACGGCTGTAGAACAGTTTCGACGCTTTTCACGAAGATATGACACGTATATTCATCCGTCGTGTGAATCTACGGAATGTTACCGTTCTGACATGTGTCCTGAGCGAACACGAGGCACGCAAGCAAACGTAAGCAAGGACGCGATGCGACGCTTTGTCGTCGCGTGCACTCGATTCCTGCAAGAGCGACATAGCAGTGGCCGAATATGCCTTTGTAACGTCGGACCACGTGCGCATAATCGCGCACAGTACCATCGCAAAATGTAATTTACGGATACACGGCGAAAACGCGGCCGTCAAATAGACACCATCGCGGCGCTCCGGAAGATGCGCAGGCAGATTGTTGAAATTCCCAAGTGCAAGACTCTTGCATGCTGGAGGCAGAGAAACGAGAAACTCGGGAAAATGAAATTCGCTGCTTGTTCTTTATTCTCGGATTTTCCAGGCAGATCAACATGGTGCAACGCGTGTCGAAAGTTCGTTAAGGAATAAAAGATAAAGTTTAAAGGGTCAAAAAAGCATAACTTAAAGGACAAAGGGATAAAGGGCGAAGGTAGAAGAGATGTTTATTAATATTAAGAGGCCCTAGATGAATAATCTTTCTTCATACAATATTAATGGTGTCTTCTTCTTTTGATATTTTATTCTCTACCTTTTAACTTCTACTCCTTGTATCCATTGATGAATGTGTTGATCTTTTTATCATTTTCACAAAATGGATGGAAATCTTTTTGAAAAGATGCCATTCGACTTGTTGTACATTTTACTTAAAGTACATATTGAATAATAACTTAATTTTGATTTAATCAAGTTAAGAATCCTCGACATTAATTACTCTATCAAGATCAACGAGATTTATATCCGATAAAAAAACTCTGTTCGTGGATTCTTCGTTTAAAGTGGCTCATCGTAACTGATTATTGCAAGCAGATATTTCCACCGAAGATTCAATATCGCCCATCTCGATTCACGGAGAGGATCTCTCTAAAGTTCTTATTTTCGAGAACTGAAATCAACTCTTGTCACTGGAGCGATAAAATCGACATTTCACGTGAAAAATTCAGTGATTAGTGTTAACAAAATTGTCGATCAATTATCACCGCATCGTCGTTCATTGAAAGGGAGCAGTATTCTAATAAATTGTGAGAATTTGCGAAATGCGAAACAGATCCATCCCGGACTCGAATTGTCGTTTAACTTTGAGAACAGTTTGCTTTGCCTGTGTACAGGCAAAATCGCGTCTCACGCTCGTAACCACAGAAGCGAGTTTTCGTTTTTGCGAAGTCTGTTATTGTAAAGCGACGTGACTACGGTTGCAATCTTCGAGAAAGATTTTGCAAATCCCAGGAAAGACCTCGCGTTCAGTCGAGTGCGCAAGAATCGACCTCCTCTCTGTTCACGATTTCACTCCCGATCTACACATTTCGCATTCCGGTAAGTGTTACAGCAAAGTCAGTTTGATTCCGTTAAACGAATGGCGTCATATTTTGCGTAACTGACATCGCTAGAAGGCAACAGTTTCTGTTCGCATGAAGGAAATACTAAAAGCCTTTTAAGTATTTCGTGAATTTTCGTGTAATAGTAACGACAGCAATAACAGTAACGAATAAAGGTGCATTTACTCGCAACACCGTTATTTGAAAAGTCGCGAACGGCTTTCTTCGAGAAACTCAGACCGCTTCGCGAATAGAGGCAAACTTTAACTTCGTGAAGGGCGCCACTGATTACGGACGATTTAAAATTGATTACACCTCGGAGCGCCGCACCGGGGGGGAAAGGCCTTTGAATGGCAATAGTGACTTCCGGCCCTCGGGAAATCGAACGTCACAAGCGAATACGCTCGGACAAAGACCCCGTAAGATTATAGAGTCTCTCAAAACGGATCGGCCGTTGTTATGAGCAAGATCGTTAACTTTATAATGACACAATTGATAAGAAGACCGGACCACGTCCCATCTATGCAGGTCAGTGCCCGCTAGAAGAGTCGAGCTCTTTTATACGGATCAGAGACTCTCAAATAAAATCATCTTATATGCTCCGCAACCATTTCCGTCCTGTCAGAATCACATCTATTTCGCTATTATTGCGCTATTAGATGAAACTTTCTCGAAAACTTTGTTCAAGAGAAATGTACTCTTATTCAAAAGTTATATCTGATAATAAATTTAATTAGCGAAACGCGCACGGTGTTAAATATTCAGCATATTTGCTTGCAATCACAATAGAAAATAAAATAGATTTTTACAAGCTTTCCTCTCATTTCTTTTTCGTAAATAAAAAACGTTAATATTTAATATTTTTCTGTTACATTGTAATGCATAGATACAAATATTCATTTAACAGTATAAAAAAAATTCAGCAATGCTATTGGGATTAACACAATGTTGTTAAAAAAAATACAAATTTGTACGCTTAAATGATCGAAATGTGACGCATTTAACTGCACAATCGCGGTAACTCTGACAAAGAATGCCGGGCGGGGTAACGAACGATATCCGTATCTCTGGAAAAGCGATGAATTATTAATTGCCTGTTGCGCCGATTGTATGGCATAGTGATCGATCAAAACCAGTGTCACTCGTCAACGACGTAGGATCCGCCTGTCACTCAATATCGCGATTTCCATCGCGCATGGAACGGCAAAACGTTTCACCAACTGCGCGCACATATGGCACACTGGGTCACGGCATTTTTTTCATTTCTGCCCTTCGCGTGTGGTGCGAACAAGTACGGAAAGTCCCGTGCCAGTAGGTCTGAATTCCGTTATCGACGAGATAAGCCTGCGCGAAATCGATGCGAATAAGTATCGACTCCGGATGCGCTTCGATGCATCTCACGATGCACGGCTCCGGAATCGCGTTCTCTCACTCCTCCCCCGCTTCCACTTTCTTCCTTTCTACTTCTTTACCCATTCCCTTCCACGATTTTCTCTCGGGCTTTCGGCATCGACCGCGCCGCTGTCGATTCTTTTATGGTACATCGAGTCGTTTATCTTCTCCGTTTGCCCGGGTTCTCACCGCGGCTTGAATCATACCACCGAGAGGACAATGCGTCACATATAATTGGAAAAGTCAGGATTAACGCCGTAAAGAGCAAAGTAAGGGAGCTAATGCATCTTTCGTTTTTGTAGTTTTTTTTTAGAGATCGGACGTGTAATTGTCGTTAGACGGTTAATCATGGTTTTTTCTTTTTTTTTTTTTATTTGTCGAACGCGCGTTTTAGCGCAGGAGAATTCATCGTGAATGTTTTATTAAAAAAAAGGTATTCGATGAAATTCGGCTTTTATATAACGCTGATGTAATGGAATTTATAATAATATTTAAACGTTGCAGCAATAATAAATGGTAAAATCAAACGATTGCGTAAAATACGGGCTTCACTCGAATGCAAGATAATATTTTTATGACAGATAAGCGGTTGGTAGAGATATAAAAATAGCTACATAAAGACCTACGCGAAATGAAATGTAATTTTCTTAAAAGCATTTACAATACAAATAACTCCAACATTTGGTATAAAAATTTGCGGTACAAGAAATGGCAAAATAAAATTAAGAACTCATTTTTCATGATCCAACTCACTTATGGCTAAGACAATGCAGGAGTCAGAAACGGAGAAGGATCCTTACGTAGTTGAGAACCGCGGTAAATGTTCTTCTACTTACTTCCCTTCTGAAGATCCTGAGGTCAATGAATCGGGCGGGCATTGCGCTTTCTTCAATAACGACCACTTTTTTTCCTATTGAGGAAGATGCATCGTACGAGCGCACAACAAAGACGTGACATAAAGTCTCGCAATAGCTTGCAATGCAACAAACGAAACACGAAAGAAATAGAAAGGAAATCTATTGTCTTATGGCAACTTTTCACGATACTAACGAAAATATAATTAAATGGTCGGCGATCACCGACATAAAATATACTTCCGACGGAACTCGACTTTACGATTCTTGGTATCGTATTTCCTCATTTGACGGCGCCTGACTTCCTATCTTAAGAGCAAGATCTGAAATTTCCATAAATTGAAATTCGAGTGCGGGCGATTCGTTTACTTGTCTGTATCTTCACTTCGCGGATCACGCTAAATAATTTATGTCATCGTACCTGAGTGACTTTAAAATGTTTACTCTGTACGTTTCGTATCGTGAGCGAAGGAGGAACTGTTTCCCATCGCGATGATACGAAAGGGTTAACGCACTAAAAAGGAACGAGTCGAACGAAAGAAAGAGGATGAAGAAACGAAAGGCGAGTCGCGCTCTCTACGACTCCCGATGTGGTTGCTCAATATTTATTCTCCGGCTGAATGCCATTGGTACGTCGTCGTACACATACGTGGTATACGTACGGGTACGACATCCTGTCGTTTAATCGATAATCCGGTCGACTTCGGTCGTCCAGCCTTAAAGGCATTGCACTTCCGATCGCAGAAGGAGAGCCCCTACTACTTCCCTGCCCTTTACACGCGTTCGCGATTCACGTTAAGACCGTGTCTTGACTTTTAAGGATGTATGTGCCTAGTCGCTTATTTCGCCGGCACAGTATTTTTACGATGCCTGCATAATACACCGTGACACGGAGAATTCGCCAAATACGTTCCCTCTCCCTCTAGAATATTCCGCCCTCTTTCCTCTCGATTTTCCCTCCTTCATGCGCGATCATCGATTTACGAGGCAGCTCGGTGTATAACTCTGAGCACGCTCTTTTATTACATTATAAAAATAAATATTCGACTCTCGTTTGGTAGGGTGACGACGAAACGGGAGGGAGCCTGACAGTTCCACATACCCCGCACACACATTCGTCGAATAAAAATAAAATATATCCAATGGAGAACGTTTCGCACGCGCGGTACCGAACGCGATTATTCTCTGGTGCACGCGACAAAACGACGATGAGAATCACGTTGACGAGTCCAGCTCGTTCCTGTAATGCCCGCGGCAGATGTTCCCACCTTTTTTAATATATATATCCTAGAATGGTTCGCCTCGTGATCTGGAATCTATTGATTACCGCCCCGGCCACTCTCGTGCATTACCCCTTTACACCGTTAAGCATTACAGCTGTCACTTGCGAGTTTTAAGGCGATTTTGCTGGATCTAACCGTCTCACTTAATCCTTTTTAATCCCCTTTAGAGCTCATCGTAAATCGCTTGAATGCGTTAGCGATCCTTATGTCTGTCGTTACTTCTTTCATCCTTCCGATACTTGCGATGTTCAATAAATGCGATATATTCGCAATAATACTTCCATCAGAAAGATAAGTATATCAGCGAATAATCACTAGATCCATAATTAATTAATTTATCTATAATTAAATTTATATATGTATGATTATACAATTTTATTATTTTTATTAAATTTTATAATATTTATATGTGTGTAATTATATTTTCCAGGTAACAATGTAATCCTATAACTTTTAATTGCTTTACACACATATTTATAAAATATTCAGCACTGTGTAGACTGTCTCTATTTTTATATCATGGACCGTAGATATCAATATCGATAACTTTTCGATAAACCTGTACTGTTGTAAAATATTCAATATGCGTCCGATGTTTTTGTGTAATTAGCTGATCTTCGTATATTACTGATAGCAAAGTCAACATTTGGGATTAACATAACGAGGACGCTATAACAACTGCAATATTATTCTTGTATAACATAAACGAACAACGTACATAAAGTTATTTCGCACGATGAAATTCCGTGTACCAATTTGCCACATACATTTAATCATTGCTACACCGCGGTTTATCAAAGTTTATCTGTTAACATATGTATGTATGCTAATGTACAATATAGCTAGTAAAAATTTGTCACGTAAATTTTACGAATGTCTAAATAACCGGCTATAAAACTGACGGCTGCAGCATCAGTTAATACGATGCGTGGGACTTGGTATCTCAAGTTCCCGGTACGAGACATCTCAGTTCTGCATGACGTAGTGAACTGCCAGGTATGATATACCGATGTTTGCACGGTGAAGACCCGGTAAGACCCTCGCTATGCTGTATCCTTGTTGGATTTCGCTTTCCCGATAGGTCAGACGTGGATTAATGTCGGCATTGCGTTGATCTTGCGCACGTTCCGTCAGCCGGATAACGAAACGAGATGGACGTGCGCGAAAAAGTCTTCAACTACGCAGACTGTATTTAATGCAGAATCAATCGCGACATGTTACGCTCACGAAGGGATTACCGTGATTGTAAATATCCACTTGCTCGCGTGCTGCTTGAAAACGGGATTTACAGAACTGACGAGCTCGGGCAATATTCTTTTACAGCTTTCGATCGGACGGGCGGAAGGTGTGGCGAACCGACGAATATATTTTGCTGGTGTGCGATCAAAGATCGAAAACGCATTGCGAGAGAGATACGTATTGCGGTACAAGATAGAAGTTGAGATACGTCGAAGTCGAACGTATGTAATATATCATAAAAGAGTGTTATGCGTCTGCATCGCTATCTGGAAAAATATTGAGATATTTGAGAAATGCCTTTTCAGGGAGAAAAAAAATTTCGCATCGGAATCGCATGTAAAGGATGTTCTATTTTAAATATTTTTAAAAAATTCGCCACGCTAGATTATCATGTTGGATAGCGAAATTCAATATATAAAAAAACATTACGATGCATTGTAGATTAATAACAAAAAAAAATGATTAAAACTATTTCGGAGTCTGCGGTCCCAACAATATTTGGTTGTATCGTCCGTTATGCGGGATGTGAAATCCGTGAACGCTCCTTTGACGAACGCGATATTCGTGAAAAAACTGGGGCGCCACAAATATCGACGAAATGTGGAACGAATACAGGATAGCAAAAACCGCGAAGGGCTACGGCGGATACGAATGCGCACTCTTATCGTAACTCTGGATACGATTATTGCCGTTCATACGCCGACAGCTAGACCAAAAGTGTTGCGTTTCGTGCACGTGCTGGTTTTCCAGTGGGATATCCGTTACGCGCCAAATGCAGACGCTATCGTAACAGAATATCGTAGTTTTATGAGAAACGTCTACCGTTTGTGCACGAGGGCGTCTAAGATGCGGAATGTTTCAAGCTGTTGTTAGCGTGGCTTATTGTTGCTAGATTACCTACGGTTATTCGGTTGACGAGTAACGCTGTGCTTTATCGCCGGCGCATTGTATAAAACGTGGGCGGATATAAATTTCTGTCTTTACTTTACACACGGCGTATTTTCGCCGCTCACCTCGCATACGTTTTCAGGGCAACTCCAGCAGCGCGAGAGCGCAATATCTTCCACGGTGGAGTCTGTTGGAGTGGAACACCACAACTCTTATAGACGTAACCGGCGTCTCATCTCGGTTCCCGCCGCGTGGAAGCACTTCCTGTATCTCCATCCCTTCCCCCTCCCCCTTTCCAGGTGGTACAATTTTTGTTTACCACCCGCGCAAACTACCCCGTGTCGCAGTAAACCAGAAAGATTTAACGAGCATGTCCACTACATCTCGAAATAGGTACGACGTTATGAAAAAAAGAAATGTAGATACATAAAATGAACGTGAAGTATAAAAAAGACAAAGTGGAACATTTGCGAATGTTGGAGGACTCGTTAATATTTCACGACAAAAGTATTTCCATTTCGACAGCGATCTGTCCATCTCTTTAGAATATTTTTTCATGGTATTAAAAGACGCGCACCAAGAGACGCAGAATAGTTTTTTTTTCTTGAATATTTGCTGAACTGAAAGAGAGGCTTCAGAAAAAGTCGCGCGAATAGATTGAGAAATCCGGACTCTTAAATGCTGTTTAATGCATTGCCATCACCAACCTCTGGATTACAGACTATTTTTGAACTATCGGCTTCTAAAGGCACGCGATGCTTCTTTTCCACTTTGCGAAAAGCGGTAAGGACGCAGTCGATCGATCATAGTTATATAATCTCTGGTCAAAAGATATATGTCTAGAATATATTCCATCGCGTTTGCGCACTGAAAAGGAAATGAATAATCCAATCTGGATATTTAATCTCTTTTTCTCTTTCTTTCTCTTTTTCTCTCTATCTCTTTTTTTCCTTCTTTGTACTCTCTTAATGAGGTTACCAACTACGAATAATAAATCATACATAGGATGACAAATTTCATAACACTTGAATATCTATTAGGCTGAATGCTAATGAATTTTATGTATTTTTTGCGGCTCGCATCATCCATCCGTCTCTCTTTCTTTCCCTCGTTTTGTCGCTCGTTCGCCCCGATTTCGTGGCACGCCATCCCGTAGCACTGCTTACGGATTTACATGCCACGCAGGAATGAGTAATATCTACTTTGCATTTTGCGCGTGATTTTGTCAGTTGATGTAACATCCAGCGTATTAATAATGCAGGGCACGCGAGCCAAGTTTATACGCCTACGACACCGAAATCGCTTTTTATGAGAGAATTATTACACGCGGAATGTTGTTTTGCATGCCACCGCATACGTACGAGCGTGTCGCGGAATTGACAATAATGAAATTTGTCCATGAGTGAAATATCGAAACAAAACACTGAAATGTCAATGTTCTATCGTCGCAATATTTTAATTTATCTTTTCTTTTCAAATACGATTAAAACGACGTAACAAGAAAAATCTCATAAAAAGTTGCACGTAGATAATAAAAATATTAACTCTTTTTAGCATCAATTTTATTGAAGAAACACGATTAGAATTATCGTTAAACAAAAGATTTTAAGTGTGGTTGATGGTAGTGTGCAATTTGCATCGGTTCCCAAGACAAAGTAGGTCAACAAAGAATTTCGTTCCGGATTTGCAACTTTATTAAGCAACGCTTATTTCGCTCGTTAATATAATTATTAGAGATAATTGTTAGAGAAATTTATAGTATCTGTTTATATTGTCGATAATTTAGCCAAGAACTGAAACTGACTAATATATTAATCTGCGTGAACGCACTGTAATGTAAACTTACACACGAGAGATGATAAGATGTCACGAAGAAGAGCGCTTCTTGCTTTTCCTCCTTCGACATATCGAATGATGCGCGCTGGTAGAACATCGTACAATCATCGATGAGTCTCAGGCGCACGACTCATATTACGAGCGTGTAGATAGAGGACCGCGAAGAAATTTCGATGAGACTCGAAGGCGTCGGTAGCAGACAATAACTCGCGATCGGGAAGTCGGCTGCTCTCGCTGGCTGCTACTCGATATTCACGCGAAATAGAACGCATCGCGGCGGGTGCAATCGTTTCAACGGCATTTCGCATCTCCAGAATTCAATATCGGAGGCTGACTATCTACGCCGGCGGGCCGACAAAGTGGATGATAAAAAAAAAAAAAACGCGTGAGCATGGAAACGTTCGAGATTCCATCGCGATGGACATTGCGCAAAGTGTCGATTTCAAAAACGTGATAGCAATCTGGCAATAATTGGACCGACGTCATACAACGCTCTGCGCTGTCCTAAGGGCTACCTTTTTTTCCGAACATCTCGCGGCTGTTTACATCTGTTGATAATATCACCTGTGCACACAGCCATTACGAATCGATCGTAATGGCTAATCTTAAAGCTCTGCGGAGAAACTGGTGGTCACGCGAACCGCAGATGCCAGTAATTTGAGTAGGCTATCTTGTCAAGCCTCATACACTTCAAAATTCATGTATCCGTAAATTGTTTCTGACTGCTTGATCCTGTTAATCTCGCATCTACCGTTTTTTTTTTGCTGCTTCATGTTAATTATCTCTATTATTTGCAGGTAAAAGTTACATAAGCATCCCAGAAAATTATAGACCTGATAGCAAACATTAGGCGTATTTAATATTTACATGCATCAAAATATGTTATAAATGCGAGAAAATTCAGAATATCGTACTTCAAATATTCTCGATCAATATCGATGCTACAGATTTGCATTGCAAAATTTTATCACAATCATTTGTTACATGCTGTATTTTACGAACAAATATAGAAACAGTGAATAACAACATGATAAATTCGATGTAGAATACATTAATTGATATATATGGATTGATCTGAGAGTAAATTTTTTAATTTGATTTAAAATAAGTAAGATAATTATTATCGAATCTTCTTTCTCTCCTCTCCTTTCTCTTTTTCTTTTTGATTTTCTTTTCTTAATTTGCAAGTTTTACTTTACACAAGTAAAATACTTTAAATAAAATGTATAGATTCTGATTGCATTACTAAGTAAATATAAGAATAGTTCAAATGAAGAATTTCGCTCGTATAATTGACGATTTCATCTTACGAAAGTGCGCAAATATTAACGGTACATTTGGAATCCAAGATTGAATATGTGCTTCTATAATATAATATTTTATCTGTAAAAGAAGATATTGTTATCATTTTGCTAATAATGAAGAAACGAAAATAATAATTAACGACTTGCTTATAGAAGATCATGAATAAGCACATAAATTATTAATTTTATAAATTAATTTTATAAATTTATTTTTATTTGTTCGTATATCATTCAAAGTTTAAATAATTAATCCAAATATCTAATTTCTATCTCTAGTTTCAATCTCTCTCTCTCTCTTTATTTTACAAATAAATAGATAAGCATAATATAATTCTGTTTTTGGATTAATTATTAAATTCACATTTCTATGAAAGAATATAAAGCGCGATATTCACATCTCTAATTTCGTAATAATAATGATTTATTAATTTTAATAATTAACATCACGTCGCATTTACCAAATTGTAAACTGCAAAATGGCTATTGTTCTCAGGAAATAATGCAGCAAATGTATAAATTGCGCATTTTCGAAAAGAGAACTTATATATAATCGAAAGAGGAGATCAAATATAAAGAAGGAAACACATTTTATGTCCTATTGACTTATTGGTGTTTGCAATGTCCCAGCCTTATCTATGTTGCTCGATACGTAAGGGTTGGTTTGGACGATTCCATGTCTCGACGAATGTATATCGGTCGGAGGGATGCAATTTTACGTTCCTCGCCGAGGATAAAAGTCGCCATCGACTATCGAACCCCTTGACGATATTCTTCCCAGCCTCACAAGCGTAAAGAAGTACCCACGAGATGAACTTTTCGTTATAATAGAGCCGTCGAAAGGGTTCTAGGGGACCGTGACAACAAGTGGTGTCGTAACGAGCTTTTTATAGCGGCTGTGCGTGTGTATGTGTGTCAGTCGTCTCTCCCGTGTGTAAAAACGTGATTTTCTCGAGCGCGTGCCTAGCGAGCTGACTCGCACCTTCTTGACCCGCGAAAACAGCTTTTGGCATTGTTTACCGTAGAGTTCTGCAGCGGGGCCGATCCGTCACGTATAGCGGGTGGTAAATTGGGTTATCACCGCGGGATCGGGTAAAGTATTAACAACTCTTTTGAGCAAGAAACCTAAACAGCCAAACTTCACGATAATCGCCGCCATTAGCGTGTGGACTCTTTCTTTCGGATACAACGGCAGCAGGATACTGCGGTTTTTCATGTTTGGAAAATAATCGAAAATATTTCCGCATAAATGGTTACACGCGTGAAGAGTTTTTATCGAAGCATTTTTACTTGTATGTGCTTGCGGAAGATAAGGGAAACACGAAACTACAAGTATCGATATAAAAAAAGTGTTAACCGTAATGAGAACATTGAAAGATCCAATATAATTTTATATGTAAATTTTATATGTAAATTCATGTTGTCATGAAAAAAAAAAATATATATATATATATACACACATATAAAGTAATGTTAAATTTTGTGTACGATACTTTTATTATGCCGTACATTTTATAAAGTGATACAAGTTAAAATTATTCGTATTTTTTAAGAGCTATTACCATAGAACAATTAAGATTTCTGAGTAATTGCCGTAACTATATTGCATTTATATTGAAATAAATGAGCTTTTCTAGATAAGAGCATTCGTAAATGCGGGCTTGTAACCCGCTTTTGATTCGTTAATCAATAAATGATCATATAGGTAATTTAATTCCCTATTCGCAGCAATAACGAGATATCTGACCATTTATTGATTAACGAATCCAAACCAAAATTTTCGACTCAATTTACAAGCTCGGTTTATTGATGGAAAATATCATCACGTGGAAAAATTTCGATGGAAAACGATACATAACGCGAAGCTCGAATCTATTCTTATTCTTACATAACCGAATTCATAGTAAGAAATTCAAATAAATACTATCAATTTATTATTTGATGTTAAGCCGTTCAGATATGTGTACAAGTTTCAGAATTGCAAATTTTAAATACAAATAAAATCATAAAATAAAATGCGGAAAGCCGAAGCGGGAGCTAATAGTTATTCTGTTCAAACGAAACCGCGTGTTTCAACAATATTTTCTCTCTCTCTCTCTCTCTCTTTCTCTCTCGCAGCTGTGGAGAACATATTTCTACGTGCGCACAAATGTGCATGTACATTTGTTGTATATTGACGTTCTAAAAGTTGCATTTCAATTACATGTTGCCGGAAAACAGACAATTTAATTAAATCACCAGCGCCGTGGTTGTTTTGTTGATGCGCGATACCATCGCGATGTATCGCAAGGTATAATTTCGTAGGATAGACAGATGCATTCTTCGGCACGAAACGGAAATATTTTCACGAAAACGCGAGCACGCCGAATCCGCGAGAGGAATGCTAGTTAACAATCCGAGCGGTATGGATCATCGTCTACGTCCATCATGATAGGAAATTGTGACAGTATAAGGGTGCCGGGGTGACAATCAAAGTTAGGCCGGATATCGACGGGTGCTCCATAAATAAGCTTTTTTTTACGCTGAGTGGGTGACGGCGATTGCTTTCGGCACTTTATCGGATATATTGTCTGGCAGCATGCGGGCACCGAACCGACAAATCCGACTGAGAAATGACATTTGAATTATTCGCATTCGATATTTCGTTTATTTTTTCTTTTCGAAAAGCACCGTGGCCCTTGCCGCAAGGAAATTACATTTTGCCAAACAACGAAAATATTCCCGGGACAAATAGGGCCCGTCACGTTGAGCGGTTTACATTGACGACAATACGAGCATATAACGTCATAAAGGAGAATTGCATTTCAATTTTTTTTTTCAACGGAAATCGAAAAGTAAGCGACGTGTGCATATTGCGGCATATTGTCGGCAATACTTCCGATATTATTGTATAGTAATACAGTAGTGCATAACCAATTCTTCATATTTATCGTCATTGATTCCATACGACGCGAGTACGTTTCGAAACGTTCTAATAAATTGGAATAAAATTTTAGCGTACCTGTTTGCAGCTTCGTTTGAACATGGTCCAGATAATCACCTGCAACACAGGAAAAATAAATATTAGTAAGAGAAAAATAAAAAAAAAAAGTATTATTCGAAATATGTATAATATTTAAACATCCTCCGCGAAAAATTATGAGACGGTACAGCAGTTTTGCATTACATCTTTTTGTATTTACATATAAAAATGCGAAGCACTCTAATTATAATACCTTTGCCGATTCGTCCTCATCAAGCTTACATATAAAGCTTTCATAATCGCCGGATAAAAAAGGTGAATATTAGCAAAATATCGGATATTTCAGCAAGGAATATTGAGATACCATCCTCTCGTAAATATGAGAAAAAACGCATTTCGTTTTACATGCAAATTGCAATTTCAATGCCTGTGAAATGCAAGCTACTGTGACATAGTGTACTGTCTCTGATAGTGTAAAAAACTACCCTTTTCCTTCTTCCCACTTTCTTTCAACTATTATCATCGAAAGAGGATTTGGGTACTTCGGGCGACTTGCCGTCAAGAATTTATTATAATCGCATTCTGAACGTCTTAGGGCTGCAAAATACCAGTTCTAAGGAGAGCTGATTGAAACTCCGAGAACATTTGCCTCGTTGCCGAACTTCGAAGCCAATCGTCGCAGATAAATCGGATTTTGCAGTTAACGGTTTCCTTAATTACCTCATCCATCGCCTCAATGGTCTAACGTTTCCGTAATAAAGAACATCGAAACCTGTTTCTTGTAATGCGAAATATATCTAATCTGTATTAATGAAGTAGTAATAATTGTCGAAATCTCAATTTTTTGTTTTACCCAAAATAATTATGAACAAAACAGTTTAAATCTTTTAGATTCATCCAACTTCCATTCCGCAGATACTTCGTGTGATTAGTTCAAAGTATATACTCGCGCGGAATTATATCTCTTCTTTAAATTAGAATTTCAGTCTAATTTTTTCACATGCGTATTGTTATCATTCCAGTGCTGGAACGTGATATACAATTGCGAATGAGAGAAGCAGTTCTTCACCGTTATAATCAAGTTCCAGAAGAACCTGGGAGTATACTTACTAACCGTTCGTACATTACTCGTTTATCGTATGCGTGCGGGAAAATTGGACTTAAATAGCGAGTTCCTCGCTTTCTACCCCAGGCAACTTTGCATGCACGCCCATGCAAATTTTAAAATCTGTATTTCAGAATAAACGTGCCAACACTCGAAATGACGTTTTATAACAACGAGGAATATCCAGTTGATACGCGGTGTACTTTGCGTAATTGCGAAAGCCGTGTACCAGCGGCGTGTGGAAATTCACCGCTTTACATAATGGAGCGTTAATTCGGTGAACGAGTGACCGAGTACCGCACGCACCAGTTTCATGAACTTCGCAAAAACGGAAGCGGAGGTGGGAGGGAATTAAAAAAAAAGTGGGATAATTGTGCTTGTAATGGGAATTTTCGTACCTCCGCTTGATAATTCGCTCAAATGGAACGAATGGACGCGAGAAACGTAAATTAATCCGCCTTCGTGGCAATAGTTGTGAGAAATTGCGGTGCCATCCATTATGGCAGAAGTTCGCCACCACGTTGGCGAATTTTGTGGAGATTCTAGGCAGTTTCGGGAGAGAAATGTTGCTTAGAGCAACGCCGCGATACGGAAAACGTGCTCTATCGCGTGCTTCCTTCGCATTTTCAAATCCGTCCGCTTGCGTGTGCGTTTTCCGTAAATGACAGACAACGGTGACACGTGTATTTTAGGATTAGTGTTCTCGCGTGCGGCATTCTGTCTCCGCTAGGAAGAACATAAGCCCCACGGCACATATTCCAGCACGTACGTTTTCTTCGTTGACCGCAATAAGGGTACGCCGTCATAACTCTAAGATGTATAGAAAAGTTTCGATTCGATAAGCCCATAGACAGAACCGGGTAACTATTGTGTACGTAATCAGACCGAGTTTGCGGAAGCACATCCTGATCGTCAATCGCGATGGCTTACAGACTAGATGATGGAAGTTACATAATTATATTCAGAACTCAAATGTCATTATATATATATATATATATATATATATATATATATATATATATTACAAGGAATGAAGTTTGTAGCCAAGAAGGGATCGAAATACTCCGACGTCGCAAGTAGAATAGTTAATTATCTCTACAGTAAGGAGGAACATGCATATTCAGAAACTCGATCGCGACCTTCTTTACATAAAATTATGGTATATAAATGATCCCTTTTAGATGCAAGGAAGTGTCATAAAAGTACGAATAAAATTAGATTAACAATAGATGTCTATAATTTAAATTGATCTATGGTTACATAATTGTTCGTACGACAGAGTTCGTCTGAAATAAATCAACGTCTAGATCTCTCTCTCACAATACTCCAGATATAATCACAGCAAGATAAATTACATCAGAGTAAGCTTGAGCGCGGAGAAGCAGAACACCGTTTGAGAGACGTACTTTGAAAAGAATATATCGAATATCAATACTTTGCCAGAATCACAAAATCGTACAAAGGAGAAATGTATAAAAATAATATAATTTACAAAAAGATACAGGTACATACTTCTTTTTTTGGATTAAGAAATAAAAACCCGAAGTCACATGACATAAGATTTACAATGCTCGTTCTCTATTCCCGTGCATTACTGTAATTCTCTTTTGTCACGGCGCAAGAATATGCAAAAGTAACTTCTTCCTTCTACGGTGCGATAAGCTTCTTCTGTGCGGGCTCCCGGACGCTCTGCCGGAAGCATGCTATTTCGGGAAAAGTGCTCGTCTCGCGGTCACCTCTGCACGGCAACGTGCAAACTCGCTCGCACGACACGGCACCGTTGGCAGGGAGCGTAACGCCGAGAATGCCGAATGTAATAAGGAGTCGCGATGCGGAATCCTGCAGTTCCACAATACCAGTGGTGCAGTAATCGCAGACGCATTCGCAGAAATACTCGAGAACTGTCTACCTGCCTAACGGCTGCAGTACGGGCCGCGGGGCCCAATTTCGTCTCGCTCTCGGAATGTCGATCACGCCGGCGTTGGCCTGACACGCCTGCGCGAATAGTTTGCACAATGCAGTCGGTAGTCTCGAAACTACGGATTGCAAAGCGATATTTATTATCCCCGTCTCTCTGCCTCGGTGCGCTCTACCGGAATTGCAGTGGCGCATGTATGCGCCGCCACGGCGAATCGATGTCTTTCGTTTTGCTCCACAGCACGACGTCTTTGAAAAGATGTGGCCGAGTTTCCAGATCGTATCTGTCGGACGCCCCACTATTGCCGGCCTATATTTTGCAGCGTGCAGATTGATATCTTAATTAACGGTTACACGAAAATCTCGTGCCCCTCTCTATTAGCCGGGGTAAGTCAACAAATTTCCGCTACAAAATCAGGTACCGTCTTAACTTATGTGAAATGAAAAATGTCATCTCTTAATACATTTCTTAAACAATGATTAACGATACTAATAGCGGAATATTAAAACAGTGCAAAGTATGTATTAAAAACAAAATTATGAAATATCATAAAAATTAGTTTGGAGGATAGTTATTTTTATAAGTATAATAAGAAAGCACACTGAAAATTTTGTTAATATCAATTGCTGATCCATGAGTTTTACGTATATAAATAACTGTCATACGTGTTGATATTAATTTAATAACGATATCGGCAATGTTTAAAGCTGAGGTCTACGATGAGTAAAGCCTTCATATAAAGAGATTAATAATTTTCACCGTGGATCGTTGAGTCACCTCACCTGATTAAACGCCCCACGATATGCTGAGTAATCGATTACACGGAATGTCATTAACTTGCAAAACCTCGGCTATGGTTTCGCGACCATGTATGAATCTACCGTGACACAGCGCGGTGTCATCTTTTATGACGTAATTATGGAGAAGTAATCACACGTTTTCTTACATCGAGAAAACTCGGTTGCAATAATTTAATTCGCGTAATGGTTTGGTCTCGTATCGCGTGGCACAGTATTCACGACCGCAATGCCATTTAATGGCAGTGTCGTTACACGGCCCAGCTTTATTACTGTACACCCACGTTGTTACAGCCCATTGAATTTTCATGAACATGTTACGAATATAACGGGTTGTGTGTTGAAGTTTCTCCGGTTTTATTGCTAAGGCAGAAAGCAAGAAGCATTAATATCGTTAAAAATTTCATCGTCACGGTATCTCACGTTTATCGATTTATCGCGATGTGCCACGTTAACCCATCTTCATCTCATTTGACAAAACCCATTTACGCTTCTATAAGCACATCGCACTTAGATCTAATGCAGAATGCTACGTGCAGAACGTCGATAATTCTAACTGTATTAGATAATCGATCGGGCTGAGTGCGATTAGCTCATAAAGTCATATAACGCTCTCGAGATCACACAGCGCCACTTCATCATTACGCCCCTGTCTCTCTATACGCGTGAATTCGCTTAACGCTCCAACAGTCAGAGGTTACAGTGAAATAATTGAGCTGTAACCAGCGCAAACGCGCGCGCAAGGGCGCAAAGAGGTGAGAAGCCAGATCGGTATCCGGAAGTCATTTAAATCGAATTATATCAGACACAGGCTGGGTGAATCGCGACGCGCACACAAATGATTTGATTTCAATCCCGCTGGATATCGGAATAACGGGAACTGCGATTGTGACGCAAACTTCAGAAAAAGAATAAATGCGGTGTATTATCGTTTGTCTATGCGCAGCATTGACAGAACGATTTACATGTGTTTGACTTACTTTATACAGTATTTATTTTTCATCTTGACATGTGCTTTGCCTCTTACTGGCCAGCAAATTAAATGGGAAATGGAATGAAGCAAAAAAGAAATGAGAGAAACGTAATATTGTATAATGTAATAACACGGATGTGATATTGTACAATATAATTATCATGATACTAATCTTCTGCTCCAAGAATAAATCCCCATTATGTAAAAAAAAAAAACAATTTTACGAAAAGACTTAAGCCACCGTATTCTATCCGTACAATTTACCATTATCTTGCTCAATCTTTTAAAGAGCAAATGTGTGTCGCTGGAGCAATACAAAATCAAGCAGTTCGGGGTTTTCGATTCGAGACATTGACCCAGGGTACAAGAAATAGCGAGATATCCAATCTTTCTGTATATCCATCCGCGCAACACAAGAAGCCGACTAAAGCGAGCAAGGCTCGCTCGCATGATTACGTGGTTCGTTTCCTACAGTACTCCACCTACTTTCCAAGTCCGAATTCACCGCGCTATACCAGCAAGCAATTCTTGACTCTGCTATCTGCCGTACCGAAATACTTAATCAAAGGAGAGTAGAGGCCGAATTTCAAGGCAAACAGAATGTGAATATCACCAAAGGCAGCAATTGGCGAATGATGAAGCGAAGCGCGCACCTCGTTGCCGCTATTAATAAGACAAAATTGATGCAGAACGTATGTTTGAACTATTCTCCGAGTG
Source organism: Tetramorium bicarinatum (assembly GCA_928718305.1). NCBI lineage: Eukaryota > Metazoa > Arthropoda > Insecta > Hymenoptera > Formicidae > Tetramorium > Tetramorium bicarinatum. Next base: position 12,461,757 of record OV788329.1, read on the forward strand.
CGTAATATTAGCGCGTCCCTTTAATGCGGCTCGCAAGTACTTACAGGCTTCTAGCCCTTAATAAAATGCTGAAACCGCGTTTGATCCGCGACTAGGTGATGCTCTTACGAGATAAATGCGGGAGTGATGCGGGGCCGCTACTTTGTATGCTCTGATGTGAACATCTTCCCGCGCGACGAGGTCAGAACTTATTCCGTCGTTAGGGGAGAACGTGAGTCTTTTGTGACAGAAGAAGAGGGATCGTTACGAAGAGAATGTTACGCCGATGGTTGAACGCCAATTAATGGTACGTCACGGGACTTTCACGAGTTCGTCGTTTCTACCGATGGAACGCTTGAAGAGTTACAGTTGCGAGACGCGTCCGTGATGTGTAAAAGCGAACGTTAGAAACGTGAATAGTTTCACAAGTGAAAGAAGCGCTTTAACACCTCTACGAACTTTAGCTTTGCTCTTAACGGTTAATTCGTCAAGTGTATGGATCAGTTGATAAGATAATTAAAATTTAATACTTCTTAAAAAAAATTATATTAGACCTCTTCCCATTTCCACAATTTTGCTAACTTTTCCCAGTCTTTATAATGATATTGTAATATTGGACGTCAAGATTCTCCGTGATATCACTGCGTTGCTCTAGAGAAAGGTATAACTACCAAATCTAAATAATAGAGAGACGGTTACACGTGTCTGAAACGCACTAGATTCTCTTCTAAAGTCCAATGCATTCCCCAGGTACCACTTTACATCTTGCTCCGCAGGCTTGTATTAAACATTTACCATGTAGACTACGTGTTTGGACCTTTGCACGGACCACCTTGTGTGCATAGGTTCTCACCCGTATCTCTCTGTCCCTTTCTCTTTCTCTCGCGTTCTGTCATCCTTCCGCTTTTCCACTATCTCTTCTTTATTCACTATTTGAGTAACGAGATAAATACAAACGTCACGCCCTCGAATACACAAATTACCTATATAAACGTTTAAGCTTTATAAATCAAAATTAATCAAAACTTTAATGATACTCTAAAAATATAATTTTTCTAATAAGAATAATTTACCATTTAAACTGACAGTGATTGTTCAGATACAATAAACTTGAAGACATAAAAATTGTGCAATTCCGTCGATTCCTTTTGCGGTGAGAGAAGTAAGATAGCATCTAATTTTCGCTATGTAAAAATTCGCAAAAAACTGCACATAATTTTCTGTAGCCATTTGCGGTCTTTTCTAATAATCTGCCGATAGTAAGATACAGTGGAAAATGTAAAAGTGTAAAACGAGCGTGGAAATTCTAGAACAGCGGATTTTGCCGACAATTCTATTTTGGAGTATACGAGACTGTGGACACGAAGACTGTGTGCTATGTATTGCCTATGTGGTAGCCTCTTAAACTCGTGAATTAGAAATACCCATAGCTTGGCATTGGACACGAATGCACGGCAAATCAGCAAGGATATTTCGCGCAATTTCTTTATGCTGTGTTTTCAGAGGCCAATTGCAAGCAAGATTGCCGGAGCAAAAAATACGTTTTATCTCGTTTCTCGTGTATGGCATGCAGAATTAAATAAGCCGAGAACGAAAATATTTTGTTCCAATTGAAGTAATTGGGATGTATATACAGAAAAAAGGATAACGGAAAACGTCATTAATTGAAGGATAAATTAATTAGATAGTTAATCAATTCCTGCAATAAAAAGATTTTGTTGATTATATAGTTTTGTCGTAACTGATACTATATAAAGTTCTTTAATAATGTAAACTATGATACATAAAAATAATGGAAACGGTTACGAGAACGTTGAATATTTCAATGTTCTAAAAGTAAGAATAGCAAGGGTGCGTATAGTGATATCATACAAAATGCATTGTGCACCATTTTTGGAAACAATTTCCGTGAGGTTGCGTTTGTTTCAGTAATATTGCACAAGGGGGTTGTTTCGCAGAAATACCGTCCGTAGCTACAGTCCGTATGGTACCCGTCATTTTACGCGAAACTGTACTATTGAAACCAACGCGATGTAATTTTTCCTTTCGTACAGAGACAATAAGAAAATACGGTATTAAAACAAATAACTATTGTCTGTTGCCAAGAAATTGCATCACTAAGTTGATAAATTAAGCAGCTTATTTTCGAATATGTAAATTAACATTAATTACGTTGCAGATTAATTTGTTTTAAATATAATTACGACAAAAATATAGTTTATTGTGCACCTGACAGTGCATATCGGTGCGAAAAATCAATCTTGAAAAGAATGGAAGATGCTGTTATAAATATTAAATTATGTAAATGGTAAAAAATTGATTCAGTGTAAAGAAAGTAAATAAACGATTCGATTAATTTCCTACGGAATTTAATCCGGAAATTTTTTGCAGAACGATCGTTTTTTTCTCTGACTAGACACTAATCTAAGCGCCTTAGAAATTCCGTTTCGAATAGTTTCTCATAATGCAATCGCTCTGATGGCACACTGCATGTACGCCAGTGTCGGAACTAACTTTGCTCTGCCGTATCTTCGGCAGTGCAGGAGCCTCGATGCAATTTATGTCTCTGCACTTTGCATGGAAGGATATTTCACCCAAAGTTCTTCCGCGACGGGACCGTGTACCTTGTCTGTCCGCTTCTTTGGCATGTATATATAAAACTTTCGTCCAACTTCGGCCCGGTTGCGGAGCATCAATATTTATACATTTATCTGAGATCGCCAACCTTGGAAAGAACATCAATTCGCAAACTGCAGTCGTCTGATCAACGACTTCTAGCGTCTGGCTATCATATATATTTGATTACACTAGTATATATATATATATATATATATATATATATGTATATATATATATATATATATATATATATATATATATATATATATCAAAGTATTATCGCACGTATTTTTGCAAAGATTTACGAGACATTCATTATCGCTTATCGGCTTATGTTTGGTTTTTTTATAGCATGAAAAGTAATATATTACGTGACAATCTTTACAATTATTTACATCAATAATTTATTAGATCAACATGAAGAATGTATTGAATAAAGTCAATTTTCAACTTCTCTGGCAATAAGCCACTTTGTGCAAAACTCAACTTAGTTTGAAGTTTATGTACTTGCAAAGCGTTTGATTTTACACTACGCATACAAAGTAGATAAGCAGAAAATCGAAATCGGATCAAAGTGTTCTGAAGTTCAATAATTACTTTCGGTCATTCAAATGCTAGCGATACAACAGAGGCTAATTCTTTTTGCTACAAGTTTTGCTATGTATTAATAAGAATATTATTAATAAGATAATAACTTATTATTGTATCATTTTCTTGTTAGATGCATATTTTTAAAACTAGCCAGAGAATGCAATAAGAGAAAAATATTTGATTTGCCCCAGAATCGCGGAGATGCATCTGGCGTTAAGCCAAGCCGTTTTTCTTTCATGATAGGTGGTTGATGCGTAATTTTTATTGTTCACGCGAGAAAAGAAGGAATAAAGAAACGCGAGTCAGAAAAGAAAAATAGTAGCAATGAGAAAAGACAGAATTATTGATGTTATCGCTCTCGGTGAGATTAGATTTGTTACGAGATAGTAACACGCTGTATCTCACAATTTTCTCGATACATAACATAAACTAATTGAGGTAATTACGAGATAATTAAAAAAAAGTAGGCGAATTTAAAATCATAACGAGTCACGTAAATCGTACAGCTTAAGAGAGAAACTTGACGAATTTGAACGCGTGTAAAATAAGAAATAGAAAAAATTACTAGAGAAAGTTGTGTCTCCATGTATCTTCGCATTTTCCTAGGAGACGTCGTTAGCGAATATTCAAATTTTACGTTCTTCGCTTCAACGATTTCTGTAGAGCGTCGGTTCTAGTTGGATAAGCGTAACTGGGATGAGGGCTAGGAGACGGCGCACAAACGAATGAAAACGGAAGCCCGGAAAGAAATACGACCGAAATGTCTTTTTGTGGCATGAGAGGAGAGGTAGATTACAGAACAGTCTAAATAAAAGAAGCTGATTACTCGCTGCCGCGGGATATTTCGAAGGTCGGTGAACTCTCGATGAATACTTGAAATCGCAGCAGCCTCGTGCGGTCTTTGAGCGACGGAAGGAAGTTGCGGCGTAAGTATCCCTCAAAGGGGTAGTACTAAACCACCTGAAGTTCGAGGCTCGCTTACGATCGAGGACTCGGATCCATATTCCACGCGAGCTTGGTGCTCGAGCAAGCAGTTAAACTTGACTGGAACTTGGCGCCGAAATGCGCACGATAAACGATAAACGGGAATCCACTTTTGCATCAATCGCCGTCGGTGATTATTCATCAAATGCTAAACTGAGAAATTTTTAGGTCTCCCTCAAAACTATCATTACATTGTACATTAATATTCTATTAATATATACAAATATCCGTTTATGGATAAATAAATTGCGGAATCCTGTTACAAATTTTTTATCTACCAAACAGCACTAATGGTTTATCTTTATTTTATTTATTTTTTTCTAGTTAGTTTCTTTAGTTTCCAGGAAGTTTATACTGGATACCCCAATTTCATTCTATCGAGTTTTTTTTATCGGACTTGAAACTACGAGCGTAAAATACTCTCGTACTAACATAGTAATTTAGTAGGAACATCGGTTCTTGATTTTATTACACGACTAGTTATCATCTTACGTAAGTATCTTATTTCGTTATCTCCATTTCATTGCGGAATTGGAAGTTCGGTTCTGGATTACTGTAATTAGTGTCGGTCATTATCAATCGCAATTTGATCTACTGTTTTACCGCGTTTAACGTTGTAATGCGAAAAGTTCGGCGGCGGCTTCAAAGAGAATGGTTGTGCAAGTGCTCCTTTGAGCGTTATAGGTACTGGCACGATAGCGCCGGTTTTACGTTTACGTAAGTGCTACGCGCTGGCGGGAATATGCATGCGTTGGCAGAACGTGTACACAGGAAGGCTTAAAAGGAGCGGTCCTTCGAAACTACTAATATTAAGTTACTAATGACGTCGCGCATGGGTGTTAGCAACGTGCTGCTCGACTTTCTTTAATATACAAGTCGCACGATGTTTACACGGTACGCAATGAAATACACATCGGGAGTAAGTTGAGTTGCCTTCGCCGCTCCAAAGAGGCACGAATTAACTAAAGCATTCAGCAGCGTATCGTGTGTATAAGAACGCTTTATCATGGATAACGTTGAAACAGATTCTCATTATCTTGCAATAAGCCTTTTCTAATTGTGACATGTCGGCAAAAAGGAGTATTTTTATACTAGTATACAATACATCACAGATATAACGCGAAAAATATCAAAATTAACATCAAAATTTATATTTAATATTAGAGAAGAAATATATATTTTTTACATATATTTACGTGTGAAAAATTATTGTTGAAGAAATTATTTGGACCGAATTATCGAAAAAAAAAAAAAAAAATCTGTACACACGTATGCACAGCGACTAAATGATATCTATCAAAAGTATTGAGATCATATTGCATGTGATTTAAATGTCCATTTGCTACCGTATCTACATATATCATGCACGTTTTTGCGAAGTGATATGATTCTAGAGCATTACAGAGCGATTTTATTCCGCAGAATTTTCCCCGGGACAGACTGTGTGAATATACGTTTCCGCCTCCGAATTCACCGTCGTGAGTAGTATACACGTTTCGCAAATTTGAACTGACACGTGCAATGCGCCACACGTCTGTACATACATACGTGTTTCGTACCGGAGCCACAAGACGTATGGCGCCGTCTGTCTATGCATTTTCACGAAAACGCTAATTATTTTGCATAAATTCTTCAAAGTAATTTACACGCTATTTGCTTAATATTATTTACATCGCACGTAATATTAAATGCTATAGCCATGGATAAAAACAGTTCTACAGCAAATTCTTTGTAAATAAATATTTTTCGTTTCTTTTTTGTATTTTCAAAGGGAGATTTAAATTTCTCACAATTTCTCACACAATTAATCTTTTCGATATTTCACGACCAAATTTAATTTTTTTTATTTGATAATTTCGAAAACGGCAAATCTTTATAAATACAATAATTCATCAATCTTCTGCAGATGTAATATTTCTCAATTAAGTGACCCGTATAACGATAGACAAACTAAAAGCTTGCAAAACGCAGTCAAGTTTTGCATATGAATTTCTATTCACGACGAAAATACAGTTTACACCAGAATAATACGAGCGATTCAAAATCTATGTACAATCCAAGTGGCGACCGGAGAGAGCACAAAAGAAAGTTGGAAGAAAACGCGGGAGGAAACAGGTGAAACGGCTGGCGATCGTGCTTTATCGCGCGCTGCGAGACTGTTCTATCCAGCTCCCGATAACGATAAAATGCCTGTTCCGGAATATTCAGTCAGTCCGATGATCCATCATTCGGCGCGTTCGAGCGCGCACGTCGCAACATGCAATCCCCGCGCGCAATGGTGTGCACGCGGCTGAATACGGCAGGGAAGCTGAATCGAGTGGAAGCCCGAGGAGGCCTCTCTAGCCCGCCGCAGGTTGGTTTTGCTGATGTTGCTTGGCCCTCGGTTGCCGACGTACTAACCGTCGTCGTCCGTCGGTCTGATACGAGCCACGTCTCGGCCCGAATAGAACGCATAGAAGCGCGGTTGGGTTACGTATAGCCGGACCGGGTCGGCTCGTTTATCACCACCTCCCGTGATGAAGCTGTTGGGTTAGCCGAGCCCCTCTGCATAAGCAAACCGACCGCCTTATCTCGAATCGTATAATGTCTTGTTAGGCTTCAACCGCGCGATTATAGAGAGAGCTTATGATATTTTGGGCACAAATCGAACGAGAGAAAAATAGATTGTGGTTGGCAAGCACCGCGTTATTTCTAAGTAACAGAAACTTAAGTCAAAATTGAAATTTTGTTCAAACTAGACATTTCTATTTAAAAAAAAAAAAAAATCGATAAAGATGAAGGGAAGAGAGGGAGAGAGAGTCTTTTAGGATTGAAATTTTTGTTCCAAATACTAATTAAAGTCTGAGTCCATTCTTCCTATATAAGGATTTCTATACATAGTCTATATATATGGTCATCTACAAAGAGTATTATTTAATATTTAAGTATTTCATTAATAATCAACCATCCCATTATCTGTAATGAGAAAAATCTAGGTTTCAGAAAAAAGAGAATATGTCGTACATTTAAAATCCATATGTATGTTACCTTTGTATAGGTTGTTTAAATGTACGACACCTTTCTCTTTTGTCTGAAACCTGGATTGTGTGCAAAATTTTTTCAGAAGTTCCTAAAAATATAACAAATTTAAACTACATGAAAGATTCACACACATATTCATATATGTACATGTATATATACATATACGTATCGTATATTATTGATTTCTTTATTTCTTAACCGGCTTGTGTGCAATCAATACGGCTGATCAATAACGTGTGCAAAATCCAGTCGACAGCCAGAGAAACGACACGTGAAATTGGCCATATTTCAATACTTTCACACAATACGAATTGCGAAGAATGCAGTTCGAATAGGTGCAACATTAAAATTGTTATTCTTGAAGTATTGACATATTATCGCGGCACTGACAAATTCCGATATTCAGTGAGAAAAAAGACGAAAATAAAAAAAATAATAAAAAAGAGGAGGAAAAATGCGTACAACTGTGTACAAAATGCAGACACGATTTTCAGTCGCATTTTTGGAACCAGCAATATTATCGAATTTTTTCTGTTTTTTTTCCTGTTGCGTACGCGCATATTACTAAAATACCATATCCTGCGGCTATCATATCCGGAGCAACGTTTTGTTGAATCGGATAATTTAGCATAAAATCAGACATGCTGCATGCTGCTATTTATATGCTGATATTTATACATATAGCGAGATCGCTATCAAACTTTTTGCATTTTTTACTGCGGTTTCCCGTGACTATCTACGGTCACGCATACTTTGATGGTTACACAAGAGGCAAGCTTGACACGCTGTTGCAAAATTGTTCGCCAAAACTTTACAGTAATTATTTCCAAATCAAGGCACCAACCAGAGGCAGCGGAAGCGCGCGAGCAAGTAATTCCGGAGAAAGTTCGTGGAAATAGCGGTTGCGCTGAGCATGCAACTATAGACTTTCCAAAAAAAAGAAAAATTAGGGTTGAAAAGCTTCTCGAGGGTACACCTCATGCAGCCGCGTTATCGCGCCCTTCTTTTTCTCAGACCTTGCATTCGCACATGGCGTTTGGTGCCTAGCATTACGGAACTCTGGCCACCACACGCACCAACGACCACTAAGGCTATCACGAGATAAATTAAAGCTTGCGGAAAGAATTGTGGTTGCTTCCAGTATTCCGCGAAAAAAAAACACAAAAATACTGCGCCGCTGCGCCTGTGCTTTTCCACGTGTTGTTGTTTTAGGCAATGCCACACAGTGCGACTTGTCGTGACCACGAAAAACAACGCATCGTATATTCCTGGCAAACATTAATCATGGCCTGCCTTTATGAAGATTTATTAGCCTTGTCAATTTTCATTTTCAAGCATTATCGAGAGCGTAATTAATATTGGCTCAATTTTCGCGATTACGAGAGCAACGCAGTAACGGCAAATTACATTACTTTTGTTTCGCGCAAACTTTAAGGATTACCGATAGCTACTGTTTTTGTAAATTCAGTAAAGTATCTCGTTAAAAATTCATGTGAAGTTTCAAGTTCAATTTAACGCTGCTATGAAATGTGTGTTTAATACCGCTCTAGCTCCCTAGTTCCGATTTCTATAATACGAAGCGCGGATACAAAATGCACAGCGGATGTTGCACAGCAGACGTGTTTATCTGTTACGCGAAATCGCGTGTGCACACGTGCACACATATATATGTACATAAGAATAGAACAGAAGTACGTCGTAACGAATCGCTTCGTGTATTAGACTACTTTCCGTGAGTATCAGAGCGGAGCGTGTACGACGTCGTTACGTTATATACTTGACGAAAGTTTCAGACTGATGTGTGCGTAGCCGGCGAATTCCTAATCTTATACACCTGCAGCATCCATAACTTTTCCATCCGATCAATTCTCGATAACACGGCAAAACGAAAACAGGGCTCTCGACCGATGAGCATCTGGGAAAAATTCACTTCGCCCCCGCCTCGTACACCATCCGCAGAGATTTATGGTCGCGCACTCGGAATTTAAGGAACGCCGGCTAAAGGGCGGCGAGTGCCTATGAAAATTAATCCCACGCCAGATGCCGTTAAAGGCCGCGAGATTTATCTACTGCGTGCCCTTTTACTGTGAACTTTACGCTAAAAACTTTTCAGCGCCCTTGCAGCTATTTTAAAAGCTCGTTACTATTGAAATAATCGGCCAAGCTATTCATGATGATACGCGTTATGTGGAAAAATTGAAAAGTCAGATTAATATTAATTAATTTTTAAGTCCTGAAATTTTTTGAAAAGAAAAAAGAGAGTAAGCTGCAATGCGTGATTTAAACTTAAGATGCGCTTAAGCTTACATTTAAAATATAATTTCTTTCCTAAATTAATTTTTTCATTTTGTTTTAGATTGATTAAATACTGACTTAAATTCAAATGATTAGAAATTTAACATTAAATTCACATCTGCTCTTTCAAGAGATTGTAGAAATAATAGAAAATCACTCTATTTGCGAAAAAGCACACATATCAATTATGATACATCCACGAAATGTAACTCAAGTCCGGCTGAAAGAGTACCGACAAAAACTTCAACCTACGAAATTACCCGGCTCAGATGCGCCGTAAGAACGAAAGACAGACGTTAGGGGTGCGAGGTCGAGATGGAAGAGTGGACTGAGAAAAGTCTCGGAAACTTTGGTACAAAACTGGCAGGTAACGTAAGACAGAGAATAGCCGGGGGACGGAGAGGTGAAGGAAAAAGAGTGCATTTAATGCTCACGGGAGGGAGAGAGCTTAGCCGATAATCCTCTCGTTTATATTACTTTACAGCCACGCGGATCCTCTCGACCTCCAGGCATTTTCCTTCGCCGTCGCCATTTCCGTCTCCCTTTCGCCGCCGGAGACTGACAATAGGAGTCCACGGTGTTTTCATATTTCTCCACCGACAACGGGAAATCACCCGAGGATACTACAACACGGTACTAATGAAATTTCTGCCGTGGAATGACGCGCGCGCTCGCGGCCAGTTGTGCTATTCCCAGAAAAATAGTTCCCAGCTAACGTTATGCGCGCCAAGCGTTGTCCGAATTACGCAAGGGGGCACGTTTTCGCTTGATTCCTGGACATTAAGGTAAGCGTAACGCTTTCTCAGGAGCTAAAGGATACCGGTGAAGCGGTATCAAGCCAAGTGTAATTTAAAACTGTTTCACGTATTTTAAATTCTTTGTTCTTTAAACTGCGAGCGCAAGGGGATTACGCTGCCATGTAGGCGCAAAATGAAAGGCTTTGAGAAGTCATTCCCGATAAAAGCCTGTAAGCGCCAACGTGTAAATACGTCAAAGGGCTTAATTTTAATATTATCGCGCAGTGAATTTAATTGTTACGCGTGCTGCGGAAATTTATTCAACGGCTGTGGAACGTACATTAACCGCAATTTTGTCGATTACGCATACTAGAATATGCAAAGGTATGCCACTAAAGTGCATAAACCCATCATTCATAAATCGTTCAGGCACTTCGACATTACCAATAATGAATTGCCGCGAAGCGAAACGGGTAATTGTAATGACTGCAATACGTTATCTCGATAATATAGAGTTATTCTGGAGAAAATATTACCATCTAGAAGACGGAATAGTTTTATGAATAAAAACAGATTATCACAAAAAGAATAAACAAGAGTATCGCTCTTACTTCGCTTTATAATAAAAAAAAAAAAAAGAAAATTCAAAGCCAACTCGGAACAGACAGAAAATGACATACAATTCGAATGCAAAGCAGCCTTCCACGACAATGAGACTTCTCGGTCGAAAAAACATCTCTTCAAATGTAAATCAGAATAGATTTCGCACGTGTAATCGTCACAAAGTCGCCAGTGAATGCTATCAAAGTTGTAGATGGAAAACTTATATTTAAGAAAAGAAAAAATCAGGATCTTTCTCTTTTTAACGTTGCATTCCCCCTTTACCGATATTATAGGTGTACTTATTGGCAGGAGAGATCAATTTTTTTTCCTCTTTCGATCAACTTCGAAAAAAGGAGACGGCGAAGAAATGAGAAGCGCGCATTATAAGTAAAATATTGATCGTGTGGTGTGATTTATGGCCGTAACATTATTTATATATACGTTACGACAGCAATGATTAATTTCGAGCGATATAATTATCACGTGTGAATCACACGAACACGACAAAGAACTTTATCGCATCAGTCATCGATTGAACGAGTTAAATGTGTCAAGTAATTTCCGTGCCAACTCTATGCACTGTGTTCTTTTTCAGGGTATACATACAGGAGTACATATGCAGCGCAAAATGGCGAAAATCTTTCGGAACACCTGGAGCACAGTTTAATCACATGGCGCGTATAAGTTTCGCAACAGACGTATATACACGGTAGCGACCAACGTCTCCGCTGTTTATTTCTTACATAATTTAAGACGGTTAGGGAATACAGAAGTTATAGAAGAGAGATGTTGAGAGTGCTCTAGGCAAAATTGTACCCGTAAAATAGAGCGGCGGCACCGAATTTATTTCAAGTATTTAGTATATATGTATGATATAATTGTTCAAATTATCGTAAGAAAAAACAGAAAATTTTGCGTATATACAAGATAGCCTAATCTTCCGCATTTATTTTTGCTATCGATTGACTTGAAATAAATTCAGTAAATTTTCATATAAACATATCTCGTAGCAAGAATCATTAATCACCAAGTTGTGACAGTGTAAAAGGGAAGAGAGGTGGGGGGAGAGAGAGAGAAAGGGAGGAAGGGGGGAGGGAGGAGACGGCAGTATTTGAGCAATGCAAGCAGTTATGAATTTCCTACACTTTGTATCTTACAGTCTTTGTATCTTTGCATGTACACTGTTGTGTCACTAACAGGAAGTCCGTTTATAGCATTTGTTTTGCATCAAATACTGTTGTTCTTTGTTAATAAAATAATTATAAGTAGCATAAAACATTTTAAAGAAGCGTAACAAGATAAAAGATTAATAAAATGACATATTTATAAAATTTAAAGAACTGCACTTGTAATATAAATATAATTACAATTTAAAAGCCTATCGAGACATTTTAATTGTAAAATTTATTTATTCAACACATCCACTCTAATGATAGATTTAAAAATGATGTTTATTATCTCAAATAATATAATCTTCATCTAATTATTTATAATTATTTAGATTAATTAATTGCTTGTTATCCATGCACAGCGTTAGATGATAAAAACTGTATGTACAATAAAAATTAATTAATACTAAACAATAAATATTTTTCACAAATGTCAAATCTGTCTTTTATTTATATATCAACCCTTACTTCTTTTGCCATAATTGCAGAAAGTAATTGGTATTCATAGTTCGCATAATGAATTTCGTGAATTCATTTCGTGAGCAATTCCTCCCGAGGCTACTTTGATTATGTTCTATCGGAATTCTTATCATGACTGCATGCAAGAAACGTGTTTTTTTTTTTTTTGACATCACAAGCTCCTTTCATGCATACAGTATGCTTTGATCTTCTAGTTTCTATTTTCATGCATCAACCGAAAAAATGTATTGTTGATTGTTAAATTCGCAATAAGTATTGTTAAATAATTAGCAGAGAAAGCAAAAGCTAACAAATTAATTGATATTTTATTATTATTTTAAATATTCTGTAAAGATAAACTTCGAATGTGATTATCTATTAATTAACAAGATTACATGCACCCCCACGTAATCTTGATACGTTTCGTATCTCATTAACTGTCGCTATTCTGAAGAATGCAACGACTAAATTTTCCATTAAGAGCTATTCGTATTGTAACGATAACAACGCGAATTAACAGCCTTCATGAGCATCCGTCACGAGCCGTCGGATTCTTTTCGGTCGAGCATTCCCATGGCAAGGGAGCCTTAATTGTAATTAATGATACTGAGAATTAGATTCGACAGTAGTTCATCCATCTGGAGAGGGATTCAAGGAACGTGCGACGCACTTATCTCGTATTTAATCAGATTTGAGCTGTGCATAGTGACGAGGCATCCGCCGAATTGGAGGACAATCCTTTCTTCTACTGCCGAGAAGTTTACTAGTTGGAAAGAGGTTGCTAGCATTACATTTATTGGAGAATATACCGCGTACACGCCAGAATATTATGCTAAAATCGGCAACGAAGATGGAATTTAAGCTTTCTTTACGGCGACAGGATTTGTGTTAAGACCGCATTAACGTAACGTCCGTTTCGCGATTATAAGCCGAGGACGTTCCCGCCAGCTAGATCTAAGTCCGGCAAGTAACGGGATCATTTCCTTGCTAATGGTATCGCGCTTCGAAGCTAACGTTTTTGCGAGGGATAGAGCTGTGTCACGCACGAATCCCCGGTGTTACGCTTTGAATACCTGCGGCCTTATCTAGGCGTCACACGTAGACGAAGTTTGTAATCGGTAAGTGGATTAGCTCATTTGGTAATTTAAGTTCATACGTGTTTCAGAAATCTGTGAGAAATTATGCGCCTTCGTCTGCCTAACAATAAGAGCGTTACTATATCTAATAACGCGTTTCGCGATAGAATTTAACTTTGTGATTTTTAAATTTCACAACTAAAGAAGAAGTAATTTAGAGTATAAAAGAAAAAAAGAAAATATGTAATATATAAATTTTATACGTATATGTCTTGAGATATTTAAATAAAATCCTTAAAAATTTAATATAAATAAAATTTAAATAAAAAATTTAAATAAAATTGAGATTTTTAAATAAAATTTTTAAACTAAAAACAGTGAAATCTAAGATCACATTTTGTTAAATATACCAATAATTGATTGATAACAAAGATCAATTAATTATTTATAAATATAAATAACATTATTTCAAGATTTAGAAAAAAATAATAATTGTGTTTTTGAATTATTTTATAATTTAGGAACTAGGAAAAAAATATTATATACTTTCTAATTCATAGCGTGATTAGAAAATTGTTCTACACTATTGTTTCAATAATTTTCAAAAAATACGCGTTATTTAGAAAGAAGCTTAAAAAATATGAAATTTTATTTAATATTTAATTATGTTATTATATCGTAAAATTGAATGTGAACGCGAAGGTTCTGTAAGCTTCCTTCGTGAGATTCTATGAGTTTCTATCGTAAGAATTTCAAGATCTATCTCGAGAGAACATTAATGCGATGCCGTCATTCGTCTCCGTGCACTGAAAACTTAAAGGTTACTCGAGATCATGAATAAACCAACTGTACTGAAGGCACATTATTGATCCATTGCGATTGCTTTTTTCAATAGGAACAGAGTTTATAGAAATTTATTATAATTAATACGAAACTCGTTTTCATTGGCAATCTGAGTAGGAGCGCAGAGCACTGTATTTAAATATATTACATACTGAGACCTTGAATGCTCATTAATATCTAACGATATTGTTTTAACTTTGAGTTTTTGGACGGAGGCTCGATTGATGCTTGTATCGCGAAAATTGCTTGCTGTTTCATATCACGCCATGATGAAGCAATTCCGGATAACAGAGAGAGATAAAGTTCGGTTTTGTCATTGTTTCGTCATCGTTCGCGAAAGTTAGTGTTCTTTAATAAGCTACAACAGAGAAACTATGCGACGCACGGCGACATGATGATAAATTACCGTGTTCGCAGCTACGTCGCTCATTATCGAAATTTTGCACGCATGCTTGCTTATCAGAGTCTAGCGATTCGCGAATACGCTTATTAATTATATCAACATGTTTTAGAGGTGACGACGTGCGGAAACCCCGACGGGATGTATAGATATGAAATATTTCATATAAATCGTCATGATACGGTAATGTAAAGTACACTATATTAGTATTCTTAAAATAAACTATATAAATATATAACAAACAAATTATCAGAAAATGCAACGTGTATTATTGTTTTTTTACATTATAAATAAAGCATATTTGAGCTAATTTTTCAATTTTCAAAGATTATCTATACATTTGTGATATACAGAATGTTATATTCAATTTGAAGTTAGTAGCTTAATTTAAAAGCTTTCCGATAAAGAGGGCTCATCTATATTTGAAATTTAAACTTTACACAAATATTCTATGAAATGTTATCTCATCTCATGTGCAGTGCTGTCCTAAAATACATCTAATTATCTAGAATAAAATCATTTTTAGAATTGGCTTATTTAGCTTACATAATTCCAAATGTCGAGTAAAAATTCATACAATCAAAAAGAAGTTAGTCTGGGTACCTAGAATGTGAGAACCATTATTTATAATAAATTTCCAACTATTCAGGATTTAATCTAAATTTATCAATGTCCATGTAAAAATGTCATAAAATATGATAGATATTCCTTTTCACAAAATAGACTATGGTTTTAATAATATTAAAAATGGATATCAGTTAGAATAGTATTAATCATACAAGTGATTAAATGTTAAATTCAGCGCGCAAAGACTAAATCGATGGTTGTGCAGACGAATATCGATTTTAGTAACTTAATAAGTAGGCACATTAATATGATGACTGTTGACGATCAACTGGCTCATCGCTAAATTAGCGTCGTGATTATCCGCAATGAACGCCGCTCGACCGAGCGTCAAAGGATCGTAAACGTATTCAATCTCGAACTAATCGGGCGTTATAGGGTCGACCTAAATTCTGTTGCTTAATTGCTAGTATTCTAGATTTCAATAACCGTCGAGAATCTACACGTCCTTTATCAGAGTGGATGATCGATGAAAAACCGCATAAAGATTGCAAAATTACTAAAATCGTGTAAAAATAATAACTCGCGATGTGCGCACTCTCTTCGTTGCGTATTAAATTTTTAATGTCATAATGCAATATTGATGTGATATCTATTTTTAAGAATGTGAAATTTTTTTTAATTTTAAAGAAGAATATGACTAAAAATAAGAGTATTTCATAAATAATTCTTGACATAATTTGAATACTTAAATTTGCAAGTTAGTGCTGCTATATGTATGTATAAAGCTGAGCTGACTTATTTATAAAATAGCATCAAGAACTCGTTAACAAAACAAAGACTCATTAACGTTAATAAAAAATACAATGTTATATGTATAAATCTCAATTTTTTTAAAAAGTGCATTTTATTAGTTTTTAACTTAAATGTATCTCAATTGACGATAAATCTTGTTAGATTAATTTTTTAATTTTTCATATTTGTTTTAGTATTTATACACACTGGCGGATTCTAGGGGAGGGGGTTCCTCCATCTGTTGAAGATGTTTTAAATGAAATAGCCAAAACCTCGAGAAAATTTAAATAATAAATAAATATATATATAAAATAATATAAATATATAAAAAATATATAAATATATGTATATGAAAAATAAAAAAGTAAAAAATTTTTTTAATTTTAAAAACAATTTAAAAATTAAAAAAAAACTAAAAAAACAAAAACCAAAACCAAGAATAGGATCATAAGAACCATATCCGCGTCGTTGATCTTAGAGTAAAAGCTAAGCGTGAAACCAAGAAAAATATCAAATAAAACAATTTTATTAAAATTATCGGTCAAGATCCGCTAGTGTGTGTATACATATGTTATGTTTGCACTCAAATAATTGAATTGAAAATTATTAATGCAATTACACCAGTCCAAAAATAGAAAAAATATTTTTGTACGTATATTTCAAATTCGTTTATGTCGATCTCACACTGAAAAGCATTGTGTATACTCGTATTCGCGAAATAATCGAGAGTTCAAAATACCGTGGAATCACAAAACCCCAGATACTTGAAGAAGAATTCGCGTATCACGATGACGTTGTGAAGTCGATATTAATATGCGCTTAACGAAAATTTAACCATACATTTCGTCGCGAAATTGAAATTATGTTGCGTAACGAGATGTGTGTGTTCAAGTATCATGTACATTAATGCTTCGCTGCAGACGATTAGAGTTTACGAGTCCATACGAACGATCCTTTTTGTAGATTATGCAGAATTTAATGAGGAAATTCCTAGGGCAGCGTATTCGACTGCGATGTATGCGGAAAGCATTTAGCCTTTGTACGTTTCGTGGAATTCAATTGCGGTCGAGAATATGTACAATGCCGAAACAATTATCACTCTTTTCAATCGATTCTTTAACCAATTAAACTTGTTTCAAATTGTTTATTATATATTATAGCTGTTTATTCAATTCTAAGATATTTATCATCTTAATAAAAAAAATAATCTTTAAATAAAAGAAAATTTATTTTAAATTAAATCAGCACAATATCTATGTGTAGCTTTTTCAAGTTTAAATTGGCAAACATTGTTAATGCAACATTATAGTTAAGAAAATATTTCCAGAATAATACTTAGATGAAAAGGGCAACGTATTCAGGTAGTATCTTGAGACACATTCTATGTAAGATAGTATTTCGTAATTCACGAAAGTTCGTAGAACTGACTTGTGCAAGTGAATCCGGCTTCTAAAGTACGCATCAGCGAAGCAGTGTTAGCAGGGTTATTGAGAATAAATCGTCTCTTAGCTATTATTATATCGTTATATGACTATCAGCTCGAGTTACGCGAATAAGAGAGAAGGCGTTTCGTAGTGTCAAGAAAATCCGAAAGGATCGAATTTATCTGAAAATAAAATGGGAAACTTGCATAGAAACGATGTGATATACCAAATTCAATATACCATTATTTGTAGAGTACAGTAAGTGATGATCTCAAGAGGAATGTAGTATTCAAGTGTTGAATTTCGAATAGAATAGCTTCTATTCCATACAAGAAATTCTAAGATTTGATTTAAAACTCGTCCAATTTTATAAAAGATTGAAAATTAGTTTCAAAATAGTTATAAACCTGTTTTATTTTCTGTTTGGATCACAACAGCAATGAAATATTGTTTTTCAATCATGCAATAAATTATCCGTTTGATCTGTAAATATTTAACCACAATAGAGAACATTATTCTTTAATAATATCTAAAGTAACATCTTTCGCTGAATTTTTGTCATTCGATTTAACCAAGCAATTCGATATTCTCTGCTTCTGAGTATGAAATCATTTTCAAGTTGTCTCCATAGCACATAAATCCTGATTGGATTTAATCTACATGTAAACTAATCGACAGTCTAATCCGGCAGTACCCACGCATGGGTCTTCGAGTTTCCTAAAGACAGTCAACCATGAGGGATCATCGTTAGAACTACAAACAGCGGTACGCAATTATAGGGAATACGAAGCGTGCACCTCATTAGCGAACAAATCCGCAAAGCCAAACTGTGAAGCTACTTAATCCTAGTAATATCAAGCGGTAAGATCTTAGAGACTCATACTTTAACTAGGATCGAGTCGCATACTCTACTGCTTTAAAATTTCGCTTGAAATTTCACGTTCGACTCTATTCGAATGAATAATTTCGATTGGAGTATTGATTGATATTTTTCCGTAGAAAAATTCTCGTTAACCAAATACGCGATATTTTTAGTGAAACGAGAATAAAATATTTCAATATGGCACAATTTTATACCTTTCTATCACTAGAGTCAATTCTCGATTTTCAGTAGGTAAAAGCGCGCTGGGATATCCATTTCGGTTCGACAACTTCGTTCTTTCGTAATAATCGGATCGGCGATAACGCCGTGACGGAAAGACAGCCGCGGTTGCAATAGCGAAAGCAGTTTGGAAAGCCAAGTGTCAAGCGGATTGATCCAGAGGCATTCCTGCTGGGAATATTATATACTGCGATTTTGCGATATAACGTCGCGACACTGATGGATACAAAAGAAAGGGGAAAAAAAAACAGAAAGAAAGACAGAAAAGCAAACTCGCAGCGTCGAAGAAATACCAACTGAAAATCGGAGAAACTTTCGCGCGATAAACAATACTGTTCGAGCGGCATCGCTCGAGATCCGTCCAGTTATCGTATTCCGTGGCCCTCTCTTACCTCATCCTTCTTCGTCCTCCGTCATTCCCTCGCTACCTGTCACTCTGTGATACGGTAACTCGCGAATCGAGAAAACATCGAGTCGGTAAACCGCCCCGGACCAATGGATCAGCATCCACGATCTCATCCTCACGAGTCACTGGGAATAACGTCACGTGATTGCGCGGGGACGAACACACCGCTCGTGAATAACGAAAGGCGACGTCAATCTTTAACGAGGAACTCGGACGGGGAGAGAGAGAGAGAGACAGAGAGTAAGAGAGAGAGAGAGAGAGAGAGAGAGAGAGAGAGAGAGGTCTTCACCGACGAAATGAACATCGCACGCAATAATGCAGCTCCATTGTTGCGCCCGGATTAGACGACCGCCGCGCCAGCGGACCGTCCAGAAGCGGGTTCGCCAAAATGGCTTTACACGGATCGAAGCCGGTCCTCGCTCGTCCTTTAGTCCCCTAATCGGTAAACGGACAGGGCCCTACGCAAATTCGGTCGGACAAGCGAGTGTCCCGGTAGTTGCTTGCACAGCGATCCTCGCCTGGTCGGTTCTTGAATAATTTCATATCGACCGCCAGCCGTCCGAGCATAATGCCATATTAGCGGAATACTTGCTGTAATACGCGTAACACTTCTCGCGTATATCTTCGTGGACATTAACTGTTACGCGAGGCTGATTCAGTCGTTTCATCTCTGACCGCATGACGGCGCGGCGTTATGAAATAATTGTAAAGTCTCGTATGTTCTTTGCCGGAAATTAACGAAGAGAGATTCGTCGCATTTCAGCTCATGAATATCTTAGTTAGTCTAATACGTGACTGCAAGATCAACACTAACTTGAGGAATCAGCGCGACAGAGGAATCTGCGCGAGATCGACCGAGCATCTGTTTTAACTATTTCAATATCGTACATCTCGATTAGCAAGAAATTTTACTACATGTTGGTTTAAATACGTACACACACACATATATGTACAATATATAGCAAATTTTATATGGAGATTTTGCTAATTATACAGCTTCATGTAGCAAGAAAACTACTGCTCCCACATAGCAATTGCTCATTATGAAAAAGATAGATTATATCTGTTCACCTAGCTATCCGAATAACGGTTTGGTATCACGACGAAATTAAAACGCGCAATTACACTTGATCCGAGTTATCGGCACGAAACATCATTCACATAGCAGGCGCTATTCCGTTCTTGCTCCGATTTGCCTAAGATAGTACGCTTAATTGCGCAGCACGTACGATACACGACTCCTTAAGAACGTAACTACAATGAATAGCACGGTGCGTGCCAAACCTCAGCTTTGTAAAACCGACCGAAATAATAAATCGATAACGCGGTTAAAGCTCAACAAACGTGGCGCAATATTTCCAGCGCAACTTGAAACTCCAACGCAACGTTGTGCTTTGTACCGTTTGTTCTCCACTGAAAACCTTTCGCCTCTCCGCATGGACGCAATACTCGTCTTATTTGTCACGTGATATTTGACGCGTCCGGAAAACACTGTAAAAGACTGAAATTCGAATCGGTGCGATACGCAAATATTTTTGTGTCGATACAATCTCTCTCGCCAGCGCGAGAGAGAGACTCGCAGAAGGATCGTAGTGAAAAGGAGAGTAATGAAGAATCGGCCACTTTTGCACGTTGCATGAAATTTTTACGCCTCTTGACGAATACGCGCTAAAAAAAATTTGAAAACCTAGAAGCTTAACAATATTAAGAAAATTTTGTTAAAAGGTAAATCGGAACATTCTAGCGTATATATGTAATATATATGAATCGAATGTATTAATGGAAATTAGCAGATTCAAACGCGAGTCGCGGGTGTGTGGACACCGTTTTGTCGCTTGTCCATGCAGTTTCATTTTTTAATTATATGTCGGAGTTAATTGCGGTTAACTGATTAGGCAACTCATGCGCGCTCGCTGAGCCGCAGCTAATGATAATTGCGCTTTGCTCGTGCCGAGCGTGGCGGTTGGTGGCAAAGTGCTTCGTGCCGTTAGTGCAGAATGTGAGAGTTTGTCATGCGTGCCGCGCGCTCTCGGTTAACAGTTTCTACTGTTTGCAGCAATCAATGGTAAGCGCCGCTTTATGCGCCAAGTTTGGGCTAAGAGAAGCTCGATCTCTTTTTCACCTGACGCGACGCTCGTCTCGCAGCCGGGGGAACTGCCCGGAAATCCCGTCTTGATTCGGTGAGTGGCTCGGTTCTTCTCGAGATAACGCCGTCTCTCTCCGCGAATCAGACGGCAAAAAACGGCCAAATGGTCACGGCGCAGCCGGAAGTTCGTCAACCTGGATTTCGCACGTTCGAGAGACAATGCCGGCTTTACTGGCTGACAAACGCCATTTCTTCCGGCGAGCGATGTAGAAACGACGCGTCGCCCAATGAGGACGATTTGTTCTCGGCGCGAGGTCTCGAGCGCGAGCATAAACGGGGGTAAACTGCCGCTGAATTAGGTTGACGAACTTCGAGAGCGCGGCGGCGACGTCGGCGTTCGAGCACCCAGCACTGTGTCTGCTAACGAGCTTAAATTATGTCGTTACAGCTTCAGAGAGCCGCGCGGTGTCGCGTTGAACGTCGAATGACGGCTTGTACTACCGGCCTGTCTCGTAAAACGACGTTTGCTATTTTTCGCAACACGTTTCAGAATTACACATAAAATCGTAGCTTTAAATTCATATATTTGAAAATAAACCGTTCGAATGTGACCTAATTCAGGCAAATTTCGACAATAACTGCAGAAGAACAAATTTATAGTTCTCTCTTGATCTTTTTTAATATCCATTTGTGCACTATATGTACAAATTGCACGAATGATATAATTATGAAAATAAATTTTCCGTTATAAATTATTTTTATTTTTGCAATTTTTATATTTGTGTTCACGTAATTTCATTTTTTCCCCATACTATAGGAAATGTATGAAAGCTATGTTTTTAAAAATAAATTTTACCCAATATGAATATGTATGTACACACTTTTCTGATCATTTTTGTATTCAATTTTTTTCTGTATGGAATATTATTAACTCATTTTTCATTGATATGATATATGTAGAAAATTTTTTTTAATCTATGTTACGTATATCTGTTAGGCTGTAACATTTTTATTGTCAAAGAAAAATAGATTTTTCGCTTTTAGATCTACTTATGATATTTATCTGTAATGATTAAGAATAAATTGCACGTTTCTAAGTATTGTCATGAAATTTATCTCTTATCGTTGAAAAGAGAATTCGAGGTTTCCCGAATGCTCACTTATTCGCTCGTGTCTCGAATATTATCGACGATCTCACGTATCATATAAAAAATTGTGCCTCGGTCGCTCATTTGTCTCAGTTTGACGTCTTTGCTGATGGGCTCCGTTAAAAACTCCCATAGGGCTACCCTTCACATGTGAGCGAAATCGTAACGTATCCGCAATGAGTAACAACGAGAGCTACTCAGGGCACTCCGGAGGGTTGGTTCATATATATAGATCTGGAGATTGCGATGCACCCGCGTGCAAGCGAGAATGAAGAAGCCGTGCTAGGTATGGGAACTGAGCTTTGACGTTTGATCCTGGCAACCAGTCGGAATTTCGCGAATTTTCCTGAGTTGGCGTAGTGACGCGATTACAGCACAAAATATAGCGCGCGCAACCGACAGAGCCAGCAATATTCGAAATATTTTACGATGGTACTGTTGCTACTAGTAAGCTAAGCAATCGTCAAGTTATGATACATCAAAAATTAACTTCATGTCGCTGATGCGTTAATGATTAACGAAACGTCACATATATACATATATTAATGCTACAACTGAACTATCGAACAATGCAGGAGAACATATTTTCTCTATATTATATGTATAATTCTGTATAATTGTGAACATTAGTCTTTTGTCGTCTCAAAACTGTACGTGATATTTAAAATAAAATATATTGGACAGTGATATTTAATAGCAACATTTTGATAAGAGATCAACTGAGATTGTTAGAGCTGAAAAGCGAAATAATTACTCATGTGAAATCTGACACTATTAAAGTATTGTCACGAGACACTCATAACATCAAGCATTTTTATCTTGAATGTAAAAGTTATACACATACATATAAAGTAGATGATCGATTACTTCTTTGTCAGGTCTACCTCTTTATCATATATCAATGCTTCTATTTTTCTTAATATATATTTATGTGTCAAAATGCAGAATTAACATTAAATTAATTTTAAATATTAAATATTTATTGATATCTTTATAAATTTAAAAAATAGGCATTGAGTTTTCAAAATATAATCCATTAAATATTAAATAAACATGTTCTATTAAATATTTAGCAACATTATTGTTGTATCAAACATAACGTATTAAATATGCACATATTAAAATTAATATTTTTTGTGTCTTTTTCAAATTAAATTTCAGAAATTTGATTTAATTTAGAAATAAGATCACATTATCTATATACTAATTTGCGGTTGATTTATACGTATTATATAATTTGGTATAAAAACAAACTCATATATTTAGACTAACAGTGACCATTACAAAAGCGTCGAATTGTAAATGAACGAGTAAGTTATAAGAGAAACTTCGGTCAGTTACCTTTAGTAGTAACGTTCAAAGTTCGATATGTCACGGTTGATGATTGCTCAACGAAAAATGACGTGATATCCGAAAGGAATAATAAACTTTCCACATAGTATTGTCAACATGAATTTTTCATATTCTCGATATGTGCTTTTATGAATTTTTATATCAATATAAATATCTCATTATTGTTATAAATCTCGTTATATGCGGTCAAAATTATTTATACGAAATGTAAGGAAATATTTCAAAAATATCACGTGTTTTAATATAACTGATTAAAATATTTGATATTTTATTTTTAAAACGTATAACTGATTAATTCTGACAATGAAACTCACTTATATATCGAGATCATCTGTTTCATGAAGAAAATAATATTAAAAAGAAAATAATAAATATAAGTTAAAAAGAGATATATTTTAAGAGCATTAATATTTTACTTGTTATAATTTTATATTGCATCTTGCTGTTTTTTATTAAATAAAATAACAAATTTAATTGTGCATACTTATATACTTAATATTAAAAAATTATATCATAAATAGTATTATTAATATATTGCATTCTTATGATGCTTTCAATTATGTTTTCTGAAAATTTTGCATGTACAAAATACTTGGCAAAAAATTATAATAACTTTATTGTACTCAAAAACAACTTTTTTTTAAAAAAAATTATTTTATTATTATTTCTCGAGCTTGTCCTATAAAGAGCTTGTCCTATAAAATATTTTTTATTTCCATATTCGTAAATTTTGTTCTATTAGTTTTAAGCATATTTAGAAAATCTTTTATATAATAAAATATTAAAATATGTCAACGTGTGTGAATTGATAAAATGAGTTCTATTTTATGATTTGTTACAAAAATACACGTGAATATCATGGTACGTATGTTAAACACATTAAATCGACAGTTATACATCCACACGCGCATATACATATTCAGAATTAAATTTTAATATTAATCTAGTTCATCCATTTTAGGGCAATGCATCCGCGAGATATTATTTTAATCTCTGACATAGTTTCTTCTCGATATTTCATACGCATATTACATATATGTATACATATATATGTGTATGTATGTATAATATATAACAAAATCTTTTAAACCATTTTTAACAGAATCAAATTCATCATTAAAAGTTAAAATAATATGTAAAATATTACTCACACGGATATGAACGGAAATGCGCAAAATATGTCAAATTATACAAAGTACAAATACATTTAAATTAAAATAGTCCAAGATAATATATTAAAAGAAATTTTTGCACACACTGAGAATTTTTTCTTCAACATTTTCAAAGAATATATATATATATATATATATATATATATATATATAATGAATTACTCACTTTATGATTGTTTTACGTTGTTTTTGTCTAATATCTTCCGGATTTTCACTTTCTTTCGTGGTCTGTGCACTCATTCACGAAAGAGCAGTTAATTACGATCGCACGTGCACTAATTACCGGAATGCGACGATCGCGCGGCACTTTGCACAGCACGCTCGACATTAACTTGTACACTGTGCTCTTTGTTACACTACGAAGGAACGATTGTGCGTGACAGATGTACGATTGCGCGAATATACAATCCAAACGTTTCGTAAACAAGTTAAGCAAGTGGATTTTGGAATGGTCGAAAATTTGAGAAGGATCATCGAGAATGTATGCTGCGCGGTTAAATAATAAAACGCGAGGTTAATTATGAATGTATGTATTGATTAAACGCGATGCGGCGTTTCATCGAATGCGAAAGTAGCGTTGATAACTTCGACGATACTGCGTAATACGACGCGAGTCGAGTTAACGGTTAATTAAAGATTCAATGTATTGTCCAGAAATGTACAATCAATATTCAGTACTATGCGCGAAATATCTCACAAATGTGTAAAACGTGTGAGATATGCATTACTGATAAGTTCGATGCATCACGATTTTTCACTGGTTAACTGGTTACTTACTCGGTACAATGATTCGCGGTATTAATTTAGAAAAAAAAGAGTTTAAAGCACAGTACGAGAATCCGAATCTAATCGTCAAGGAATTGGCTCTATTGACCTAAATATGGGAATAAAACGATTTTACAATTTTCATCTTCTATCGCGCTGATTCCATTTCATGCGGAATTATTGTAAATTGCATGAGATATCTACCGCAAATAGCCGTCGCCTCAACACGCGCAGTTAATCGCACTAGTCGATGATCGTTCATAAAGGAATTCCCTTCTGGTACTTATCGCGACCGTGTTCCGAGTGATAATAACACGACGCGACGCACAAAATAGCCTGCGGCACTACTTGTCTGCTCGACTCTCATCGTGCAACTGATAATAGCAGCGACCTTGTATATACAATAGCGCGCATAGAGGGTCATAAAAACTAAAACAACGAGCGCTCTACACACATGCATTCTATCCATTGTCATTAAAATATTTAATATGCTACAACGTAACCATTTCTTACATTTCAAGATAATCTCGTTATAAATTATGATATAATATTTTACACTTTATTCCGTGACTAGCGTCCTAAATTGACAATTAATTTTGATAATATCTTGAAAGTGAAATCAAGCTTATTGTTCCTTCAATTTTAATTCGAATAGATTATAATTTGATTGATGTCTATATATTATATAGAACAAACTTTTCATTCTTTTTTAAATAAGAATTGGAAAATGATTAAATAATTACTCCAAAAGAAGTGTTAAATGTGGGACATTTATTCGAAGAGTTAAATTTCATTTTAATCGAAAATCAATATGTTAATTAATTTCTTATTATCTTGTTTTCCATATTTTAAATAGAAAAGTAAAATCATATGAATGTAATAAATTAAGAAGATGGAACTCTTGACGCAAGAAATCTAATTTTTTTTCTTCATTTATTATAATCATTCAATTTTACTGCTTTTGAGTAAAAAAAAATGGAAAAAATATTAGTAAATTAATTTTTATAAAAATCTTTCTCTTCAATCAAAGCAAAAAAAAGTTATTCCTAAATAAATGTTGAATTTAATGATGTTAATATGACCATATTATTGATATGTGCACATCAAAAAAGACTAATTTCAAAAAAATATGTATTGCTGCCTTATTACAAAATACAAAAAAATTATTATTTAATATACAATTTAGAATTATGATATATTTTATTTCATTTAGAATACAAAAACAGAGAGTAGTATTGTATTTCCTCAATTGTAATATTTAAAAAATCTATTTTTACATTTCAAAAGTTCTTTACGAGTAATTGTTTCGCTTTTAAATTGAACTTTTAAATTATTAAAATTGTATGTTTAAACACATGTACAATCTC
Source organism: Tetramorium bicarinatum (assembly GCA_928718305.1). NCBI lineage: Eukaryota > Metazoa > Arthropoda > Insecta > Hymenoptera > Formicidae > Tetramorium > Tetramorium bicarinatum. Next base: position 12,488,715 of record OV788329.1, read on the forward strand.
TTTTTAAATTATTTTTTTATTTATAATCTTCTCTGCATTTAACTGACAGAAGATCGATAAACTATTAATACGTATATATGTGATTAGTAATCGTTGAACCACAGAAAGCAGAATTCGATGTGCGTGTCTCAAAATAAATTTCATCTGAATTTCTCAGTTGAGTCGCGATTAAAACTCTTCGGCTCTTGAGATCCATTTATCAAATTATACTCCATATCAAGACAGATTTAAACTGAGCTCTTCAGCAGAAACGCGACTATAAATATAGTGAAGCCGTCAAAAGTCTCGTCAATCTTTAAGAGTGCTGCTGTTTATTATTATTTTGATTATTTCTTTACACCCGCGTATATTGAAGAGCAAAAGCATTTCGGACTTTGATTTATCGTGGGAATTATTATATAAACGCATGCAGGGTATTATGGAATTTTTCGTCATGAAATTTTTCATCGGCGCTTTATTCCCCGACCAACACAGTTACGTCCGTGCATTTTAGCATGCTCACCGACATTGAGGATAAGCGGAAAAATGCCACAGCCAGGATCAAAGTCAATAAATTCGGGCAACAAACAGAATGCAATCTTCTAAAAGCTACGTTTGCATTCGTAGCGAAATAAATATCTCGTGCGCCGGCCCGCTTCGAGATTCGGCTAAGGCTCAAGCTGGCATTGCCTGTCGGGTTTCCGGTGGACCATATCCTTCGCATCTTCCAACGTCCATTTAAACTTCCACTTTGCTTGTCGTTATCGCGCCCCTAAACCTCTTCGTGCGGTTCGACGTCTTTGCGCTCAACAAAGCGGACGAAAAGAAAGAAGAAGATGAGAAAGAAAAGCTCGAGGAGAGAGGCAAAAAAAAAAAGAAAGAAATTGCAAGGAAGAGAATAAGAACGTTCAAAATGCGCTATTTTATCGTAGCTTCACTGGCGGTTAAGCGTGCCCCGCGGGCGTCTACCGTTAAGAAGACGAAAACGACAACGCTGGCGACTGCAACAGCGATGAAACGTGCTGTCGTGCCCCTGGTGTCCCGCGTGTGCTTGAAGCTACATGAAAATCCCATAGTCGTATGCTGGTTGGAAGCATTCGTGGCGCGACAAAGACGGATAAAGGCAGAGTCAACGAAAGGTCTCGAGAATTATTACAACGGCAAACGGGAGGATAGGTCGCGTCGTCGCCGCCGCAGCAATACGCGGAGACGCAATTTGCACTTGTTGCCGTCAACACAGTCTGTGCATTAAGCTTTATTAAACCGGTGCGGCGAGTGTTTAATTTAAAATTACTTCCGGGGGTCGACAAAGTCGGCGCGGCGTCGCCGTCATTCGCTGGAGAATTCATCGAAATTGGATCACGCGCTCGAGAGAAATAAAATCAATCTCGCGCGCGTCAAACAGGGATGAAACACGAGAGGATATCGATCATGGTTAAGATCACCGCTCGTAGCTGGCGGTTTGATTAATTGACAGAATCGATCCTGTGGTCCGGCGAGTTTATGCGGTGTACGTAAGCTGATTTCGGCCACATTGTTGGAGCCGTGACAGCTCAGATAGAAAAGCATTACTACTTAAGCAACCGATCGAATGCGAGATAGATTTCTGCAGTAACATATTTAGAGATTGCGAGTTAAATTTGTGCACACATGTGGGTCCCGATATACGGGCGCGAGGACGCGCTGCAAGTCAAACTAAATTGTCCCCGTTGTACAGTTATAAATATTGTTAATTAAAAGTTCATTTCACTGCCGCGAGACAATGAAATATGGCCTGTTCGATATACCGCCTGCCGTCTATATCGCCACCGGTGATGTTACAGGATAGCAGAAAACACAGTTGACTTTACTGTAAAGCGAGTGGTGCACGTACGAAGCATCAAGGGAAAATGTTGCGCTGGACACGTTCGAATGATACACGTACAATAGGTGTAGTTGTAGTACATGTTGAGCTGTCAGTAACAAAGTAGACCGACTGCGAGTAAACAGGCCGGGATTGTAGACTACAAAACTACCGTACACTGTGAAATGCCGTACGATTAGAAGAGCGTTGATTTAAGCGCCGATTTCTGCGCTACTTGGAATTTAGGTATTTGACTTTACAGACCGATGCCGGTAACAAGAAACAATAACTGACTATCGTTCTCACGTTTGAATTGTCCCTGCATGAACATCGTATCAGTAATGCTTGACATAATATGAGAACTACGTACAACCGATCTTACAAATATCACTTGCTATCGTTTCGGGAACTTTCCTGCCGCCATGTAATATTAACTGTGCATCGTATATGTATGTGAGTTTTCAGAGTAGAGAAGGAAGTTTGTGAATGGCAGTGACGTGGAGAAAAGGGAGAGGAGGAAGCCAGTCTGTAAAATCCGATCGCTACTGCCGAGAAAGCCAATATTCTACAACAAAATCGATACTCTAAATAAATATTGTTCGATAGATACTCGAATTGACGGCGTATCTCCCGTTTGTCGCCGAAAGCCAATATTTATTTCGCTGGACCGAGAAATCGGGTGCCCTGTGCGCTAGAGATGCGTATATTACATACCCTTACAAAAAATTTGCCGGATAAATATGTAGCTATCGATATATCGAGCCGCGCAAATATCGAATCGCGCAGAGATATTTTCGACCAAAGTATCTTTAGCGCGCCAAATGGCTCAATGTAGGAGCTCGCAGCTTCCACCGTGTAAGTACATCGAAGCTAGCTTCTCCATTAATAATATATGTGGGTTTTTTCACTCGTTATTAAACTGCAAAAAATGCGATTTTATACGGGGTATATAATGTGTGTCTTACTTTTTGCGTCCGTGCCTGCAAGTGGTCAGAAAACTTCCGGAAAACTTCGGAGCTTGCAGTAAATCTGAAAGAAAAAAAATATTTAATTATGAGATGTATGCTTAGTCATGAAGGAAATGTATAATAAGGATTTATATACATATATGTATATATACATTTATATATTATACGTATATAAATTTATCGCGGTGCAACAAGGTATTGATTCGTATAGTTGATAATGTAGATAAGATATTCTTTACGTATGGATTAACGTACAGGATGCGTAGCATGTTCATTACAAGCGAATCTATGAACATTACCTCCGCACTAGTAGCGCATTAATGCGAGATAATACTGATTTATGTGAAGCCTTACGGTCGAATTTAGGTCGAGTTTGTGTCACATGTACTTCCATGTGAATTTCGCTTGGAGTATCGATCAACTGTATCGCCGATTTTATCCCGACTTTTTATATTACGTTCAATTAATTTATAATAACATTTAAAATTGTATTAATAATTATACAAATAAACACATCTCATTTTCGCATTACAGGTTTTTTTAATAAAAACTTAATCTTAAAATTCTTTGAAGTAGAATATTAACAACCGTAGGTTGGCAGCAGTCGGGAGTAAAAAACAATCTGCTTTTATTTGTTTCATATTTATTCTTTCTTCATAAGTTAATGTGAAGAGATTAAAGAAAGTCAAAGATAAATACCTTTTCAGTTATAATACGATACGTACATGATATACATTTCATATTAATGCTTAGTCTTTTCAGAAACTTTATGAATCTTAATGACATGGTCTTTAAATCATTTACGGTACTAGAATCTCAAAACGTGCAGCAATGAGTTTGCCACGTCCGTGACATATATCGCGATTGCAAGGACGGAAAATTGCTACGAAGGTTCGTAAGAAAGGAACGCCGCGCCGTGGCAACGGAGATTGGCAGTACGCCAAAGCGCAGCGATGTGACGGGGGAAAAGAGCCGTGCATCATTGATGATTCGGTTCTGATACCGTTCCATTCTTCACAATGCAAGATGCATCGTTGGCTGCAAGTCTCACGAGTTAGCTTCACGATGCATTGCAAAGCAAAAGGGCGGAAATCGGAATCCGTAATTCGGTTACTGTATAAAATATGCCATTCGGATCATACCGTCGAAATGAATCGCGCAACGAATTCATAACGGGAATAAATTCAACCATCTGACATTCCGTATGTTATTGCCGCACTCGTGTCCGTGCGCGAAATCGAGCGGACAGCGTAGCAATCCGTTGACAATATTCGAAAAGCGCTCTTCATCCGTGCCAATTTTCGTGTTCGTTAATCGCGAGTTACGTCCCTCATCCGATTATGATTCGATACCCGTTGCAATTCCAGCCGCGCTGACTGTAACACCACGGGTAGGTACCAAAAATTCACTGTAACGCATTCACATTGTATCGTGAGATAAAAACAGCATCGCTTCTCAGCTTTTATTAAATTTCGCGAGATATACCAGTTTGTGAACCAGTAAGTTTGCTCGCAAAAGAAGAGAGAGAGAGAGAGAGAGAGAGAGAGAGAGAGAGAGAGAGAGAAGAAAGAGAGAGAGAGAGAGAGAGAGAGAGAGAGAGAGAGAGAGAGAGAGAGAGAGAGAGAGAGAGAGAGAGAGAGAGAGAAGGAAATAAGAAGAATCAAGACAAAAGAATTTAGAAATGATTGAAAACGTGAAAGCACAATCGGCTGGATAAGCATGCCGGATAATATGCATTTCGTGGAGAAAAAGAGCGGGAAATAATGCAAAGTGTGCAACTGGCAAACGAGAGATACGGTAGCGAGCTGTCGGCGCAGCTGTGACTGTTTCTACCGTCGAGTGAATCGGTTCTCTCGGCTGCTATAATAACAGGAGATGAAGGAACAGTGGAGCAGGGTCGTGATGCGACGCCCTCGGAAATTAAACGTAACGACTCATGCAGTAAAAGCGCGCAAAAGCATTGGACTATTATATATAGCGGAATTAATTTGTGCGTCGAACAATCAACACCTAACACTAAAGGAAAATTAGAAAAGGGTCTGAAGCTACAAATCAGAATGTAACAGATTCTTGTGATAGCTTACACCGATATAATTAAACTAATTTCAATTATCTTAGAAGAATGGAATCGCTTTCATTAAGAAATAAGATGTTTTTAATTAAATTCGTCGCTTGAAAACAATGTTCTTTACAATAATTTAAAATTAAACAAGGTATAATTAATATTTCATTATCCTTTTTTTCTTTTTTTAATTGTATAGAAAAAGATTTTTGTGACACACTTCTCCAACTTATAATACGATATTATAATATATATCTTATTTCGAATTTATCAAATGCATTGAAAATTCTTTATGTGACTAATGATATTGAAAAAAAGATTTACATTATTAAAATAAGTTAATTTAAATTAACTTATATAAATAAATTATAATAAATTAAAATAAAATCTGTATTTATCGAATACAATTGAAAAATGCATGTGAAAATTAATAAATATAGATAGTACATATCAGTAAAGAAATGTGTAGAATTATTTATGGTGGGCAAGATAAATAAGAAAAAGATGAATCGTGTTATTTGAACTTCATATCGCGGTTGAAAAATACGGGAAATCAATTCGCAATTTTAATGGAAGTGCAGTGAATTAAATAGTGGTAGGAAATAATTCATGATGTACTTTATGCGCCTCGATATTGAAAGTATTCCCTGCTATTGCGATCGCTGAGGAGATTTCGTCGGTCTTGAAATCGCGCGACGGGACGATTAAGAAAACTCGATATTCAAATCAATTGCTACCCCATTGCCATAAACCACCGACAGGCTCATAAATTCGACGAAATGCAAACCGCTTTGAAACCTTAGCGCATACTATCTATGTAACACGTATTATGGCAGCACGATATGCGGGGTCTTCATCGCGAAACATTCTTCTGCGCGAACGAGTTCTCGCATTAGCGTTAGAAAATGTGTGTGATCCACGGTGTTCGGAAGTCACGTTTGTCCATGTGCATTTCGTCGCGAACTCATTACCATGGTACATAGTCAGAAACTAAAGCACGTTACGTGCAAAAAAGCACTTCACTCTTCATCACGCGCCTCGACGAGAGTTTAGTTTTAACATTTTTACCTTAATAAGAAAGGTATAAATGACAGCTAACAAAGTGCGAACAACGGGAGGGTTCCAGTTATACGAATGTAATCAAGAAGGCTCTCTTCATCCCAAAGAGTTTTCAATTCCGGAATGAAATCCTATTTTATCGTAGCGCAGTAATTAGGACAGAGATTATTACAACTGCGGCGTAGCACAATAATGCTACGTCTCGACCGACCGACCGACCGACAGCAAATTACGAAACTCTGAACTCGGGAAGTAAACTCTGGTCGGTCCGATACGGAAGATCCTGGCACCAGGACCGAGTTTACTTTGGCGCTCTAAAGTACTACAACTCTCGCAACCCGCCTACGAAATAGCATATTATAATAACTTATCGTTAATTTCGGCCTGCTTTACCGCGTAACTTTCGTAACGGAAAACCGTTTGTTGCGCCGAGGTAACATTAAGTAGCCAGATCGATTTTCTATATCGATAGAAAACAGACGTGTGCGTTAACTTGATACCAAGAAAGTTAACGTAATCTCTTATGCCGCCGCTATTGTATAAACGCAGCCATCTCGCATTAATGCACCGTTTCTTCTTAATTTATCCTCCTAATCAACCGATCTTCCCGGGATAATCCTGGATATTGTCTTCATCTAATCCTATCCGATGTTACCTATGAGGTATAATTAACAAAATTACCAGACGCGTTCGCGGAGCGCAAATTTATCATAACACGTAGAAACGCAATCTTGGCGTAATAATTTAATCAACGCGTGTGGCGCGGCAATGAGTAACGAAACACGTACTTATCGCAAGTCGTATTATTTCAAGGTTCTAAGATGAAGCGTTGGGGGAAGCCCCGCCCGGAATAATCCACGACCCCGCCCTGTATGTACGTTCCATCGGAGACGCATTACTTACGCGACATTAATCCCAAGGAGCCAAAAAGGGTCGCTTTTTGCGTCGAAGTTTTATGACGGGTAAATCACACTACACCAGAAATTGCACCCACTTTCATGGCGTCTAAACGCAAAGCGCTGTCGCGTTTCAACGGAACATATTGTTCGGTTCGATGGTCTATCGACAACTGTAACTTGTACGCAGCAGAATTACACGCGTCCAGCGTTGTGCTGTCCGAAACGCAGGTCACTGGTGTTTACGATCCTGTAAACCGGCGTATGTACATGCGTAATACGCGTAATCGCGCTTCTCGAACTTTTAGAAGCGATAACACATAAAAGTATTTTAATCTTATACTTCATAATTATCATTTTTCATCAAGTAGAATTGTATTACCAAATTGCACTCGGCATTAAATAGATACGATAACGGGTCGATACGAGTTAAACAAGTTTTCACTGTGAATGGCATTGAAATTCAATATCGTCGAATTTAATAGTAATTGATAGTAATCGTATATTGGATTGCCAGTAAATTGGCAATCCAATACATGAATCTCGCGGCCAGATCTCACGGAAACAAACGCTAGAATTTAAAAAATCGAACAAAAAGCGTGATATAAGCTATAAAATTAAAGACTCAAAACGCGTTCGATATTCTAAAAAAAAAAAAAACAATCGTAATTTTAATGTTTTCAGGAAATTATTCCAGGATTTTTAGGTCATTTTGGTTTGGTAATTAAAAACTGACAAAATATATAATTTCAAATAAGAAATATTTGATAAATCTCGACAGTAAAAATACAAGCATTCATTCCAGCACACATTCCAAGAAGCTGTAAAACGAAACAACGTGTACATGGAATGAGAAAATTCTTGAGATTATTGCAGGATTCAAAGGATTCTACTCACAAAGGACAGAATGCGAGAGAGTGCGTATGTAATACTATCTGTGATATCAGACGCGACAACATATTCATCGTTCAATATACTTCATGCTGCTTTACATACTTACTGCGTTACGATATACGATATATGAACATGCATCTATCACGAAGCATAGGCAAGGCAGGAATTTCAGACTCGTACGCAAATACCGAATTTCTGTTGTATCTAGTTCATCATCGGGAAGGGGATTGTGTCATCGAACAAATCGCACCCTATTTCTGATGCGAAACCTCGCTTAATGATTTCGTGCCATAGTCAGTTTCGTGACCGCACTGTCCAATCATCGAATAGCTTCGAATTTCATTGACCGATGCCAGGTAGCCAGAACACTACGTACATGTAGTAAGCACACGTTCAGTGATTCAATATTTAAAAGTTTAGAAATTGAAATTCTTACATTAACACACAAGTTTTAGAGAAAAATGTTTAATATGTAAATCGACAAATATAATTCAGATATAAAAATAAAATTAAAAAGTGTACATTTTATATGTATATGGTTCAACATTATTTCAATATAAAAAAATTATTTTTAAATGTATTGAATTAAATCCCTCAAAAATTCTTTCTTAAATTTTGGATTTTTTAAGGATCATTACCTATATCTTAAAAATTGGTACACACATACATCACAGAAAAGAAATGTAAAAAGAAACGTTTTAAAACGACATTATTCTTAGAAGATTCACATAAAAAGAAGATAGCTTTGATATAGTGAATCTGCGGAGATCGAATATGATTTCTTAAGAGAATCGGTTCGATTAAGAATGAGTCCTGACGGGGTGAATCGCCACCGTCTCTCGTCGCTTTTCCCCTCGCGCTCCATAAACATGGGATCGCTCGATTTTAAATGAAGCACTCAACCGAGATTTCCCCGATCGCAGTAATGGTCCTCCCACTTTACTCTTCTTCCACCGAATTTAACGCAAACCCCATTGTCCTTTTGGCCGCATCGTAAAATGCTAATTTGTGGCAACTGGCGCTTGAATGGATAGGATAGACGAAGGGGACGAACAAGTGACAATCATTAGAATCGCAATCGAGGATATCCTCGAAAAGGCTATCGATTCTCATCTTCATGCCCGTATATACATGCGTGTGTATATACGTATATATGGATGTGTGCGCGCGTACATATGAATATTTGTGTATGTGTAGAAATCACGTGCCTATGCGGGCAATCGCGAAAGGTGCTCTCGTGCGACCGCTACCATGGCGAACGGTGTTACTGGTCGAGACTGCACCATGTTCGAAACAACACTCCGGATTGACATTAGATATCAGTGAGGCCGGTCACGCACAGGCAACGTGCCTACTACGATGATACCGAGCTCGCGACAAGTAAATTTTAATTGAGGCACGGATCTCTCATTTTGTCTCATAGTTTGTTGCATACACCCACAGAGGCTTCCAAATACGCTCATTTACGAAGAAACACTGCCCTAATGGTTTTAGCGAATTATATCGCCGATATCAATTTAATTTAGTCATTTTCAAGATATTTGAAGATCGTCCCAAGAATCTAATATGATAAATGATGATAAGTGACGTCGATATTTATTAATCGCGTTTCATTATTTGCCACATTTTAAATTACTTTTTTTTTATCGAAATAAAATATATATATCCATTTTATTATAAAATTAATGAGTAACAAGAAAAAGTAGGCTATGATAATTAAATTAGTTAACGCATGTAACAATTAATTAATAATTTAATACAAATTTAAATGATTTCGGGTTTACTTGAACCATCTTTAGCGACGCGATGGTAGATAAATTAAATAACCTCAAGCTCTCCAACGAGCATAAGATAAATATTTAAAAATGAAATGTCCAAAGGTAGTGTAATTTTCAAGAGAAAATACCAGAGAAAACTTCTTTCATAGTCTGAAAAATATTCGAACTAGAAATGAAAATTGAAACTAGCAAAAAAAAAAAAAGAAATTCACTCACCAAATCAAGTCCGCAGAATCTGAAATTGACAAACAGAAGTCTTCGGAAAGACATGAAAAACTCATTTTACTTTGACACCTGAAGGTAAATGAGAGAAATTGACAGAAAAAAGCTTCATTGTCCTCAATTTTTGATATAAAGTAAATATAGTCAAATACATTAGAGAACCTCTTATTGACAGAAATACGATATTGATGGAGCATTCTATATACAGTCTAGTAACTCTCCGCACGATATTGTGGCTAATTGCATTTGCACGATGCTAGTATCCAATATACGACGTCTCCTATCATTTTTATCTAATTACCGAGTTATTAACTTACCACTCGCTCTTGGAGGAAACTCAGAAGCGAGAGAGGAGCGCAACGCGATCTGCACGATACTACAACGATTTCCCCTCCCCATCCAAGGTCTGAGCGCCCAATAAAAGAGTTTATCGAGGTATCGCTCGAAAGATAAAATTGAAAACCCAGTTCCTCCTCCCAGCCGTACCATCGAAATGGTCGTTCAATATCGACAGTCTACTATACCTACTTGGCGCGACGCAGTCGGCGGGAAGTTGCGCAGGAGTGAGGGTGCACCATATTTTACGACAATCAAAAGTTCGCCGATGGAATCTTCCCGATCGTAAACAGCGTAACGATGCTCGGTCGAAATTTATCGCAAATTAGTTTCGTACCTGTGCGTTTTACGTGCGCGGCATACGGTAAAAGAATATAAGTCACTTATATACTTCGTGAGCACCAACTATTTTCTTGCCCTTGTTCATCCATAATTCAATCCCAAAAAATTCCAAAAACCACCGGATTCGTGAAACGTGACGCATCATGCGCGTATGATATCTCCGCGAGAATTGTGTCTCTCTCTCTCTTTCTCGGATCATCTGATGGCGCACGAACAAAGACGTTTCATGCAAATAAAGTAATAGCAACCTACCGCTTTTTATTCCGCCGTTCTCTCGGACTCAAATGGCCTTTTAACTTTCGCGAAAGGTATACGAGCGCTTGACAGCTTGCGAGTCGTCTAGAATAGCCGGCATGTTTTAGAGGGTTGTGAATATTCTGCCCCGCGCGTTGCGTGGGCAATTAGCAGACGAAAAGTTGCCGATATCGCGACGTATACTGCGTTACGCCCACTAAATAACGAAGCGTCGTAATTTATATCGAAAAATAAGTGTATTGCGTACGGGAACGGTTGATAGAACGTTCGTGTTGCGTTCGCGTCTCGTAAATATTCATTTAATCTGATCTAATCTGTATGAACATATTCCGCGCCTTGCGTAATTGCCGGCGAAATTGCAAATCGATATCTAAATGGCCTGACCCCCTTTGTTAACAGTAAGCATCGCACGGTGTATATCTACGTATATCGAGATAATAGAGGAGGAAGCGTCCGGAAGAGACCAAGGGAAACGACGACGAAACGGCCAGCCGGAATTACAGTGGCAGGAGGGGAAAAAGACGTGTTGCCCAAACAGACCGTGATCCGACGTCGGGGATATCTATTACGCTCGAAACCAGACTCGGGGTTCCGCGTATATTATCGATTCACGTCGCTCCGTCAATTACCCATCTTATAGAGCGGAACGCGCGGAATCGACAACTGGATTCAGTTAGGTATATAATCCGTCCACCGGCAAGTGACATTGATATTCCTGGCGCGTGAGTAATTCGTGTGCCGCTAAGTGTTGAGCGATCTGTCCTGTGCATAAACGACAAACGACGTAACGAGCGGAGAATCAAATTAAAACGCAATGACGCTTCACCTCGGCCTCTCATTATCTATTTGCACGGTGTGACTCGCCTACATGCGAGCCGACCGTCGCCGGCGCGCGATAATAATGAATCATCCGTGAAATTATTTTGTCCTTTAAATACAATTATAATACACCGGTGTGTATATGCAAATTTCTCGCTACAATGGAAACAGGGATTAAATCGACTTCAGTTGATTGTGCAAAATCTGTTACACAGAGCAAGTTAGTTTGAATTGGGTCACTGAATAGAATTCGCTTTGTAACTCGCTTTCATCAGTATTTGAATTCTTGTCGAAGAATGTGCAATCGAAAAAAAAATGTAAATATCTGATAAAGAATTTTTCGATAAATTTATCTCGAGACACATTGTTAATTTATCTTTTTCACGAGCGACTGATAGCAAGCCCGCGAAAATGCAAGCAAATCAATGCAACGGGTACAAGACAGGAGATATACATTTCGCGGGAAAGATACGTGACTCAGGGTGATGAGGGTTTGCCTTGTTGCACGAGAGAGGGAGGAAAATTGGCCCAAATCCACGAATTTCAAATGGGTCGTGCCGAGTCGCCGTGAGATCCCTTTCGTGGCTCGTTTCCACATGTGTGGAATATCCTCGGCCAGACGGGTCTTCTCGCTGGTACGTGCGGCGGAGGGCAAAGGAAATTGCGGTAGAGGCGGAAACCAAAGCAATGCTGAAATTCGTGCAATACCACGCCCCAGCAACGCATCTAATAACAATACTTGCATTAGGTCATGTGCTCCCGATGTAGACAGCCAGAGAGATGCAGCTTAATGTAGCGCACTCGCGTTCGCGTTGTTTCGTCTCGCGCTGTTTGAATGTAGACGAAGCGGAGTGCCTCTTGTTTCGGGACGTTTGAATTAAATATGCACAGGCGGTGTCACTTTTGTGCCATTCAAGAACGAAACATGGAATTATGCACGGCGCGTAAACCGTTCGGATTGCCCTTTTGTTCGCCGCTCGGTCACGCGATAGTTTTAATTCATTTATCTGAGAACAGCATCGAAACTCGTATTCGAGAATCGAAATAGATGGCAGGGATATCACAATGGCAGCCAGATTCGAGGAATAGTCCGATACAATTCGATATGAACGTCGATAACGCGCCGGCGAATACAGCAGCGGTAACACGTTTACGCAGCAAGATGGGCAAACAGAAAATTGTACCAACGGTACAGCTGTTTAAACTATCGTACTCGCTGAGTGCACAGCTCCGATTAATCCGAAGGGCACTTCAAAAGCAGTGCCGAAATACAATGCAAATTTTTTTCTGGTAATCGTGCAAATCTCTATTGCATAGATGCCTCAGCAATTTTTTGCGGCCGAAATTTCCATATAATACAGTAAAAGATTTCTCATGCGAAGAACTGTAGAACGGAAGCTGAATGCGATTGATATAAAAAATTTCATATATATAATTCAACTGTAATAAGTTATCCATGATATGTTAATTTGTTAAGTAATCGACAAAAACCGTTCTGCTCTGCTTTAATCCTACCGCGAATATATGAAGCTATTTAACGAAGGCATATCGGAAAAATGATGAACGAATTATTGTAGCAGAAATTTGCCGCGGAAATTATCTTGAAATTATTTCGTCTTCGATTTTGCTTGTTTCACTCTACGTGAGTGAATTATGATCTCAAGACGCGCATATAAATTATACGATATCGTTAAATGTGCAAACGCACGCGCATGTATACGCATCAACGTACACACGCGCTGTAAAGCCTCTGCTGCATCGGATACGGTAAACTCCGCTTGCAATCTCCCGATAAATTGTTTTAAGTGGATTACCAGCGCGGGTCTCCCGGAGAACTCTACACGACGATATTAACGATGGCAGAGCGACGACGAGAGAGAGAGTTACGATAAATCACACAATTGTTCGGCAAAGCCTCCCCGGTATAAGAAGCAATGCGTTACACCGCCGCCGCCGCCGCCGTCGAATATTCCGATCGCGTGAAACAGTTACGCCGCGCCGGATCTGATACAAAACGATATTTTAACGTAATGACGTGCGATACGATATTACAATATAACATGTAATAATAATAATGTGTATATATAATAATAAAGTAATGGTATATAATAAAGCATGAAGAGAGAAAGAAACACTTGGCGTCAAGCGCATCGCGATATTATAGAGGCTATATAGTTTTCGTTATTACATTGTCACTCTCGCATCATCGCGACTTCGACCGCCTCCGTAGGGATATTATTGTTACGGCATTCTGAATGCGAGAGCGTGATGTCGCGTCGTTATTATTACGGGCCCACTTGGACGATGCGCATACTATCGAGCGGCACCGCCGAAGGAGAATGTAACATGGACTCTATATTCCTCATGAATGTGAACGCAGCATTAAACCTGCGGAATATGCAGGGGGGAGGGTGGCACGGGGGCGCAATAAGTTCTCGCTGTAGAATCGTATCGAATGTGGGTCCATTTATCAGGCACCGACTTGATCGTAGGGCGCAAACAGATGGTATTCCGTTCTCGATATCGGTGTGGAGCCGGCTCGAAGGTTGACTGCACCTGACTGGACGGCACGGCGGACACGCGTGATCGCGTGTATTTGCCCGATTACACTACGTGTCACGTTTTCGAACACATAGCAGACAAATGGATATATCGCCGCGAGCACGAGAGCGCAATGCACCGCCCTCTCGATAGAAATCTCGTAGTCTTTATCAAGGAGGAACTCTACACTGTGAACAAAAATTTCTTCGCTACCTCCTAGAATGTGGAATAACGTCGTTCGACGGTATCGTATATCAAGAGGGTGGAGATAGACCGCAAGGATATTTTATGGCGTGGTATGGAACTCTAAATATTTCACGGCATTTATTTATACGTAGCTAAAAATGCGAGTAGCTCGCACGCAGGCGAGTCGCACAATACTAGCGCCGTGTGTACAAAGTTACTGCTGTACGTTGCAAGAAATTGAAGTGTGATAAAAATGAAAGATGTTTGATCATGCATGATAAAACCAACACGTCCGATAAATACGGTCTACTTGTAACACGAAAGGTAAAGTGACAGAGGAACTTCCTACGGATGCAATCTATATTTTATCAAAGTCGGACTTCATCCGTGTCTATTTTTCACGCGGTTTTTGCACTATCTAGTGAGTCAATACAATGTCAAAATCATGTTTTTATCTTCCCTGATTAAAATATCCTAGAATGTTTTTTTTTTCAATGATATTAAAAATTATCGGAATCCATATATAATATAATTAAAAAACTTATTTTAAAGATAAAACTTCAACTTTTGTTTATTTTTAATTTTATTTGCAAAATGGACAAAAAACGATTATATGTATAAATGTGGACAACTTGTGGACAATCAAATAGCATAGAAACTTTGTAAAAATTCGGGATGCCAACTTGACAAATCTGGTATTCAGCCGCCCATTTCTAATCTCGCGCGGACAACGCGGGGGTGTCTAGCATGGAAATGGTAATTTATCCGGCGACCTCGCTCGCGCGCGTTCGTAACATGTAGAAGCGAGCAACCTTGCCGTGTACCTCGTATGCTCGATTAATCATTTAGCTGCCTAATGGCCTCTGTGAGATTCGGCGCGTACATGAGACGGAGCGACGACGTGGCGTACATTTCGGCCGAGCACGTTATTCCGTATAGGAAAAGATCTCTCTTTTCGGAACAGTAGCGATCCGTTTGGTCTCACGCGAGGGTAACGTCGACGAGCAAAGTCGGAGCGAGCGTTCGCTTCTGATCGAATTCTTACACAGGGGAAGCGGCCGTGACGGTGCGACGACGTGGCGTTATCGCTACGACGGTACCGAATAGGGGCGATAAAGTCTGGGATGGAATGAGTAGATGACAAGAGCGAGAGAAAAGAGAGAGAAAGAAAAAGAGAGCAGAGAAGACTCGTCACTGTATCGCCGATGTTCGGCGGTGACGAACAGGAGGAGGAAGGAAAGCGAATGGCTAGACGAGATGGACGGGTGTTCGGGGGTGTTTCTCGTAACCAGGGAAAACGATACCAGGGTTGTTTGCGTGTCACCGTTACATTTATTGGCAGCAGATACGATGATGCGTCAGATCGTTAGGGAGAGAGACCTTAAATAGACAGTCTTTCACGTTACCTATCCTTCACCCTCCTACCTGAAGAGGGAAGATGAACCAAAAGAACAGGATAAAGGGGAACGTGAAAGCGAATAGGGTAGGGGGTGGGAGGGGGAGGGGTAGAGTTTATGCGGCGTTGATAACGGATGAAAAATGGAGAGTCACGGGTCCTGATTAGAATCGAGAATATGAATCGGCCCTTTCGATCGTCAATATTCATGGATGCGGCAGCGCTCCGGGCAAAATTCTCAGTTAAATGGAAAAAAAATGAATAGGCGCCGAGGAAACAATCGGACGGACGCGCTTCTGTACGCTATACAAAGCAATTAAAGATACAGAATGCAGAAATCTATGACAGTATATACCCAATGATCGATGACCAATAATTTAGAGGATGGGAAGCAGATATGTGCTTCATCTATTTACAAATCAGCGAGAAAAGCAAAATTAATTCTATCACAGGATGAAAAATATCAATTTGCATAGAACTAATAATCGGAGCAAATAATTAATCATTTTAAATTTATCAAGAGAGATCATTTTCTCATATACTATGATATTTCAGCTTTATCGTAACTTGCTTAATTTAACAGTTAGACAATATAGCAAATCGATGCTGATTGAAAAGAGCACGAAAATACGAACTGTTTTGCGCGTGCTAGCGTCAAACCAAATGTCGAATATCGTCAGGAATTAATTAACGCTTCCCAATCAACTGCTTGCTTACTGCAACGAGCGAATGGAGTGCTTTTAACGTGTTTCTCATGCAGAAAATTTGTTTCAATTTATTTACACTTACAATGTGTGAGCATGACGAACCTAATTTTACATTGGCGGAAAACGTTTGCGAACCTCCCGATGTGATGTAGTTTAAGGCAAACGAGCGTAACGCTCGCCGTTTGCCTCTTCACCATTACGTTGTATCGGCTGGCACCTGCTCTACTGGTGATATTGTCATTCGGTACCATTCGATGCTGTTATCGAATGTTTACGAGACATTTAACGGTGTTTTTGATGCAAACGGGAAACTAGGCAACACAAGTGTTTCGCACTCCAAAAACTTATTGAATTCTAAATGACTACTAATTCTGGAAGAAGCTACTCCATTTTATTAATTTGATAACTGACTTCAATCGGGGTCGAATTTTGTTTACTAAAAAAAGTTTTTAATTAACTATAATTTAACTATAAATATGGATCAACATCGAATATTTTTGAAATTTTCAGGAAAGATTCTTATATGTGTCGCAAGAAATTCTATCTTACTATTAAAAGCTTTGTAACGATTTCCGGTAAGGCAGAATACTAACGTACGAAGTTATGGTTTTTGTTACTCCGTATTTCATGCTAAAACTCAGGGAAATTACGGCTAGCGTGGTAATGAATTATTGTACGTCGGAAACACTATTGTAAGACCGAAACTTGGAAATTGTAAAGTTGAAGATTGCAGAACATAGTCTCTGCTTACTTAGAATAATGTATGTTACAACTACAAATAGATGGAGGTATTAATTGACGCATATAAAGAAATAAGGTTTTATTAATCACTTCCTATTTAATTCGATATTAAATTCGATAGTAAGATGTATCATTTAATTATGTTTATTATTAAAGACACATGATAAATTAGTATTTATAATAAATAATAATTAAAATAAATAATTATAAAATTCGTCATTAAGTGTTTCCTTCTGTTCTCATTTCAGGTTCGAAAAGAAAGATTAACGTATTAGTTTTCATGAAGAGGAGAATTCACGTCAATCAGGAAATAAAATTGCAACACTGCGCGAAGAAAATTGCCTTCAACTCGTCCGTGATTTCCTAGCGGGGTCACATAAAATATTACTCGGCAGATATACCGCAAGATTCCTCGTATCCACGAACTCGAGACGCAATGTCAGGCTGAAAGCGCACCTAACTTTCCGGCAGGTAAAGCACAACAGACACGGATCATTAACGATGCATGTAAAGATTTCTCCTGGGATCCGATATCTCTTCTGCATTATTTCGTGCTTGCAGTATTCTCATATACTATTGCAGGTGTTAATCGCCGATCTGTGTACAGAATTTTTAACGAAAACGCTTGGGACTTCGAATTTATTCAACGTTTCGCCTCAGGCTTCTATATAATGGCGAGGAAAAAAATGGAGTAGAACCGATTTACCGACCTATTGCCAAAGAGTTTATTTCACGGCGGCGAATCTCTACCGTACTCTGAGTTTAATTGTATCGATCGTTGTAGCGGAAAACCGAAGAAACGTTTAAAGCTCATTTGCGAGTGCATCGATATTTTTTCAGCGGTCAGTATGCAAAGCTCGTTTTCAGATAGATCACGTGTTTGCATAGAACTGGTACGTAAGAAAGGAAAATCTGAGAGCAGATAGGCGGTTAAATCGGCGTAAAATTTGGCACGATTGTATATTGAACACGCAAGCCAATTAAAAGACTCTCGAATGTGACGCTGCTGTGAATAAGCACCGGCGCTGGTGGTAAATCATCATTCCCACGTCTTACATGCAATATCGTGCACGTTTTTCATCGATAATCATGACATCAGTGCATTTCATTAAATGTACGATTTAGCGGGTGAGGTAACGAGACTGTTATTTTCAATGAAAAAGCTCGGAAACTTGCAACGTGCGGAATCTGGACGCGAGACTTTTGTTGCACGGCCTTAATTGCAACGGCTGCAGTTGAATGTATGAAAAGTAGCTAGCGTAAGAATTGGAATGGTATTTTACACAGTGACGTGACGGGGGTAATTTGCATTGTAATGTAAGTCAATTATCGCGTGCTCCGTAACTCACGAACGTGTACACGCTACTGATCTCGGGGTTTGTACACGGCCCTTCCTTGCGGGATTACTAGAAATGCACAGAGGCAGCTGCTTCCATCCCCCCCATTCGAAATGTTACACTCAAGGGGAATATAGGTGATTGGAGTGCATCCCCAAAGCTACACACGGACTCTGTCCATGATTGAAATTATCGGATACAAAATGAGCAAGTACGGTGGGAATACGGCGGTTTCGTTTTATGACATATTTTTGCAATATAAAATTGCAATTTGAAACCAAGAAAATAGGAAAAACTAATAATGCAGTACCATTTAATAAGCAATAGAAATTTAGATTTCATTTCTATCTCTGTAGCTATCAACAATTTTGACTAGAATATAATTGGCATATCTATTATGAAAAATATTTCAAATTGACCTACTTTATGGTTAACATATTTGACATTTAAAGTGATTTTGATTTTACTCCATAAATTTTGCTTTTCAAGAAGCTAAAGATAAATGGTTAAATATTATATTTTGGAAAAAAAATTATTCTAGCTCATATATTTTGAAAATTTCAAAGAATCCCCAAATTGATATCGAATAGACAATCTACTTAATAAGTGGTCTTTGAATATTCAGTAAAATTAACTATACGGCGATAACTTGAGGAAGTTACCACTTCGCGATTGTGGAAACAGCTACAAATGATGGAAGCCGTTACGTCACTGGCCGCTTTAAAATTCAAGACAACGGTATTAATCTTACGGCTTTGTAAACTCTTTCTTCCAATTCATTAAAACTTCGACGTCCAATATGCCGAAGCGTAAAAGGGGGAAGAAAGAAAATTACGGTCCTACTGGCACCAGAAAATGGTGCATAACTCCTAGTTCGGAACTCGCCTATAGCTACGACCGGTGTAAATGAGAGACTCACTAAGAGAAACAGATTGGCGTTTCATAATTAAGGAGAAATTGTAGATATCCAGAAGATAGCGCTCTCTCCTTCTCCCTCCCTTCTTTTTCTTTGTAAATCCTTTCCTTTTTAAAACAGAAAATTGAGCAATACTTCGTGGGCATATGATGATTAACGATCTGCCGCAATAGGTGGTGGCACAAACCAATGCGCTAGTGATTTACTTTGATTATACACAATTTTTCCTTTATATATAATGTTCACACACTAGTAAACATTTTCATTTTCTATATCGAATCAATAAAAATTATCATATAAAATCATATAAAATATATATTTATAGCTACTTATCTAGAAAATTACAAGGGATGTATTGAATATATGAGATAATGCTCTTGTAACTAGACAGTCTTGTGCCACAGTGAATTAAACGTTAATAAATCACGAACGCATCGTTGTACGCTCTATCTGCAGAATGCTAATTTATCTATTTCTTTCATTATAAATTTTTTACAACGTCAGCCTAATTTCAGTGATATATCTGTTCTTTTAGGGAGTTTTCATAAATGTCTGAGTGCAAAAAGTAATTAAGCATTAAGAGAAACTTCTATGGTTAAGAATGCACGATATTTTCCGTTGGCAGACAGTTCCGGCAAGATGACAAATAGTGAGGGGATGCCTTGGCAGTGTCATTGCGCATTTGTAGGATTAAGAGAAACGGGCGCGAGAATCAGATTGCGTTCGAATAGATACAGTATAATATATGTATATACCGCGTAATATACTTTCTTTACGCCGTTGCAATCTACATTGGTCCCATGTTCATGAGATTCGCAGCTGCAAAAGTGCCGAACGGATGTACGGAAAAGGTGACGAAGAAGATCAGCGGCAGGCATGAATAGCGTGCAGGAGAACAATTATTGCAAACTCGTATGTAATAAGCGGCAATCATCTAATCTAGAAATAGCATGTTTATCACGTTCATACGAGTTTCTTGGGTCTTGATTACTAGGTAATGATTCAACGTCGGCGTCTGCCGACTATTTCCGCTACGTGGACTTGACGGCGTCCCGTTCTTTCGACGCTGAGTCACGCTTGGCGTACATTTTTGTTCAGAGACCGGTTTCAACAGTTCTAAGTCATTCACAAACAAAAACTTTGGCGAACATGATCAAGCGTAGGCGTACAATACTTAAACGTATTGTCTATTTCGAATTTAGCACACATTATTAAAACGTTATTTAAATCATTTTTCAAATATTTTTACATCTAGACAGATGCTACTCGTGCGATTACTAAAATTGTCAATTAAATATTGCGTAAATAAATATCTTAATAATCGCTCCAGCAAAAAGTTGCAAAAAATTCTGTTTAGGGCTTCAAAATTTAGTTTCTTCTCCAAGACATTTTTGATAAATATTCTGAACGATATCGCGATCTCCTTTTCTTCGCGAAAGAGATAGTTCACCACACACTTTGACCTAAACGAAAGTAAGGGTGTATGTAACTTTGCGTATTGGTGATTCGGAAGAGCGATATGGAAAGCAGAGGCGAGGAAGCGTAGACGACGGAGGTGCACAGCTGACGGAGAACCGCTACATAAGCACCGAACGATCAGCCCCGGATACCCGAGCTGTCACGTTCAGGAAAAATATTTCTCGGTTTTCTCGGCTATGGTCGCTCGAGAGTAACTGTTTCGACTGTGTGTGCGCGCGAGACGATCAAACTTGCGTTTCCATGTGGTCCGAATACCTGAGGCAGATATTGCGATAGTGGTCCTAGAAAACTCGTCTTTCGGACACACCATGGTACTTTGAGGTATGCTCTTATATACTGAAAGAATGGCGACGAGAGAATCGCGCAGCAATGTGGTGGAAATCAGCAAGTCGCCGAACTTCTTTCCGACAAAGGAATTCACGGCTGACTCGTTATCCGCGATGCTGTTGCTTGCTTCCCGCTGTAGCTTCTCCTCTATTTTTAGTCACTCCTGTTGTGACTTGTTCTGCTCGCGTACACTTCATTAGATACTGTTCCACGGGGACATCGGTCCACTTTGCCGCTCGAAATTACTTCTTCGAGGAAACCAATTTGCGCCGACGCACCGAGAGAAACAGATTCTCCGCTGGGATGGAGATCAGCTATTGTCTTTATGCAAAAGCTGTTATCGCACAGAGAGCATCATGTCGGCACGCGCGATGAGTATCGACAAGAGAACACTTGAAGAGTCATCGCGGCTAATAATTAAATTCGTATCAGTGGCGATTTACATACTTATCGTATATTAATATCCAGCAAATAAATATTTTCGTGATGAGTTATTGTGAAATTCAACAAGTATTCAGCCTTTAATAAGAAATATGCTATAAAAATTAGCAACTCAAGAACCCTTAAAATCAATCACTTTACTATCTTTATTATCTGTTTCAGATTATGCATTGAAATTATAATTGAATATAGGAGATTAAGAATTGATTATTGCGCTTAATCAGTTTTATCCTTATTGGTTAATACCAAATTAGTCGAACGCGCAATCACAATGCAATGTCAATCTTCAATGCACAGCTTGATACGAAGTAATATCATCGCCATAGCACATAAAGCATGCCATGTTACCACGTTATACACGTATAAATTATTTCGATAAATGCATGTTTCTGTTGTCTGATCACCATTCTGGTGCACACGCTTATTGCGTTCTAAATTATTTACGCTTACGGGCCTATTATTTATTGCCGCTCATCGTATTATTCTATTGTATCCGCAAGCATAGGTTAATGTACGTAGACATGCGACGAATAGTGAATTATTACGACACTTCATAAATGTTAAAGATGGGTGAATTACAACGCTGTAATTGGAATAACCCCGTGCATGCAGAAGTCACGTCGCGTAGGCAACGATAAATTTCGCTGCGTCGACATTATTTTCTAAACGAGAGAGTCCCTCCAACTCTAAAGAGGTTCATCCTTACTTAATTGCGCATATTATTTTAGTAGAGCACGGCTAATTGCCTGAATGCGAAATTATTACATGAATAGGACACTATGTACGAAACTGAGTTTAAATGGCAGTAGTTGCCTAACGGAGAAAGAGAGAGAGAGAGAGAGAGAGAGAGAGAGAGAGAGAGAGAGAGAGAGAGAGAGAGAGAGAGAGAGAGAGAGAGAGAGAGAGAGAGAAAGGGAGAGAGAGCGCAATTTCGCCCTTTGGTATGTAACACCAAATAATTCCTCTTTTTTTCGCTTCTTCCAGCAATTAAAGGATACAAGCGACAAATCTCAGTTTTCGAGTCCATAAACGTGAAACTTCTTTCTCACGTAATAAAATTCAATATCAGAATTGTGTCAATCCGGTTCAGAAATATGCAATCGGTAAGCGTTATTTCACACGTAGTGGATTTGTGAATATGCATGTCGTTGCAATATATCGACCAAATTACAATATTTATGCGCCTTGTAACTTCATTCTTTGTCCTGGTACTTTGAAAATTTGGCGTATCGAACAGTTCCAGAAATTCGACCCGCGTTGCCCACTAAATCCCTAACGAAGATCCCAAGCGACCGAGAAATTTACGACAGATGTCAGAGAAACGGAGGACAGGCATCTACGAAACTTGAGTAAAATTCCATTCATCTGTAATAAGTCGCGCTCCTCGAATATCCTGCTTGACATATGTTACAAAGACAGCAATAAAGTGTGGATTTTTTTGTAAAATATGAGATGTTTATTTGAGGATGAAAAAAATATTTAATTTAGGAAAAAACTCATTAACCGCGATCTAGTTATCGTACTTCGTGCTAATTTTGAATATTTCATTATCTTATTGGTGATTATTTTAAAAATAATCTCTATTCGGATTTCACTCTTATTTTCTTGTACATACGTTTGTAAAGTAAAACAATCAGCCTTCGCTTTCACGATAAATGTGTAATGAAACGGCTGCTTTAATAAGAAGTGCTGTTTTATAGACACTGCTATCTCTT
This sequence comes from Tetramorium bicarinatum, assembly GCA_928718305.1. Lineage (NCBI taxonomy): Eukaryota > Metazoa > Arthropoda > Insecta > Hymenoptera > Formicidae > Tetramorium > Tetramorium bicarinatum. The sequence goes on from OV788329.1 coordinate 12,511,954, forward strand.
CAATTAGCCTGACAGAAGAAACATAAGAGCAGTTTTGCATAATAGCGCGGAATATGAGAAACTTTAATCCACGCAATATCGCTGCAAAACGTTCTCTTTAGTCGACTGTCACGTAAATGCACCGCCCGCGTAAAATTTATATCGTTTTTCAGGTAAATTTATCGCGCAAATGAAGCTCTAAAGATATTTAAATTATAATTGAAACAAAACCTAGTTTTATAACAAATCGTACGTGACTCAAGAGACATATCCGACAAATCTTGAATAGAAAGATTTGAAAGAATCTCGGGATTCGAAGTATTTCTTTGCTGATCCGTTTCTCTTTCACCGTAAAAGCGCGTAAAAGTACTCACAGCGACACGCGAAGTCGTCAAAGAAAACTTGCTAACATTCTTTGCTCGTCGCAAATGGAAACAATATGTTGGCCGTAAAAAAAAGTGTAGAGTGGATTTGGTACAGATATTTGGAGATGCAGCAAAACACGTCGTTTACAAAGGATATTCTCTTCTCATATTACCGGTTACAAACATCACATCGTCATCGATACGCGGATCGATTTCACAGATGACAGGTTATCCCAATGGGTTTGATAACAAGATGTATGGACGATGATGAGTCTTCGAGGAATAAATCGTTTATGTTCAATGATAAGCAGCGGTAGAAATAAAATAGCAGATGGGATAAAGCGGAGACGCAGCCGATTAATGTTCTCGGAAGTTAATAATAGCAACCGCACGTACATCACGTAATTGAGTAGAGTTCACTGACCATAATAATAAAGAACTTAAACAGAAGAAGTTATGCAGACCAAGTTATGCAGAAGTTGTTATTAACGAAAATGAGAGTTATTTAGATAAGATGCGATAATATACAGCATTAAAAATTTACGACGAAAGTAATGGCCCTGCGCGCTTCCAGGACTTGTTGAGAAAAAGGCAGAATTCTGTCAACTGTATTAAAATTCTAAAGTGCTGGCTCTATAAAAATCCGTTCACAAGTATTTTACGATTCTAGGATACACTTTTTACAGCGATTTTTTTCATTCGGATAAGTATTACAGCGAGAGAATGTCTTATGTGAGAAAGAACTCATTGATGGCTGTCTATTAATATCGGTGATTAGATAATAGTCATTCCAATTTATGCCACGAAAACAATTTCGCTGAGGAGCCAGCTGAGTAGCCACTCAAAACATCACCCCGACTCGTATCGATCGTTAAACGAAATGGAGGCAATTAAATGAAATGGTTACGTTCGAAAACGTTCGCTGTTGTTTCTCGACTTCCATTCTCCATTATCTCGCGCAAAAGTCGATACACGTGTTAGGGTAAAATACATAGGTGCTTTATCAAGCGTTCGCTGTAAGCGCTAAGAGCAGCTGCCTGAGAAAGAGCTTGATATTTAAGGATATCATTTCGCGCTGAGGTCTCAATTTCCAAATGTATCGTCGATTTTAATCAATATATAAAAATAATTTCCGCGAAAACTTTCCGGTTGATAAAAAAAAATATGACAATTCATTAAAAATAAAATATATTGAAAATATATTGAAATATCAATACCTTTAACGATGTGCGGGAGAAATAGAAATATTTTAAACTGTGTCACATTTATGTGACATTGCGCGCAATTCTGTTATCGACATTCATGATTTTACGTGTTCGATGCATGTTGCCCGGCACTCTGAAATCATTAACGCTAGCCCGTACGTGTATGTGTAACAAGAGAAGAAAGTTTGTTCCCTCCCAGGACGAGCAAACAATTTTTTGAACCTTTGATCTTTTCCTTCAGCGCAGTGTATCGTTCCACGAAGATTAATGTGTGTCGCACGCTCGCGCATAAGAGTGACTCGTTGTAATCTCCGCGAAGGAAAAAGAATCACGTTGGCGGGATTTTGCTCGTGTTCTGCGAGATAACGCGATTTTTTCGTCGGAAGTGCGAATCATAAACTTGCAGCAACGGCCGCGAGTCTGAAAAAAAAGACGCGAAAGAAAGGAAAAAAACGAGGAAGCGAAAAGAGAATGCGGCCCCAAACAAGGGGTAGCAGCAACGCCAGCGGCGAGTAATGCTACTTAAGCGCGATGCAAGAGAGTGAATATCGGACTGTAAGGAGAATTTACGTGGGCTTCGATAAAGTACCGCCAACTTCCGCATTGAAGACACTTCGAGTCCGATATCTCTAGCGCGACGAGGCCGAAGGCGAACGGCGAGCGAGGTATGGCGGAGACACAGTGAGAATACGAGACAGAAAGAGATAGCGAGGACAAGAGGCATCCTGCTGGTGCAGAGTGACGGTAGCGGGGTGAAGCGCGGTGCAGCAAGCGATGGTGCAATAACGTTCGTCACCGAGAATTTCCAATATCACCGTCCGCAGTTATTGACGGACCGTAAACTCTGCCGAATGGTAATCTAAAATCGTGCGGAAAATGAGGATGCGTACAATCGATGATTCGCGGCCGGCGATCGTTTATAGCCACGGGGTCCGGCGAATATACGCGCAATTATACAGCACCGCGCCACCGTACCGTCACGGTCGTTTTCACCGATGAGTGATAAATCGCATCCTCCGCGCGCGCGTACGCGGAGAGGAGCGTTTCCTCTGTTAGCGCCGTTCCCGCTGCTCGGCGAATTCGAGCCGAAATTATATCTGAATATGCGGCACCGACTTGCCGTTCATTAATCGTCCTCGATCCGGTCATATTATGTAGCACCATCGGACCAGCCCGATTATTATACAACGTTATCGAGATAACTGCGTTCGCTACGTAAACCCGATTACCACGAACGAGAAACGAAGGAAAACCAATTGTCGCGAATATCGAATATATTCGAGTATGACGTATTCGAATTTTCCGAGAAAAAGAAAACGTATGTGCTATGATAAAATTCAACAATTGCTCCGACTCCCAATTATTCCCGTGAAAAATTATTCATCAACACTTATCTTCGAATAACGGTGGTTACAGTTAGTAAGCGATGATAAGAATTATTCAAATTAATATCTTCTTTGGTTAATGGATGAATAAAAAGGGACTCCTGCATATGGACAAAAGCTAAGTTTAAAGAGCAAATGTATGAATAAAGGATACAGCAGGTTCAAAATTTTCCCTAATATTACAATAAAGCTGCAATGTTGAACCAATAAAACAAGCGGGAAAGTATAAAGCAAAGTTCTCCCGACTAATGCGTGCCTCGGAATGTTGCGCGGCAGGATGGAAACCACCGTAACTTGAATGAGGAAACTAGCGCGTAGCATGAGAATCACATTAAAAACTCACGCGATCTTATGCACGTAGGTTAACTGCATCAACCTTCATTCGCGCGTACGCTGACGTTGAAAATATGGTGCCTGTTAAAACGAGCTGCAGCGCACAAAAGACCGGTGCACGACTCTGTGAACACTGGCAGCTCAATGAGCCATTTTTTAATTCGCGCAAAGCCCATTTCCGGTGGGTACGCGGATACGAAGTTTCGTTTCGGAGTTTTACGGGTACGCGTGGCCAAAATCCGGGAGTCATCGGAGCGGATTGATTAAAACTTTCGACGGTGTTCTCCGTCATATTAATGTCGCGAGGTATTCGAGCCGCGTGCCAAAAGCGCAGTGAAACGGAGGCGCGAGTTGAAAAACGGCACGCCGGGAGACAGTATCCCCGTCGCCGTGACGCAGTGTACGACGTCTTCGCGAGCGAGCCGGATAAAAAATAGTGGCATAAATCCCGCAGGAAATCGATCTGGCGTCCTTCTTTCTCCCCGGCTTTTTCCTCCCGGCACCCTTCTCCCACTTTGACACACGCGAGATTTACTCGCGGCCAGGAACCAATTTCACCTCTCCATCCGTCATATATCCACCTGATTAGGCGATTTGTTGCAGCCGGATATTCCAAGGGGATGCGACATGTCGCCTCGACGACTCTTTCGAGATCGGCACCGTGACTTTGCGCGTTCGTACGTCCATTATTCTACAAGTTACTCCGCTTGCCCGCACTTTCCACTTATTCATGAATTCTTTCGTCTCTATCTGGATATTGAAAGTAAAACTTACGGAACATTTTACGAAATAATCTTCTTTTGAATAATAATCGAATAAACGTTGATGCAAAAAAGATGTTAAGCAATGAACCGAAAATCTTGAGAATTAGAATATAATACAATTAGAATACAATAATTAACTATCGATTCGTGAAATACAGGTTTGTATTTATCAGCAAGCCTCAAAGCTCTATGACAAGCATTAGAATGAAATGGAACTAAAATTGTTTTACTGAAGCAAAATTATCTCTAATTAATCTTAAGATACGAATTTCTCGTGATGTAATGTACAATCGATGCTTGCGCGCGTTAACTATATTATCCAAGACTATTATTATACTGCAACATTAGGTTGAACATTATATATATATATACATATATACATATATATACACACACATATCCAATTTATAACAATAACGTTTAATCTAATTAACAAAATCACAAGAGAACATTGACGTATATTATTACTCAAACTTTAAATCAAATTTGTTGTACCAACATGCCACTAACTTTAGATTTAATTCCTTGCATTGGTCGTATTTGCTAATAAAGTTTGTACCATAGCAAAGAAAGACTTTAAGAATGTCTAAGAAAGTAATCAACCAGCGCTGGTACTAAATCCCATGAGATTCTGGCTGCGCGGTGAATACCTTTTCAGACTCTAACTCGTCCTAAATCCGCTTTATATCTATGGCACAATGTTAAATCCATTAAAGACTTACGCCGCTTGAATCATCATAAATTATCAAACGCGAATGTTACTATTCAAGAAAACGAGACAAACATTAAGAATAACCCGATTTCGCGATCAATAAAAGCGTGTAAATTCGATGAGACTTGTCGGATTTGTCGGATGACCAAAATTCGGAATGTTATGTGAATTAATTAACTCGAATTGTACCGGATTTCAGACATACAGTCGCAATGAAACGTCCGACCCGTATCCATCCGTTTGAGATGTGAATTTATCCTGAAAATTACATTATATGTACACAAGGCACGGCCTCCGGAACACGATGTGAGTCTTCCAGCCGAAGGCACAACGCGAGGGCCATGCATTCTGAGCGCGCGGCTGGGCTGGTAAAATTTAGCCAGCGAATTTCAGGATACGCCGAATTGCTGCAACCGGCGCGTCGACGGCGACTGGTACGGGCGAGCCCGGGGACTCGTTCCGTCGGTCTCTCGTCTCGTCTCGTGCGCGAGTACGCAATCCCGAAATATTCCGGAGTGGCGATATTTTCTGAACATACGAGCGGCCGACAACTGGCCGCCTGTACACGGGCCGCGTGCGTTCGGGCAATTTACAACGGCGGCCTTTCGAATTCAGCAGCGCTCAACCGAGCGCAGAATTTTAAACAATTTGCCGCGTGACATGCCGACAGTTCCTACAAAGCCCGCGAAATCTGTACGGATTTTTATATTGGGAGTGAACAGAAAGATAAATGGGTAGGGGAAAATATTTAGGCATTCATACAGCGTATCTATATTTAGCGCTAAATATGATGTATGCACATCTACGAATGAACATCTATGTTATCGCATTTCTCGTGTGACTGCGTTCGGAGTTTTTGCACCTATCAGAAAAGACGGCACGACTAACGTCAATCATTTATCCTTCACCTTCAAATCTCTCTAATTGATGTCAATTATTACGAATTAGTATCCTTACTTTAGAGTGAAATCTTATTCGATGGCGGAATATTCTCAAATTGCTCGCTTGGTTTAAAGATTGAAGAAATCTATTTCTACGTTGACATCATTATTGTTATTTTTGCGGTACAACAACAGCAACCGAATAAATCCATCGAGATCACTTCGTGTATTTTGCCAAACGTAATCATAGAAAAATGAATCTAAATCATTGGACATTTGCTGGGAATGCGCTTTGGACATATACTTTGAACAGATTTCTCATTATGTTAAATCAGCAGCTTCGTCCATTTTTCCGAGAGAAATATATTCATTCCACACGCGACTGCAGACATTTTAGCACAAAACAATCGACACTTTCGACAAAATTCGATTTCACTTGATCTTTTTTTTTTTTAAACGTAACAAATGCGAATACGGTGCCATAGCCGAGTTCGCCCAGGCATGGTTGCATTGTTGCGAATGCAACAGTCGCAATACATATTTTCTCATACGGCGCTATGCTCGGCGTAACACCGAAAATACGCCTGAAAGTTCGATGTGAGTTTTTCACAGTGAGCATTCGATAAAATGTCATCTCGGTAACAAAATCTGGTTAAATCTGATATTGTCACGCGAAGCGCGGTCGAATAAGTGAGCAGATAAATCTTCGGTCCATATCACAATCGAAATTTTTACAGTATATAATATTCCATCAGCACGGTTGCGCACGATTTATTATTGACCAAAATACAGACGCAAAATTTCCCGGTATGCCACAGGCAATAGTTTTTAACATACGCTTGGTCAGCCAGCCATCGTTTTACCTTTCGATCTATATCGAAAATGTACCATCCTACCCCATATTTCACGATACGAACGCTTCGAACACGACGCAAGACCAACATCTAATCGCCGTATGTGGCAATATCCGTGGTGGAATAGCGATAAGAGTGCTGAATCAAATATATGGAGTAACCGATATGCTGAGTCTTATCTAGGCGAACGAGTCATTGATTTATCATGCGTCGAGTACTCGCTCCGTACGATAATAACCGATAACGAGCTGGTAGGTAAATTTCTAGGTAACGGATCGATAATATCAGCTTTCGTTTCTGTTGGCACATCGCAATTTCGATGTGTTATCGTGAATCAGCGGTGTAAAATTACGCTGGCGCCACGTCATCGTGTGCGTTGTATTAATAAGAAATTTGAATCAAAAATGCAGACGCATGTACGCGCGCAGAAATACAAGCAATCGCATGGCTTCAACTCGGAAGTTAATTTAATCTCACTGTTATTAACGTTACAAATATATAGAATATACTTACGATAGCGAGATGTTGGGATGATTAATGCTTCCAGGTTATTGCGTCGCTTTAGCCCGCAAATGGCGCTATGTCGTTTAATCTGAAACAAAAAGATGAATGTATCGTCAGTTTTGTGCATTAATAAAATGTAGGTAGATAACGGTTCTCTAGTATCAATTTTTTACATTAAAATTCATGTTTTTACATTGCCGGGATCTATACTAACATTATTCATCCGCCGTATTATATTTAGATCTTTGCATCATGATCAAAAATGTCAATACCTAATTGTTATTCATTTAATGTGGTAATTGTAGTACATATCTTTTTTATCTATGTGAATTTAATCTTTCACGTGTATGAATTATTTATACATATCTTTAATATTTTCTAATTGTCAGATATAGTTTGAGTCGTGAATATACGAATATCTAAACAGGGAAATGTGTCTGACCGAAAATGTTTACTAATTCTAAATCCTAGAAAATGATGGAAAACTATTAAGAAATTCTCGTATATGAAATTTTTGCTGCTACAATGTAGTCAAGAAACACTTGAACGACGTTCACTTTCTTTCTTCAGGTACGATCGATCAAGCACGTGACTCGGTCACGAAACGCACGCGAAATATTTTCTCGCTTTAAATTATGAGAAAGCAAATTCGCTGTAAAAGTGCTTTTTCTGACTTCTCTGTCGTAACAAAACTTTAGAAAAAATTAGAAAATTTTAAAAATGTAAGCATTCATTTCCGCAGTATTCATTTCGCTATTAAACAAAGCAAGTATTATAAACATAATGCCTAAACATGTGCATATCTTTATGTAAACAGAATTTAAAGTAATAAAACTAAACATAATAATGGTGAACGCAAGATGTAATCGCATTATATTTTGTAATTAAATAATAAAACAACCCACAGCAGCTAATTAGCACTTAATAGCGAGACGGATTAAAATGCGCTTATGAATATCGTACATGCCGACATTGTTACGGCAAAATTATGTCCGCATTGATTTAGGAAGAAATTAATACACATCGTTTTATTTTTAAAGCTTTATAGATAATAACTTTATCGATAACGCTAAATAAGATTAACATTATAACATATTTTTTTCTTTATCGAAACTAAATTTAGTGTAAGAAAGATCTTACTGATATCTTACTAATCTGAAAAGAAAGATATAAACTGTATCTGATAAAAAAGATCATTAAAATAGATGTATTTATATGTGCATACGTATTTTCGTATTGATCTAAAATACCTGTGCCCTAAGAAAATAAATTAAACGATCCATATTAACATCAGTATATCAATTTCCGATTACAATCTTCTTTTTAAAACATATTTTATTGCATTTATTTTTCCATGATTGTAATTGATTGAAAAAAAGTCCATGTCTACAGCGTTCAAATGTAAAAGAATGCGGTTATAAAGCAAAAGGCAATCAAGACAAAGGATTTAAAAAAAGAATATTGAGTATCGGATTTATCAGAAAATCATAAATTCTATATTAGCTTATACGTATATGACTAGAACAGAAAAAGTTTCTAAATATGTTCAGATATGCTATTAAAGAAAATTTCCAAGATTTTCTTTGAATAGTTATTAAAATCTATCTGCACTCATATTAGATTGCACGATAAAAGTTTTTAAGATTTTAATTAATTTATTTTATTTTATCTTCTTGTTATTTATTTTACAAATTTAATACTATTAATTTAATTATGTATATATATTTATATTTATTTTGAAGTTTGTTATAAAATCTATTCCATAGTTCTATTAATAAAACATTATATCATAGAATTGTAGTAAAAAACGGAAAAAAATCTATCCAGTGCAAATATTTCGTTGCGATATTCCCTCGATGTTCACAGTTGGGAAATGCAATGAAATCTTACGAGAAACAAAAGTGACTTTCAGAGATTTCGAAATATATTTGATGCAAAAGAAAATAATTTGAATTGAAATTTGTATTAGCGAGATTTTCTTCGACGTATGAAATTCTACGCAGGAAAAGTGAAGCGATATGTATCGAAGAAAAGATTCATAAATGCGCGATAGTTATAGCGAAACGTGACGATATAAATAAAAGAGGTGGAGATTACAGATTGAAGTTAAGGGCCGGATTTCAGTGACGGTCGACGACGCAGACAACGGTTAGGGAGAGCGGGATAAAGAATTCGGAATTCGATTCGACGATCGTGTAAGTTTCCATGCGAACGAGCATGCCGATGGTTCGATTCGGATTCACTTCCATATACGTAAGGCAGGTTCAGCACGTTTCGAGGAGGACCGCGGATCTTATTGAAAGTTCCTATCCGTAAAGTCGGTCCCCGTTGACTGGCCTGGATACATGCTAGCAAAATCCCAGTTCCAGTTTTATAACTGGAACAGGTAAAACCGAGAATAGGTTTCTCTTCCTTGCCTACCCTTCTTTTCCAGGAGCGACGATCGAGTTGCGATAAGGTTTGAAATGTATTACTAACAAGTTCGTGAATCTTAGTCAAGTATTTTTTCGTTTTGTATTTGAAGAACTCATCCTAGTATCGATAATTCCAACTTCTAAAACTCAGTCTTTTATTATGTATGTAAGTCTTGATGAACATTATATATATAATTACACGTCTTTTTCTTCATTATTAGTTGTATCTGTCTTCTTAACAAACAGATACTCCCTTTTAGTAATTATATTATATAGTAATTATACAAGTATTATAATATCATATTACGAATTTAGAATATGTGTAAAATTAGACTTCAAATCAAATTAATTATATTCCGAAAAAAATCACTGACTTCTTTTTCTAGCTGTAAAAAGTAAGCTAAAACTTTTCATTTCATTTTTTAAATCTTTATTCTAAAAATATTTGACAAAATCGATTTAAAAAAAATAAAACTAGATACGTTTCACAGGAATTGTATTATCTGTGTCATACTATCGTAAAGTTGTAGGAAAGAATCTCTGATCAAATTTTTTCTAACAACAAATTTTCTTCAGAATTAGTGTAAAAAAAGAATAATAAATAAAATATGATATAAGGTACTTATTCCACTCCATCATACTTTCACCATCATAGCGCTCAGTGTGTCCTTAGTAGCTATCGATTTTACGATTTAGGCAAAATTCATTTTACCCCAACGACACTGGGTATATTTGCGCGATCGGGCATGCGCCATATAAATAAGGTCGGATCGATAAGCCATGCGGAGAGAAAACGAGGAAGAATGGAAAGTGCACGAGAAGCGCGATCACGGCGGCAGAAGTAGATGCTGGCATTTCCTTTCTACAGTTCCTTTACGCGTACGTTAGTGCGCCGCCTGGCTGACAAGAAAATCTCCGGTATCGCGGTTTTATTTCAGCCAGACGTTAACGCGCGTACGAAATCCGCGGAACGTAAGGGCGTCGTGACGTCGAATAATCCCCAGGAAGTAATTTATCCTCGCGAAATCTGGTCGCGAAAAGGAAAAAGAAACAGAGAGAAAGCGAAGGAGAAGGTATACGTACTGTAGAGATACGTACAGTAGGCTATTCCCGTTGGAAGAGCAAGCGGACGAGTTTATATGAATGAGACCGCGAGTATTGGTAATCCCGAAGATTGAGTTTGCAGTAAAGTTTCCAAGTCGTTCCCTCGGTTCGGCGATTTCTTTCCTTTTTTTCCTTTTCTATCAGCGTCGACGCGAGCGGTGGAATGGAATTAACGAATCAAGGGGCACGAATCGAGTGGCGTCGCTGAAAGTTCGATCTTTGACGATCGGGAGATACGATACGCGATCTTAATCGCGTCCCGAACGAACTCAGGAAGTTCTATCAGAGAAGCTTCGTTCTCGGTTTCCAGTATCGCTTCGCGTCCCGTAACCAATACGTGAACTCCGTAAGAAACAGAGAATAGTATCATTCATGCGAGAGAAGTTATAATTTGTCTTTATCGTACTAAATTTATTTTCTCTGATTAAAACCAAATATTTCTGAATATTTTTTAATGCATAAACTATCTACCTGCAAACGGAAAAAAGTTCTATCGTGGATCTGATTGCAATGTTACTCGGTACAGCAGTGTGTTTTTATACTATCAAACATTCACGATGTACTGTAAATATTTTTTTTATAGGGAGATGAATTTACGTTTAAAAATTTTTTCAAATTTTTTTTTAATGCTATTACTGTGGCATTTAAGAAGAAATTGCGTATAGCTAGTTACTATATAATGCACCTTATTCTCACACTTATCTTTTATTGTGTAATTTCGAAACATTAAATTCGATAAACAAATGCTCATAGTCATAATCAGGCCTTATATTTAAGACCTCCTTAAGTTCATCTTTAGATACTCTGTAGCCAATGAAATGATCCGTAGAGCATCTAAAGATAAATTTAAGGAGACCTTAAGTATAAGATCTATAAACACGGGCATAAATGTAATATTTTCTCTAGAGATTCTTAGAGATTCTTTAGAGATCATCTTTATAACATGGAAGAATAACAGATGTTTATTTGTAACTTCTTGTATACTAATTGATATACTGGAAAGAAAATTTCAAAACAATATCAATTTTTTATTGGTGTTGACAGTCACAGATGAAATAAAAAGCGAGATATTATTATAGTGACGAAGTAAAGTAATACAAAAAATAATACATTTTTGTTTCGCATAACGCTACGAATTTCGAACGCATAAAATCAATTTTCTGCCGTTTAATGGACATGTGTTACGCAGGACGCTTCAGAAACTAACGCAGTGGTAACGGCAGTCGCTGTATTGAAAAAAAAGCGAAGAACGATACAAACTCAATTAACTTTACACAGAAACATTCACGGAAAGTTCTTTTTTATATACATATGACGCAAGCCGTACAAACGGAATGACCAGAGGCTGCGCTTCATTCTCGACTTCCGCCTACATAGTAAAAATTTTTGCTGGCCATAAAGCTCTTGCGATATAGCCGGCAATATGTGCAAATTGTCCCTAAATAAAAAGTGTACTGTAGGAATGGTACGAGAGCGTGACGGTGCAGTACAGGCCATCAGATCGATTCCCGTACGCGCGATTTTACGCCCGAACCAATTTGATTTACCGCCGGAACTTTATGAAGTCGCTTGCGAGATCCGGTTTGCAGAAAGAAGAAATTATTCGCTTTGCAGAACATTTAATTAAATCACAAAATGATTTAGCCGTACTTTCCGATAATCAGTGATATCACCTTACGGCACATTACGAACTGTTGATAAAAGTTTTTCACGGAATTTATTTGGATTCTCTGATTAGAAGCTTCCGTAAACGATGCGATACGCGAGACTTTTACGTCCTCGTTTAGACATTCTGACCTAATTCAATCTCATGAGTGCGCATTGAGAATATTATATGTGTATACATTGCGAGATGTGAAATTAACTGTTTTTAGCCTAATGGGTTCAATTGAGACTATATATATAATAACTCGTTTCTTAGTAAGAAAATATGTTACTATTTCTATAGGTTCTCGGATTGTTTCTTGTTAATAATTTAATGTAAGTCTATTATTGCCAAGTTACTTTTTTAGCTTTAAATTAAACACGATTAAAATTTTACCAAAGTCCACTTTAAATTAATTAAAGGATAAAAGTTTGTTATTTATTTATCTTCCTGAATTTTAATCTAAAGATCTTTAATTTGTTTTTTATTTGTTTATACTTCAAATAAATAATTACTTTCAATTATGTTTTTTATAAACAATTAAAGAAATCGAAACATTGCGTGTGTAAAATATCTCTGAATATTTCTAAGAATCTGGAAAGTGATTTCTCTCTCTCTTTCTCTCTTTCTCTCTCTCTCTCTCTCTCTCTCTCTCTCTCTCTATCATCATAGGAATACTGACACATTTTAGGTTGATTAAGAACGAGTTTCATCGCTTTGAAACTTAATTAAAGTCAAAAGTAATTTTCGCCGAGTCGATATTCGGCTAGAAATAAATTAAACGTCAGCTAATTCAGTGGAATTCTTTTCACTGCATTTTAAATTGTGAAACTTCTCTGTAACCAAGTGTGACGAAAATTTTATAGATTAGGTTTCGTAAGCGAGTTGAAATATTTTCTTTGCAATTTTTGACTTTATCAAAAATATAACATATATTTAGAAATAGGAATATATAAACTAGTAACATAATAAAACAAATAATTTATATAAATTATAAATATATTTTTTAATAATATAATATAAATATTTATGTTCTTCTTATATATTAATTTGCAAATCACGATCGATATGCATACCTACATTAAAAGTCATTTTACATGTTATTATATTAATTCATTTTCGTAAATTTTCCTTTGCACAAATGCAAGAAAGTATATAAAACAAAGATTAAGCGAAGATTATTTGTAAGAATAATTAGAATTACAGTAAATTAATGGAAATGTGTAATTTTATGCAGCAACAAAATTATTCAAATCGCACTTGTTTATTGAAATCTCACAATTTATGCATCCATTATTTTTTTAAATTCTAAAGATATTGTTCCACAATATTTTCCACAGTACATATCCGGTTTTTAAGAAAGTAAAGTTAGAATAGGTATCAGAAGAAGACAATCTCAGCTTATGTCTCTGAAGTATGCAAATTTTTACAAAGCGAAAGACATATCTTCTCAGTTGATATATATAATAATTTATCTTGCTTCTGAAATTTGTATTAACTTAAGAACCATGCTGTGTTATTTCGTATAAAAAGGAAAACATAATGTTTGAACGTTTTTCTTTTCCAACGAAATTCGCAAAGACGACTTTGACCTACGACGTGGAAGTAAGTGCCCAACTGGCGAACTACACTGATGTCGTTCATGGACTTATTGAAAGATACCAAGTTATATATATATATATATATATATATATATATATATATATATATATATATATTCGCTCTGTCTCCTTCTTTTTCCTGAACACACGTGGAATGTGGTAACCTAGAGTTGATGTTTCGAAAAGCGTCTTTTGAGTGCGAGATAGAAAAATTCCCTTCTACTTTCAAATCGACTACACCACACAAAAAAGTATTTAACTTACAGCATGTAATGAAAAATATTTACTTTTTCTATTTTATTATTGTACTATTCTTCTCAATTTAATCAATTTATCTAACAAAAATAAAATTTTATGAATTAATGAATACTAAATTTTACATATTTAATGCATTTTCATAATACATATCTTATTATAAATATGTATATCATTAAATATTTTATTATATATTAAATGTACTATTTTCACACACACGCACATAACGCAACAATATTTATTTTATTTCGGAATTCATGCGACACACGTTAAAAAAATATTATTTTGGCATAATAAAACGATAATCTAACACCATCCAAATTATAAGTTATTAAAATCATGAAGATCGAGACTTTTCTCACCGTATCCTGCTTCGCCACAATTCATTTCATTAATATAGCAAATAATAAGCCAATTTTCTAAAAACAATCTGAAATATTAAAAGGACAATTCTCAATTCTTACGTATGGCTGTATCATGTAATTAAAACAATGAAAAACATTCACAAGGCATAAAGAGAGAATGAGCCTAACAATATCACGTCTCTTCGTTGTAACGATCGATTGACCAACGTGAATCAGGATGTTCTAGCTTCGTTCGTTTATCCATATCTCCAGTTCTGACATCCAAGCTAGACACGAAACATCAATGAGTCCTGTCATACACACGATTGCAGATTCAATAACCTGCTTCGATGAGGAAGAAGTGACGTATCTATCGACACACGAGAACAACGCGATGCTGCTGACCGTGCGGGAAAACTATACATATTATACGGCGAATAATCTCAGCGCGTAATGTTGGAACACATAAGTAGAATATCCCCCTTATAATGAATCGCCTTTATGGTGGCTGCAACGCATAATGAGGAAAAGACATTGTATAAAAATAATTGAAAAATAATTGACAGAGGTGATCAATTTTTCCTTTGCGAATAAATATTGATCAATCGTATGAAAAAATATCACAAAACTATTTTTATAAGGTTCCAATTAAAGCTGAATAAATATATTTATCAATAGTGACAAAGTCTCATATATTATATTCAACTCAATAAAAATAAAAATATCGCATGTCAAAATTTATCAACGTTATCATACTTTTCATTTTTGTTTCTAAGTTAAATCCGCAAATAGGTCATGCGATCGCACTTCATGCGTAATTGATGCAATCGTGATATTTACTGCGAGATCGCAGGCACGATTAGAGATGAACGGGAGCATTCGCATGTTGTTTACACCCGATTTCGCGGTCATTCATGGCCTCGCGCGGCAAGCACATTTTGGCACGTTTTCAAAGGGTAACACACAGAGTAAGCGTGTACTTTCTGCGAGCTGCCGCGTCTGTTGCACTAGACGGCAACCACCTGACAGATCATTCGTCATGCAGGAGCGAACGGAGAGAGGAATTCCCTCTCTTCTTTTTTATCTCGCGAGCAGTCCCATATCCGTCGTGTAAATGTCGCCGGGAATTGGCGTCGTCTCCTTGTCATCGTCGCGTATACGTTCCCTTCCCACTACGTTGCTCACACGTAAGGGAATGCACGACCAGATTCCAGCGATCTCGTACGTTCCCGCTCATTAAGGAAGCGCGACCGTCCCAATTTAGTACGTCGGTGACCTCCCACTCGTGACTCTCACTATTTTTAGTCACAACGCGCCCTGTCGTCAAGATGCGTTCTGACGACAGCTGGATTATGATGCAGAAGTTTGTGCGCCGTATAATTTCATGAGAGCATTTCTTGAGACTCATTAGGGGAAAACCCATGTTCACCGAAGCGAACCACAAGAAGATGATTTTGACGGTGGATAAATTACATTTCGAAACACGATTCCCGTGCATACATCATGTTTCGTTCCTTCGAAAACCCTTCATGTATAGAGGGTTGGGTGAAAGACTAGAACTTAAAGGATCGGTGTCCGCTCTATAACTTTCTTCACGAGGGAACAAGAAGTTACAGGGAGCGAGAGCCTAGCTCTCGAGCGATTGACTCGAAGCTTTCTCGTGTCGCGAGCACCTGGTCGAAGGAAGCGACTGTCACGGGAAGGTGCGGAGTTTGAAAGTAATTTACAGATGGAGGACCGGGTTAAGGTAAATAAACAAGATTGCTTCGTAAAGTTCTCATGGAAGAGAGATGACTTGCCTTCCTGTAATGATCGCGGGGTAATGTGAAATTCGCTAGATAATGGTATATCGTTTCGGCTTCTGTGAATGTTGGTAGGAGAGATCATAAGTCCGCCGAAGAATTAAGCCCGAGGAACATTACCGGCACGGGCCAGGCCGACTTCCAGTGAGAAATTGCGAGCGAGATAATATTGGAAGTATAAAGCTTCCCCAATGGTTTCCCGCATCGCGAGCCGACGCTTTTTGCCGGCGGTAGCGATTCGTTATCGCGAGACAAGTATCACGGCGATACTTTATATCGCGCAAACCAACGTTATCCGAGATTTACCGTTATTAAGACCGTCGCAGATGCCGAACATTTCGCAACGCACAGGTATTATTACTCAACGGGCTACTTTCATGAATTAAACCTATTAATATAGGAGTTTCTGCAACAAGTTTTAGTAGACGGAATGGATTAACAGAGATTATAGCGAATATTATTTAAGTAGACTATTACTTTATCCGACCACTAATTCCTGCCTAAACGATACTCTCTGATTTTCTTACTAATGATAGCGTACAAAATTTGTTAAGTCTCTTAAGAAAAGATGGCTTAAAATAATCTCCTTCCTCGTTTTAATAAACCTGTCTTCTCTCCACAGGAAGAACTCCGAGGAAACGAGGTATTTCCTCGTTGAAATACACATGAGATGTGTATACTGCCAGACGGAGGTAATCTGATGTGGAAAAGGCTCGCAACGCGCATAAAGTGAGCGTAAAGCCGGTAACAGTTGGGCACAAGTGGAATCAGAAAATCGATAGTTTTGTGGATTGTCGTGCAAATTTTAATAGAGCAATATACACGATAAAAACGTTTCTAATTTTTTCGTTTTTATTATTGCCTTGATGAAAAACTTTCGAGTACGGATAAATGTACGGATCCGTTTAAAGTTTTACACATTTTAAGAAAGATTAAAAAAATATATAATTTAGAGTTTAAATATTATCTACATCTTTTAAGAATTTTTTATATTACGAATAAATACGTATCATGCACGTACGTAAAAATTAATTACAATCACTGGATAAACTGTTGTATGTAGTAACTAAATAAACTGTTATATGTATGTATATGTAATATACACATGTATATCCTCTACACTCTACTTTTCCGATGATTGCCTCTTTACTGTTTGATGTGTTCTTTCTGACTGACTCTTACCCCCGTGTAACACGTTCATCTTTCGATACCACGTGTTAACCGTATAAAGAGTGGTTGTGCTAAGGCTCTCTTTCAAGGTACTTTCAACGATAAAGTCGACTACTGAATGGGCAACAACCTCTTGTAGATCGAGCGTGAAACTGCTAAAGTTTTCGCGCTATTGTCCTCTGCTAGGGTTTAACATCGATATACGAACATCCTTTACCACGCTTTGTGAAATAATGGCCGTACCTTAATTCCTGGCAGATCCACTTAATCCTGAATTTAGAGTATATGTGTATGTGAATCTATTTATAGTCATATATGTATTTATTCAACCCTTTGAGCAGGCTAACAGTACGAATGTATATGTATGTACGTTTGGAATTTTGCGTCAAGACAGTAGTACTTCATTTAGTAATAAAAATAATATTTAAAACAAATGAAACTACTTGTAAATCGATTTAAAAAAATTGTAATTTTAATATTTTGCAAAGAATACTTTTAGTGTAAGTTGTTTAATATAATTATTTACTTTGGGCTCTTCTATTACCCTATTAGCAATTTGGATATCAAATTTTTGAATACTCTGGTATGTTATATATATATATATATATGTATATATGTACTGAGATATTGTAATATATACATGTATATATTACAATATCTCAGTACATATATGTATAACAATTGTGGTAAACTCAATATAAAATTACTCTGTGGAAATGTTCAATTAAAGGTAAATTGCATATTTCGCGTCATCGTGTTTAATACAATCCCCTCTAGCATTCGCCCCGAAATACCATTGATATCCACGCAAACCGGAGTCTGGCGTTGATGATTCGCTGCAGGATAAATTATTGTTGAGATTTGTATGTACCAACCGTAATCATGCTACGTGTTCGTATCCAGGCTGCGTTCCTGGTTTCCACGTAAACGCGGTGAATGGTAAGCTGTATCACGCGTCGATCGGCGGCCGTGCCGCGAGCTTAATAGAATAACTAAGCTCGACTTATACGAGACAAACAAGAGGCCGATCGTCAATTATTCGTTATACCGCAAGAGTACAAGCATTGTGGAGGTACGCGTGCAAACGAGCGGACTCACCACTGTACGAAGAACAGCTTAAACGTAACGTCTGTGCGGCGTTCTTCACCATGAAATTTTAAGTCCGTGGAATTGAGACTGCGGCTCTTCCAGCGAGCGGCTACGACATTGTTGGACGAAGGTAATCACGCTTGTCGTCCGGTAATATAACACACAGAGAGGCTCCGCTGGCTGGACCAAGGAACGCCGGAACAGACCGACGGAAACGCGCTCGTTTTTAGGGTCAGTGACATAATCAAAAAGCAAATTGCAGGCCTAACAGCGTCGCATGAGAAGAGGTCTCCAAGGGAATATATATATCTTACCTTATCTCACTTCGTGAATATATAAATCTTGAGTGTTTCAGATTCAAATTCTAAATTTACCGGCGCACGACGATGTTTAAGCTTAAATGAAATTTGCCTTGGAAATGTTAGATATATATTTATATCATTCGTGTCGCGCACGACCACGAGATTCGATGACGAAACGGAGGTGGTGATTTACTATCTTCGATCGCAACTTGGCCGATCCCGAGTATGCACACCGTTGTTCTGTGTTTCGCAATCGGACCTAGTTTAGTTTCCACTCAAGTATACTGTGATGTGTCGTGACCGCACTCGATGCTTCCGTACGTGAACTATATTTGCTTTCGACGCGGACATGGTGAAAAGAGAGAGAGAGAGAGAGAGAGAGAGAGAGAGAGAAAGAGAGAGAGAGGAGAGAGAGAGAGAGAGAGAGAGAGAGAGAGAGGGGAGAGAGAGAGAGAGAGAGAGAGAGAGAGAGAGAGAGAGAGAGCTCTCGAAGGAGTGACGATGAAATCTGCTAGGGAAAATGCGTCAAAGGAATAGTTTGTGAACGTGAAATCGATGTTCGCCAATCAAAACAAATTTCATTCGCTATACAGTCTGAAACGCTCTCGGAATTGTGGGCTAGTGCCCAAAGCACGTTATACGGACATTCTAAATTACACCGTTCAGGAAACGATCGCGCCATGGCCGGTATTATCGTTACAATAATGACGATGTAGCTGCACGATGTAAAACCCGATAGTGCTCCAGCGCAAGAGTAAGTTAATAGATTCTACAAAAAGAAACTTTCTCTCGAAATCATTTTCCCGAAATCAATTTAATTGTTCGATTTACAATGTTGAAGTGTAAATAAAAAGATCACTGCAATAGAAAGTTTCGAATGATAATGAACAATGAATGAATATGCATTTTTGTTTCGTTACATGTTACGTTTAGAGCGTATTGCATCGCAATAGCGCTGAGCTTTAAAAGACCATACTCGTAAATATGCAATGTGCACGTAACGAAAACTCTCGAAAGAAATAACGTCGATTCTGCCATCGGAGAGGCCTACGGAGAGCCGAAAATTAATTGCGGTGTTCCTAATTAGCAGTTAATGAATTAGTAAACGCTGCAAAATTATAGAATTCAATTATTAATCCATTTTCTCCCATTAATGGTCCAAAAATACCGAAGAAGAGGAGATGATTGATATTATGGATCAATTTGATATGCGGTCGAATTCAATTTGGTTGCGGCAAATAACGACCGAGGCGTCGATTAGCAATTACAATTTTGTAGCCGGAACCATGGTCAGTGGTACCATACGTACTGCATACTGTTCACTGTTGAAACTTTCAAAACGCCATACGTCCGCTCCCCCTGTTGCCCCTGTTGTCGGTCTTTCATCCCCTCTGGACTAGTCTCGGATCACTTCCCATTCGCGGCATGCGCGCGAATAATGACCGCGAACGATCGATTCAGTGCGCCATATACTGACGAACGAGCAGCGAGCGAATTCGTGAGGAATCTTACAAGCAAGGTATCGTCGCCCGAAGGCGTATCGTTTCGATAACGCGGATAGTTACGGTGCCACTCCGTCGACTCTCGAATACTCTCTCTCTCGTCGTTACTCGCCATTCGGTACGGCGAAAACGACGCCGAGGATCTTGCACACCACGTCTCACGTTCACGATAAGGATTACGAGTGTGGCGAGGTTCAACGACTTCTATACACAAGTGACTTCCCCGCAGATTGTAAGCTAGGTAAAAATAACTCCGTTAATAACGGAAAGCGAGCGCGGTCGGAGCAGCAGCACGCAACAGCGATACCTAGCCGGCGGAACGAAGCGCATTCGGCCGTACGCCAAATGGAATTCTATCCCGTCTCGATTTAATTTGGATGAATGGGACAGCGCGAGGCGGCGCACGGGACGGGCGCGACGATTAATTGACGAAAATTCACGTTAGAACAATGACTTTCTCGGCTCGAGTGCCGAACGAATGGTCGTCGCAGACAGCGGGGAAGGACTGTAATTCTCATCAGGAATGGCCCATTCTCTCCGCCAAGATATTCCAACTTCTTGTGAGAACGTAAAGAGCGCCGGCACTTTCCTGCGGCACTTATGTACGATAAAGTTAGCGTCTGCTTCACATTTTTGCGCTGCGGTATGTGACAACGAAACGGCGGCGGCGGTTTAGTGACCGACACAGAGATTCACTGTGGACCGCAGTGAAAGCGCGGCAGAGTCATTTTTAACGAATATTAATTGTTATGGTTCACTTACGTAATCAGGCATGCCGTATATTAATTAAAATCTTCATGGCAAAAAGCTCTGAAGAGCTTTAAACACTATTGGTTAAATAGTAAAAATACTTGTAATTTATTTCAATGTGGCGGTTTCCAATTGCGAATTACATTCGCCCGCAGAACCATTGAACTTCATTAGCAAATATATACACTGTACTTTTCTCTGTGTGTTCTATTATCTTCAGATTAGAAGATAATTCGTACCTAAAATTATCTCGCGCTTAAAACATATTTCAATTAAGTTTAATTAAGCCGAGCATCGTAAGTAACATTATCGCTGTATACACAGGCGATCTATATTAACGTTTCACAAATACAATTACGTTTATTCACACAATTACTTGTTGCTGTACGGTTAGCTACACCCAGTCGTATTAATCGATTCAAACGATTCGCACTAAAAAAAACCACAATTATTTATTTGAAAACAAGCTCAATTTTAAAGTTATCAATTGGATGATCGAACGATTGAACTGTAACTCAATAGTTAAAAGCTCAACGTTAATATTTATTTATTATTGATGCGACAATGCATCAGTGCACACACACACACACACACACACACACACACACACACACACACACACACACACACACACACACACACACACACACACAAACAGTTTTGTTAATTTTTATTGCACAGTATTATATTGCGACTTTTGCAAATATTTTCGAAATAAAAACTAAATTTGCCTAAGTATTGGTTTTCAAAAAACTGGTCCAGTGCAAGAGAATCACTAATAATAATAGTCCACGCCATATTGTGCAGTATTGTAAATACAAATAAATTGTAATAATCAACTCTGATTATTGTCAATTTTGATTACTATCCTAAATAAATAATGCATGAATAAATAATAGCATAATCCTGTTGAAATACACCTAACCACAATATTTTTATCTTTGCTTGTCTTTGTTTCAAATCGACAAATTTTGCATGCCGCATCGGCAAGTTTGGGAATGAAAACAGATAAGATCGTTACATAAAGAACGTGCCAGCGTACAGATTTTCAGTATTCCACCATATGGCTTGCCGTAAACTCATAGCGTTTCTCTCGATTCTTTCACCACTGCAATACCATATATACGTTTTATCCGCGAAATAATTTTCAAGAAATGTAAAAAGTTGTAACTACACATAATATATCTGTACGATACTATTTTTTTATTTCATATCTCTCCTAAATTGATACATATGATCAATTTTGATCTTAAATTCAAATCAAAGCGAAAAAAAAAAAAACAGAAAAGACAGTCATCAAAATAGTGCATCTACTTTTAATGAAACATGACATTGCATTAACGATTATTCTGTTACTCGTAGCAGAGCCATCTCTAGATAGACGCACAACCCGAGTGGACCGCGCGCGTGTATAATTCGGCCACCCAGTGGGGGTGCGTGCTGGAATGTAACTGACAGAGAACTAAATATGATGGAGGGGTTCGTCGCGATGACGATGATTCTCGCAAACCGTCATGTGCAGAGCGTTCTCGAAGTGTGCGGCCTACATTTTTCCCGGGAAAAGTCGGATAGAAACACAACAGCTGGTACGTAAAATCGGTATAAAGAACTCTATTCGGCACGCGAGGCAGTAAATATCGGAATCCTCGTGAAACTTCAGAGTCATATACGCCCTCGCATAATGCCGGGTTCCTGTGGGGCGTTACGAGGCAGACAGACTCGTCTACGAAATAAATCATTGCAAATACCTTCCGACACGTGATGGTAGAAGACCTGATCTACGCTCATTTATAGATGAATTTTGAGCATCTAAGAATATCTTATTTTGTTAAGAAACATTCGGCATATCTACGATAATACAGCAATAATAAGTAACGTATGAAATCGGAAGTCAACTATTTCGTTTAAAAATGATAATAATAATTTACGTTTTTAAAAACGCAAATACTAAAAGATTAAATATAATTATACCTAAATCTCATTATACAGTCTATATTATTATCAGTTTAAACGAATGATAGAGAGATAGGAAAACATATTAAAACTGCAGTGACTATTTCTCTTCGTCTGAATCCACAAGTAATCAACTTGTGAAGTAACTCAAAAAATGTCAAACAATATCAAGTAACCGCAATCACGCTTCGAAATATCACGGAATAGCGTGCTTTAGTAGCATGCTTATGCATTAGATACCGCGTGGTCACGCGTGACGTTCCACCGCGTTTGCATAAACGTGTTCGCGCACCTTGCACTTTTAATGTCGTCTGAATAGTTGCATGGCGCGCAATGTTAAGTGACTTAAACTTTTTTATGCTGTAATTGTAATGTAGAGTCTTCTCCCTTCTCCCTTCAGCGCGCCCCATAAGATATCCGCATGAAGATATTCTACGTACCGGGTGAGTCGTAACTTCGAAAAACGAACTGGCTCCCGCGGGGGATAAAAGTTGCGACGCGAAGAAACGTGGAAAATGGTAAACTCGATGAACAATGGCACGTTTTTTATGAGAGTCCCGTAGCTATTTGCGCGACCCTCGCGAATGCATAAATGTGTGCGAAAATGAAGGAAGAAAAAGAATCGCGGGACCGAGCCACAACGGAAAACCTCGCTGCCGTAAACAATCATGAGTCTTTCTTTGCAACTCAACCGTAAATTCATTCCTGTCGACGATGAAATACACCTGCCTGTACATTTTGGGCCATGTTTCCATATAATTCTTGAACCCTGATTTAATATATGCACCTATGCATTTTCGAAAGACGGAACATTGCGACACATATGAAGAGCTTTAGATTTATCATTTCTATTATTAAGAAATATCGATTTACAGTCGAATCCATCATAATTTATTCCAGAGTATAGAGAAGGAATGAGGACAGAGTTTCAGAAAAACAAATTTGCATATTTCTATCTGTATTAAAGTCAATATAAATATCAAATTTTCAAAAGATTTTTTTTATTATCAAATGAGGAGAAAACTCTATACTCTTTATCATTATATATATATATATGTATATAGGTAAATTGTGTTATTTTGCAAAATATTTAAAGTTAGTATTGAGTTAGTATTGAATATATAAATGCGTATGATATAATTTTGTAAGTCTTTTATACGTAACGATTAACAATTAATAATATTGACGGACAAAACGTGACAGAAATTGAGATGTCAGTTTTGTAAACGAGACGTCGACCGCTATAATGACGTAACCTTTTAATAACAAAGTATCAGGGACCTACCAGCGGCTGCATTTCACATGATAGACACATGCTCGCTGCAAAATTAAATATGCTTGCGGACAATTAATTTTATCGGCCGTTGCGGTGATATAGCAATGCGTGCAAATAACGGGTTTTCATTTCGCATATCAAATATTGCAGATAATTATCTCGAAATTATATTTGCGTGAATGAGATTGTGAATATCGGCGATTCAAAGCATGTAATCTCATTATCATATTTTTAAGGCAGACGAGTGAAAATATTGAATTATACGCAAGGTTAGACTGAAAAAAACAGTAAGTGGAAAAAAACACGGCAAATTCCGGTTTTTACCGTCCCGAACTTTGTCCAACGGAATAATAAACTGACAAAATCTATAAAAATGACTAATATTCCGCCTAAAGCGTTTTTCAAATTCATGTTAACTTCGCTAACAACTTCACCAATAACCAATAATCAGTAACCTAACCAATAAATGTAACTTTAATACAGCTGCCTGCAAAGATTTGTAGAGAGTATGAACAAAAGAGCGCGCTTTCTAGCTCGTTTGTTTTTTGATATTCAGATACTCTCGCGCAGAACTGTAGCTAGGATTACAAGGCATCTCGAGTTGCCTGTGAATTAAAATATCGATAAGATTTTCTATTTATTTTATTATTTTTAATAAAAAAGACCAATTTTTGCCGGTTTTTTCCGGAAAATATCGTTTTTTACTACTGGCATGGACTTTATCCAAAAAATGTGAAATTTTGCCAACCCTGATTATACGCGGAATTACGGACAGAATTACACGACAATAGCGAAGTCTATATATATTTCCTTGCCTATATATTCCTTCCCGAATCCTGCGTATCTCGTACGCGCACTCGTACGGTAATTTCAGTGTTTGTCTTTGTCGAGATGCTATGACATAACAGGCAAATAAATTTTCTATCGATCGAAGCGACCCGTAAATTTCATGAAAGGACGAGCCGGAGTACCATACAGTGAACAACCAAACTCGAAGTGCTTCTACCGGACAATGCTTCTTACGGACTCGTCCGCACAATTCACTCTCCAATAAAATTGAGTGCCACCAATTATTTCCAACTATGTTAGATTTAGCTTCAGAATGCTCGAGCGCAGTTCCTCAGCCGGCACCATTTTGTCATTTAATTCCATTTGCCGAAAGCTTTTCGAGACAGTGGACATAACAGATTACAGGAGAAAGGGAATCCTATCGAATCTAATTTGTGACGGTCCCGACCAAAACCGGGAGCGTTGCATAGGAACGTGCTAGCGGGGATTTTTCTCCATTTCCGGTTCACAGGAGGGAAGGAATTCGATCCTCGATTCGTGCACGACGTTAATCATCGTCTGAAATAATTATACGTACGCGCAATGCCGTTGTCGCGTCATCGTCAAGCAAGGTGCACGTCAGGGAAACACAAAGCGTTCCATACGCGAACACGCGCCGGCATCGACGTACGGCGAGAGTACGGGGAGCCAGCTGTACCATTTGAGAACAATGCGGCGCAGCAGTTCGTACAGATGGATCAGCTTGCCCGTCTTTCTGGAGAATGAGAATGAGAGAGAGAACGGCCACGGGAAGAGATGGGAAGAGAAAGCGAAAAAGAGAGAGACAAATGAGAAAGCGGGCGAGAGAGCGAACAAGAGAGAGAGAGAGAGAGAGAGAGAGAGAGAGAGAGAGAGAGAGAGAAGCAGAGAAATGGAGGGAGGGATTGCCACAAGGCGATTCTACGGTATTACATACGTACCAGCGCACAATGGCTGCTCGCACTCGTAGGCGTTGTATCTTTGGACGTACCTGTCCGGTGCACAAATAGAACCAAAGGCAGAACGCTTTGAGTCCCACCGTGGCTGTTAGTATACGTGGCAACGCCGTGAACGGGCCTTACCTGAGCGACCCAACATCGACCCGCGCGGAGCAGACAGACAGGAAAACGTGCCTCGAGTCTACCAAGCAACTGCATATACCGAAGTTCGATCTATCGCTGATTGGGTTCACACGATCGCCGGCAAACCAAATTGAAATTCGCATTTCCAAATGAACCTGCTTAGAGGTCGGTTCAATGCACGAGCGGTTAAACGATCTATGCCAATCGCGATCTACGTTCAAGTAGAGAAGTGATGCTCCTTCGGCAGCTCTAGCGTAGATGGAAAACCTGATATCGCATTAAAACAGAATTTATATGCATCGCAAACAAGAAAAACACACTGTGTATATCGATCCGCTTTCGAAGTACGGGCTGCACGGTTTTATCCCGGCGCTTAAGACTTATCGTTAATATTCGTTGCCGTTGACGGAGTAAGCGTCGCACTCTTCAGAGCGCTCGTGTTTTATGAATGCTTCGCGTGGCCCATCGAAAATTCTATTCAACAAGCGGATGCTACTTATTGTTAGACAAAGAGGCAAAAAAGCGCTCATGCATTATAGACAAAAGTTCTGAAATCAGACCTTTGCGAGACTACTATCGATAATCAATTCGAGAAAACGAAATTAATTTCGACAAACTCGTTTTGTCACGATCCCAATTGAATTTCAATCTGAGACTAGAAGTATATAATATCGTCGCCTCGTGCTTTCGCCAATGAGATTCTTGTCGCACGAAATGTTAAGCGAATAAAGAATGTTTCACAAGTACGACGATAGAATTGTGTAACTTCGTAAACTAAAGTTCAAATTGAATTTTTAAAGGATCTCTCGTGAATATCTTTAGCTCTATATCCATTGCTAAATTGGGAAAATATCCTTTTGTGAATACAGGCGATTAGATTGTCTCCGTGAAATTGGCATCTCACCTTGAAAAGTTTTATCTCAACAATTCTATTTACACCTAGAAAAC
The DNA here is from genome assembly GCA_928718305.1 of Tetramorium bicarinatum. Classification (NCBI taxonomy): domain Eukaryota; kingdom Metazoa; phylum Arthropoda; class Insecta; order Hymenoptera; family Formicidae; genus Tetramorium; species Tetramorium bicarinatum. The sequence continues at coordinate 12,538,980 of OV788329.1, forward strand.
ATATTTCTTGGTTTTTAGAAATAGTTCGGATTTTTATATCTCCCTGACGCGCACTCATTGAATAAACCTCATTCAAATCAAACATTACGTCGCGAGCCTCTCGTTGAAATTAAGAAGATTGCAGATTTTTATATCCTTCCATACAGTAACGAATAGTACGCCCTGTGCGTGTCTGCGCAAGAATATCTCGCTGAGTTTTAACGAGATCATAACGGAGTGCCGAATAAATGAAGCATTCAAATGTTCCCTGAAAGAACTTAACTTTCAGGCGCACGCTCTCTTTAGCATCTCACGATCGATTGCGCTATACTTTACATTGCAACGACGTATTATTATGAGAGATAATTGAATACTTTTTTCAAATGCTTGAAAATATTATTTCATAAATTAGTTATTACGAGTGATTCGTGTTCATTCATAAAGTCACATAATAATGTGCTCTCTCTCTCTCTCTCTCTCTCTCTCTCTCTCTCTCTCTCACTCTCTCTTTCTCCGTCATTTGTTCAAATGTTCGGTTATGAAAAGAATTGATCCATGATTACTGTGGAAGAAGAAGTTGTACGTTTTCAAGACTAAAGACCGAAAGCCAAAAAAATAGAAGCAGAATATATGCAGAGTTGCAAAGATCACGCTGGATACACCGGAAAATACGTTTCCCGCTCGCTCACCGAATATTCGCAGGGGATATTGGCAGGAAAGAACGCTTTTCATGGGAATGTACCTATGCTCGTACGAGCGGAAATTCGAAAACGCCTTCGATGGGAACTTGGTGAAGATTAAAAAACACATCCAAGAAGAAATTTCTCATCTTGAGTTACGTCTATATGAACCTGACTCTTAAATGCACAAGTCTTTTTTGTTAACTACGTGATCTTGCAAAGTAATGGAAATACTTGAAAAAAAGAGAAAAGTATTTCTTGCTGGCTAAGAGATAAATATGTGTGTGAAGTTAGCATAACAATTGTCAGCATATCCAAAAAAAAGTGGAGTTCTCTTCGCATACAACCGAGTTCTATAGTTCAACATATATTTTAACAATAGTTCAGGTCATTTAACATAAATAAACGGAAGTTGAGAAATGATATGCTAACTTCTCGCGAAGTCAGCATATCATATCACTTTTTCGAAATTTACACCAATGAATTTTATAGTTTTTGACGAGTTCTATAGTTCTATAACATAGTTCTGACCACTAACTATCTGTAAATAATTATAAACTAATAATTATAATTATAAACAATTATTATCAGCATATCACTCGTATTACAGTGATATGCTATGCTTCTATGATAAGTTCTCGGCTCGTTCGAGATTTTAAACAATAGTTCTCAGCCCCCTGATAGTAGTTCCGCGTAGTTCTGACCAGTGGTTACTTTGAAATAATTATAAACAATTATTATCAGCATATCACTCGTACTATAGTGATATGCTATGCTTCTGCGATAAGTTCTCGGCTCGTTCGAGATTTTAAACAATAGTTCTCGACCCCCTGATAGTAGTTCCGCGTAGTTCTGACCAGTGACTACTTTGAAATAATTATAAACAATTATTATCAGCATATCACTCGTATTACAGTGATATGCTATGCTTCTATGATAAGTTCTCGGCTCGTTCGAGATTTTAAACAATAGTTCTCAGCCCCCTGATAGTAGTTCCGCGTAGTTCTGACCAGTGGATACTTTGAAATAATTATAAACAATTATTATCAGCATATCACTCGTACTATAGTGATATGCTATGCTTCTGCGATAAGTTCTCAGCTCGTTCGAGGTTTTAAACAATAGTTCTCAGCCCCCTGATAGTAGTTCCGCGTAGTTCTGACCAGTGGCTACTTTGAAATAATTATAAACAATTATTATCAGCATATCACTCGTATTACAGTGATATGCTATGCTTCTGCGATAAGTTCTCGGCTCGTTCGAGGTTTTAAACAATAGTTCTCGACCCCCTGATAGTAGTTCCGCGTAGTTCTGACCAGTGGTTACTTTGAAATAATTATAAACAATTATTATCAGCGTATCACTCGTACTATAGTGATATGCTATGCTTCCGCAATAAGTTCTCGGCTCGTTCGAGATTTTAAACAATAGTTCTCAGCCCCCTGATAGTAGTTCCGCGTAGTTCTGACCAGTGGATACTTTGAAATAATTATAAACAATTATTATCAGCATATCACTCGTACTATAGTGATATGCTATGCTTCCGCAATAAGTTCTCGGCTCGTTCGAGATTTTAAACAATAGTTCTCAGCCCCCTGATAGTAGTTCCGCGTAGTTCTGACCAGTGGATACTTTGAAATAATTATAAACAATTATTATCAGCATATCACTCGTACTATAGTGATATGCTATGCTTCTGCGATAAGTTCTCGGCTCGTTCGAGGTTTTAAACAATAGTTCTCGACCCCCTGATAGTAGTTCCGCGTAGTTCTGACCAGTGACTACTTTGAAATAATTATAAACAATTATTATCAGCATATCACTCGTATTACAGTGATATGCTATGCTTCTGCGATAAGTTCTCGGCTTGTTTGAGATTTTAAACAATAGTTCTCGACCCCCTGATAGTAGTTCCGCGTAGTTCTGACCAGTGGCTACCTTTAAACAATTATTAACAATTATTATGTTTATGTGGAAAAAGAGGTCATGATATTGTTAAATGCTGATAATTGTTTATAATTATTTCAAAGTAACCACTGGTCAGAACTACGCGGAACTACTATCAGGGGGCTGAGAACTATTGTTTAAAACCTCGAACGAGCCGAGAACTTATTGCGGAAGCATAGCATATCACTATAGTACGAGTGATATGCTGATAATAATTGTTTATAATTATTTCAAAGTAACCACTGGTCAGAACTACGCGGAACTACTATCAGGGGGTCGAGAACTATTGTTTAAAACCTCGAACGAGCCGAGAACTTATCGCAGAAGCATAGCATATCACTGTAATACGAGTGATATGCTGATAATAATTGTTTATAATTATTTCAAAGTAGCCACTGGTCAGAACTACGCGGAACTACTATCAGGGGGCTGAGAACTATTGTTTAAAATCTCGAACGAGCCGAGAACTTATCATAGAAGCATAGCATATCACTGTAATACGAGTGATATGCTGATAATAATTGTTTATAATTATAATTATTAGTTTATAATTATTTACAGATAGTTAGTGGTCAGAACTATGTTATAGAACTATAGAACTCGTCAAAAACTATAAAATTCATTGGTGTAAATTTCGAAAAAGTGATATGATATGCTGACTTCGCGAGAAGTTAGCATATCATTTCTCAACTTCCGTTTATTTATGTTAAATGACCTGAACTATTGTTAAAATATATGTTGAACTATAGAACTCGGTTGTATGCGAAGAGAACTCCACTTTTTTTTGGATATGCTGACAATTGTTATGCTAACTTCACACACATGAGATAAATTACATTTTATAAAGTTCTTAATTACATAATTACTATTACAAGGAATATAAAGCTATCTTTTGTGGTTGAGTTTAATGTAGACTTATGCAAACGCAATTTAGTTTTAATTAATAACATTGAGCGGAGACCATTTCTGAAGAATAAGGTTTTTCCAAAGATTAAAGTTCGTTCGAAGTAGTATTCGAATGTTGAACAATCGAATTGTGTCTCCACACGTGTGTTAGCAGAATCTTAACGTGACGTTCGCGATCTGCCTTCCCACGTGTAGCTAAATTACGTGCTATACGTTCTCGTAAATGAAAGAGAATGACCTGCCACGTGAAGTCCAATCCTTTCGCGAGACACGGCAGAATTGGCAATTATTTATCCGGAAATGCTTCCGGTGTGGGACCGCCGCAAAGACATGGTGGCCGACTAATTGCCAATTTCGAGCAGTAGGATTTACGCGGCAAACAAGGTTCGTGTAAACACACCGGCAAAATAATGCACGTGCGTACAAATAAATGTTCAAAACGCATTTTCACGTTGCCCGTATCAATAACAGCAACTTGTCAATCGTCAAGTTTAACTGGGATCAGATGGTATCTGTTGGTGGGACGAGTACGTCACAACGTCCGCCGCGTCACAATGTCGGTCAGACATGTGATGAAATTATTAGTGACAATAATTGATAGCCAACGCATGGCTCGCGCGCGATCGGGACTGCTAAATTATTTCGTTACGCGAATACCCCGTTCGATCCAAGTTATCCCGCCCGATACGTTTACTATGCACACAAGCGGTCGACCGGCGGTTGCCTCATAATTTCGCCGCGGCCGCGATCGTTCGTTGAGCACACATACTTTTCGCCATCCCCACTTTGCCTGAATATACAACCTACACTTTTTCGTTGCCTGCACCAGCGGATCTTACGTACGCGTACGTGATTCGCGTCTTCCTCGAGAATCGCCGCGTTTCCCCTGCGGGGCCCCGAAATCACGACTTCCATCGGGTTTCTAACTTGGGACTCGCTTAAAACGCGTACGTGCCCGTAGCTCTTTCCATCGCCAACATTACGACGCTTCAGACTCGTATCTCATCGCGTGCGATCACGTTCGAGAACTCTGGGAACCCTAGTGAGGAACACTTTCGTTCCAACAAAAATAAATGAATTCAACTCGCGCTGCCATATTAGGATATAAGTTTCGAAAACGTATACGACAGTATAGTATACGACACCCTACCGAATATCATGTAACATGTGGAGACTATTTTTGACTTCAAATGTATATTGTCGAATTTGTAAAAAGTCGTCATTGTGTTAGAAAGTTTTTTTTAATCATTTCTCAAAAAGTTATATATCGATATTTTAATGAAAATCGATCGTAATTCCAGGAAGATCCGTGAAGGAAATCGTAGAGACTTGGATAACATCGGAACTTTGACACCCCGCTAGAGTAGGAAATTGCAAGCTGGTCGAGCCATCTCGTAAACGGATACGATGCTGGTGTATACAGGCTACCGAATCTAAAAGTTCAGTGATAAATCCAACGGATTATTGCTTTAGAAAGTTGTATCACTCCGACTTTGTTTACAGCCAGATTTTGTCGAATAAAAACAAAACTCTCAATCTGCTCGGTAATAATGATATTGCTACGGTTATTTTGCCCAGTTACATGATTTTAATTCGACAGGCCGCAATTACACGCCCACACGAAATACTGCGGTATAAATCGTTATATAGGCAGGCGTAAAATAACAGACTCTCTTGTTACAAAAATAATTTCTAGCGGTAATTCAATATATAGCTATAGCCATAGATTTAATCTTAATCGATAAGCGGTCAACTTGTCTCGCATAAGAGCACCTATGTAATTCCAGCCTTCACGGTTCACTTTTCATTGCACTGAAATTTCATACGCATCGCTAATTAGAAACCAGTCACCGTTGTCCATAAATTACATAAAATTATGTGCACCCTTATCGATGTGCGTCACAGTATAAATACATGTAATTATTTTTCAAAATATAATTCAAAATAAAATCTATGAAAAATTAAACGAATTTTTAAAGTAATTAATCATAATATTTAATACAATCATATTTGATATCGATATTATATCATCAATAACAATTTAATATTTAGGATATATGTATAAACATCAAGTTTTATCAACTGATAACATTGTAAACTCCTATGGGTTGCCACTGCTTCTACTCAATATTCGGTTAATTTTACCAAAACAATGAAATAATAAATTAGCGACATATTGAGTAAACCTTACTCACAATGTTGTTAATTTATCTAATTTAACTTCCAAAACCTTTACCTTTCTCTTAGTGAAAATTAATGAAATATTGAATAGGAGCAGTGACGACCTATGGAACAGTTAAAAATGACTCCAATTGAGTATAATTTGACACTACGAGTTTAACAGTGTAGTCTACTTTTTTATGACTTGGCGAATAAATTTTAGTTATTTCTGATTGTCGACTGTATCGTTAATGAAATTGTGTTGAACGATATTAAAATTAGGTTACCGTCAGAACTCGATCGTCGTGCAAGACTCTTCAATTTCGCGTATATTTATACCCTCGAATTGTTCTACGGAACGGAGACAACTATGTCGATCCGCGTGCATCAGTATGCATGTATGCTGCACGACTACGATTACAGTACGACGGCGGGATGGGGTCGAAGAGCTGGAAATTGAAGAGGTAGGGAGGAGAATATTTGAACGTCAATGAGTTTACCGTACCACGTCACAAACGTTGGCCAGTTTACAAATCCGATAATGCCAAACGCCACCGATGACGCCGCTGTTTATGGATTATTACGGCAATATGCATTCGGGACGGGAATCGAACCGACGAGCAAGATGGACGTGCGCTTGTTGCGTAATTTCAGAGCCGCGGTTACACACAGATGCAGCAGGCTGAATTCCGTTTCGCGGTGCGTCGAGTTTTCCTCCCGTATTCGCATCACCCAGGAGAAACGCCCTTGTCACGATCCCACTAATCCTATCGATTTCATCTCCCTTTCGCCGCCACGTTCGCCCATGGTATAGCGAAAAAAATTCCTCGACACGTTATTGGTAAATCGTTCTGCGCTCCTTAATCTGATTTTCTCCTGCGCAACCAATAGTCGGGAATTTATATCGAGCCTCGGAGAATTCCAAGCGGACTGCTCGCTCTCTCGCATTTGATTCGATCAGACAGTAGAGAGAACGTGTGTTCCGTGTACATCCCAATAGATAACACGCATACAAAAACAATCCTCCTTTACACATATCTCTACAACCGTATGGGCAAGCGCTACTCGCATTAAAGTGTAGTAACAGGTATTCAATTTCGAAAGAGCATAAAAATAATTTGTGATCGATAAGATAATCGGATAAGAGAGAGAGAGTAACGTGAAGAGCTAACACTCGGCTAAACTAAAGATAATAAAAAAGCACGTACGCATGAAATGTACAAACATTGTTCATAATTTCTTGTAAAATTTACTCTGTCTTATTTCTCAAATAATGCAATGTAATAACATAAAATATGAATTTAATAAGGTGTAAATTAAACGTAAACATAACAAGCTGAATTGACATAGTGATTTCTGTACTTGTTGAAATAAAATATATAAAAAATTCGGCACGTACAATCCGCTCTGAATCCTCGGAGTAAAACCGATTTCAAATGGGATTATGCAAAACCGATTTAGTAAAGGCTATAATAGTAAAAGACCGTGCGCGGCGAGCTGATAATACGAGGGACGAGCGAGGAAGTGCATTGTCTTGTTCAGGTCAGAAAGATTTCTGCAGCTCAGTTTTTCAGATGTCCTTCTTGAGAAATTCGACGGGAGAAGCGCAACCTCCCGTTAGATATAAAAGCCATTTCCAGCGAACTATGTCACGCGTAATTTGAATAATTAAATGAGCACTGCCGTGCGTCAAACGAAAAGGAAATAAATCGCGAGCTGTGCTCGTCGCTTGTTGTTAAAATAACGTTCATTCGCTGCAAGAGAATATATTCGCGCCAGAAAATAAGATATAGCGTTTCATGCCAAAATTATAATTTGCTGCATTTTAATTTAAGATTTTTACGAATATTCATGAATACTCCAAAACTCTTCGTTGTATCGCATGTATATTTCCTTAATTTTTTTTAATCTCATCTATTTTCGATTCGACGCCTATATTTTTAGTGTTCCTGCGGTGACATATGAAAACTTTATTATTAGCTATATACTATAAATGGCTCGCTGAAAAGTCCAAAGCCCGTAAAACTGCGTGAAAGTACCGACGTCACTCTCCGTCATATGCACGTAGATACGGGTGATTTATTAGTATGTCGAAACACCTTAACTTTTGGAGTAATAGCTTTCGTCGCATCGCTACGTGCGTTATTTTATATAAAAAAAACTGTTACATAAATGACATTAGCTACAACCATTATTTTAAAAACAAAATATTTACTTCTCAAAAAACACTATACTACCTGAAAATATTTAAAAGAAAAAAACATAAATTACAAGTTATGTCCTACAAAATTTTAATAAGCAACGTATTACTATTTTTCATTTCGCAGCAACATGTTATTATGTCAGACGGGTAATTATATCAGTTAATTACGTAACAAGCTACATTGGAAAATGCAAGCTCAATTATGCCGCAGTATCATATTCGAGTTTCTCTCTTACAGATATTGAAATGGGATTTAGTTCAGGATGTAGTTTAATCATAAATCGCTAGGAAGTAATCTTAAACGAAAATTTCTTTCCTTTCTCTTTTTTGACTTCTTTGTATTGATATAAATATTACATTTCAATCTCCTGCTTATCTGTCGATCCGTAACGTCTTTCCCAAGTATAAAATTGTCTTATCGTCTGCAAACATATGCTTTCCTCCTAAAAGCACGCCAGTATCTCCGAGTGTAGATATTGCCATGTAAAAGATAAATATACACACAAGATAACTATGTGCATCAGATCGATACCAGCGACTTTATCTGTTCGATTTATCTAAAGGGTTACTTATCACTTATAAATAACACATTTTTTTATATGTATTTTGAACTTTGATTATCATCTCGATTGTTATATCTATCGTTGATTATACATTTAAAATCATTTGAAACATTACTGTTTCACACGACAAATTATTCGGAGCAAACTTTATATATAAAAGAAAGTCATATTTCAGTCTCAAGTTCTCTGTGTTACTTTTTTATTTTTATGTAAATTATACATAAAGTTTTTTTACCTCTGTCTTACATTTCAGAGACTTTCTTTTCGGTTGCAATGCGCGATACGATGCACTCCACTACTTTCTTTGGGAAGCAAGCTAACAACTACTTGATATCAACCTTCTAAGTTACATGAAGATCTTCAAGAAACTACTTTCGCAAAAGTTTCACCGAGTAAGGAAGAATCGAAAATCGGTGTGCGCGAAGTACATTCTGAATTTTGTGTGCATGCGTGCGTGCACATTTGTATGTATTTAAATTCAAATTGTGGCAAATTACGATAACAATCACATCAATAACAGTTAAATCGAATGGAATTAAAACATTGAGAAATTATATTAAAGAAACAATATATCTCTTGAATAGATTCAGAAATTATCGCCACTCGACATACAAAAAATTCATATATGTTGAAGTAAATTCAAAGAAATAAATAAACGAGATAAAATTGTATGAACTCTAATGAAGTGTCTGTCAACATCCTTGCTACAGACTGCAATATGACTCAGTACTGTCCGGCAAAGCAATCGGGTCTTGTGGCAACACGTTCGAGGTTTAAAGCGGGTAGCCACCAAATGAAATATCGATCGGCTTTGTCGTGGCGTGCGTATACTTTTGTAGAGAAATGGCGCACACATTATTTACAGATGATGCCTCCGCAGAATGAGCAATAATCATGCTTTACTAAATGGTTAGCTACATGCCGGTTCGTTGGAAAACATCAAAGTAAAACTATCGATTTTCGCGTTTAATTGGAAATATGAAACACGATATGAAGAAGACATGTTGCTTTTCTCGTGGTCTATCCTAATTTTTTGCGAAGGACCGATGTTTGAGTTATTTATTACGCTATACGATTTGATATTCCAACAGACTACAGTTGGGGATTAGTATAAGCTTGTACGTAAAAAAAAAGAACTTATAGTATGAAAATAAAAAAAAATTCTTTTTCAATCAGGCGTATCTTAAAAGAAGAGAGGGAAAGAGAGGGAGAGAGAGATTGATAGAGGAACGGTAACATCCCGGAGACGGTTGCTGCTACAGAATTTCCATCTCTAGATTCGTTTGCAGATTCGAAAGTTTTTCGGAAATTCCCTCGAGCGATAAGGGCGCGGTTGCGATTTGCCGTTTCTATGTATATGTGAAAACCGTTACGTTGACTACGTACATAGTATACTGAACGGCACGTAACTTTCGAGGAAAGTTTAATAACGTTCGGGAAGATTGAAATTAGCCGAGCATCAGGGGAGAGCAACTTTTGCGCATGTACGAATTTGCAAATATCCTTACGACGTAATACGCATATTATTATGCACAACAGTTTAGATCTGGTAGACCGCAACCTTCTGAGACGTAAATGCGTTATTCCGGCAATAGTGGAAATTCCGGCAAAAGCCACTTACGACGAATAATCCTCAACCGCTCGACTAAACCTTGATGATACCGAGATGAACTCTCGCCCCGCGGCTTCTGACATTGTCTGACATGCTTATTAACAAATCGGTTAACTCTTCCCTGCATGGCCGCAATTAAACGATCGACTGCGCGTGCGTTCGTTTGCCCGTCCTCTGTCGCTAGAGGCTAGATATCTCGTCACGATACTCGATATTCCTCTAATGGCATACCGAAATGTCATGCAACGCAACCGCGTGCCACGCTACCAATGTCGCGACCAATATCCCCGCGCGGCGTCAGGATCGGTATCGCGACTGTTCAATGTCCCGTGAAAATTGCGTTTAATACGCGGAATATCACCCCCCGTCCGGGTGGCGCGCCGGGGCCGCATCGGTATAATTTTATCGAACCGGCCGTGACTGTCTTTAATATTCCGCACGTCGCAATGAGGCCGCGGCACGCAACTCCGCAAGTTCGGAAATGATAAAAAAGACCGTGACACGCACTCGCTCAGGATCGCTGCACTGCGCCCGAGAGCCGCGCCATGCGTACAACTTGCATATAACTCGCGATATCGATCAATATCTATAGCGATTCCATATTATTGTCCCATGGCGCTTCTTCCACCGTTCACGATAGACGCGCTTTGTTTTTTTCTTTAATGCCTATATTGCCCAATCCCGCAGATGGATCTATTCAATGAACGCGGAACAAAAGAGTGCATTTGTCATCTTATTCGCCTCAGAATGAGAGACTTATATTCTAATGCCACGAATTCATCACAATAATAAATGTCGGAATAAAACAAGCTAATTATGTCGTTTATCGTGCACGACACATTGACAAATGTAGCAGGAATTGTGTTACGGGGATATTAATTAACCTGACTAATTAGAATGAAAAATTGGCGATTTTTTAAAAATAAGAATAAACAAAACTGGGTTAATGCATCCTATCATTATATCATAAAGAGAGAGAAAGCATCGACTGTGATAAATGGGAGCACAATGGTAAGAAAATACGAAACAAATCAATACGTTACATTGCAAGATATGCAAATACTTGTATGAATATTCAGAATCATTAACTCGCTCGTCTTCACTTTCTTTTGCATATAAAGAACACCAATTTCCAATCACAATGTTTCACCATTAGAACTCGAACATTCGCCAACCAATTATACGTCTTTTATTACACCAGTAATTACGATTTCATTTCTATGAAATATCATTTAGCAGTTGTTTAATCTCGAGTTACGTTATACGTACGAAATATCCGCAGTTACAGATGCAAATGAACATTTTCTGAAACATTTAATTTCGTTGCCACCATGTTAAAAAGGTATTAAGATCAAATGTAGGAAATTATCCTGATACTAATTTGCATATTTTAACGAGATCCTAATTACTATTTCATTGCCCACTCTCCAATTTTCGTTGTTTTGAAATGCAGCGCGCCGAGAGAAACTGACCTGTCGAGGGCGTGCGCGTACGCACGTTTAAAATTCAAGTTCACCCCGTGCAGTAAACAGGAAATTCCAGTCTCGGTAGGTTAAGAGTAATATAACAAGAGAACAAGTTTCAAGTAACGGAGCGAGTGGCGAAACCGCCGTCCCTAGATAGAAGCAACAATTACTGAATTCAGAGGGCGAAAACCGCATTTACGTTAATTTGAACCTTACGCTTCATGTGATATATGGAGGATTATCGGAAAGCTTTAACCTTCGTCCATGATTTACGCCACTCGAGGAAGTTTCCGTAGACTCCTACGCGCTTTGTCGAGAACATGGGAGAACATGCTCGTATGTAACTGATCTGAACGAATAAAACTGCAACCGCGCGAATTTACATTAAACGCGGCTGTTCATTATGTTCATTGTGTTCATATGAACGGTGAGCGTTGCACAGCACAGATAGATACCATAGTCAGAATTACTTAATATATATTCGCGATCCTAATTGCTGCGTGATTATGTACTTTTTTCTTAAACTTGTGATTTAAGCGACGTTAAACATGGATAATAAAATAGTGATTAATGACTGCGGATGGCAAATTATGAAGTTCTCTAAATTCCGCGAAAACGTGGAATTTATTAACGGCGGTAATAAATCCGGAAAAAGAGTTTACAGAATTTGTGGATAAGCACGCTGATGTGCATGAAAGACTAACATCGCTGACAGCTTTGTTAAAAAATAAAATGGGAAATGCACTTATAATTACGACTTGCTTTATTTTCATGGCAAGTAACTTCCACAATGACAGTTATAGTAAAATACAATAAATTTTCCATTCTATAATAAAAATTATTTAATAAATAAATGTCAAACTTATTATTACAATAATATTAAAGAAAAATTGATTTTCTAAAAATTCACTTGAATTTCTAAATTTCTGAATTTCTAAAAACATTCCGAAAAAATATAAACATTTATTTTAAAACGAGATTAAATTAAATTTCGTAAAATTAAGTTATCAATTTTTCAAAAGATAAATTTTTAACTCTAAAAATTATAAAAATATCTATATAAAGTTATCTATATCTATATAAACTCCTTAATAAAATTCAATAAAATTGAATAATTTAATATTAAATTTAATATTTTCAATTCAAAATATAAATAAAGTTATCACGTGAAAAAGCATTTGTCATAGTTATCGATGCACGTATATCTGATTTTTATCTGATAATTATCTGATGCGATAATTATGGATCGTGAAATGTGTTTCTATTATGTCAGAGATCTTTGTAAACTAGATTAGAACATACTTTTATCAATATAAAATTCTATGCCGCTCACAATAATGTACAAAATTCTCCACGGAAAAGATCATTTCGCTCACTGAATCAGGGTGATTGCTACAAAATTTGTAATATCGATAATAACATCAATATTATCATACTTCATTAAGCAGTCGTATAATTTTGTAATTTTCTGTTTTTATATCATTATTTACAAATTTATATAATAAGATATAAATGTATATCAAGAATCAATACTTTTGAAAAATAAATTTTATAACGAATATTGTTAATTAAATGAAATTAAAATTTTTTACAATATATTACAAATTGTTATACGTATACTAAGTCGGTTGTGTTAATACGTATTTTTATTCTATACTTTGGTAATACTAAACCCGCTTAATGTTCAGGGAAGCAATGTACGCTGTTGTGAAATCCGTTGGTTACTGGTATTTAAGCCATACGTATTATCAGAATACATTTTCAGTTTATTAGATAAAGTTTATATATTTATGTGAATAATAAATGACAAATATAATAATTTTGTGTACATAATAATAAAGAAAAATCATTTATCGAGATTAGTTGAAATTGTCACAAATTCAAAAATTAAAAATTATTTAATAGTTGGATATTATGTAGAATTAGCATATAAATTTTGAATAATGGCTTATGCATAATTCAATCCCGCCAATCCCAGAAACATACAAGGTAACACCGATGTATCGAAACGAGATAATACGAGTGTCGATTAGCGCCGAGTTTTACATGCAGCTCTCATTGTAGAACGTACATATGAGTGCGACGGCGCAGTTGAAAAGAAGAAAACGATCCAGCCTCATCTCCCGCGTTCGAGACGAAGTTCTTGCATCGAGTGGAGCTAGGGATTGTAAAGTTCTTGAGAAATTGCTATTGCACGTGCCGATCTTCGGGGCTTGAGTGTCGAGACACACACTCGCGCGCCACGTGCTCAAATTGAACCGGAATCGACGAGGAAAGATAAAGGACGACTTGCGCCGGCCTCCGTGCACGAAGAAGTACGTTAAGTCGACTCACCCACCGGAAATTATTCGAGAAAACGTAAAAATATCACGACCACTTCGTGCATATGTATCCCGACCATCTTTATAACCCCTCTCGAGTATTTTACAACGCGTAACGACCCTTTCGAAACTGGTAGCTGGCGCAAATCCGCTCTACACGAGTACATGTTCCTATCGTTAAGCCATAAAGATGCAAGAAGACGCAGTAGAAAACTTGCAAGTTTCTATACCATTTTTTTTGCGCCAGAACTTCGAACATCGGCGGTACCGCGAGAACGAAATGGCGTTTGCTTAACATTGCCTTCATTTTGAAGTCGTCAAACTGTCTACGTAGGTTCGTAATCATTCCTTTTTTTCAATATGTATTTAAAATTACTATATTTTACTAACCCATCTTATAATGCAATAGGTGTAATGAATTGAATCTACATTATGTTCATTTTCGAGTAATATAATTATTGATCTTTTTAAATAAAGATGTGTGCTAACGATTTCTGCTTATTATGTAGTCATAAATTAAGATTATGTTTACCAAAGTTTGTGGATATTTATTGATAATTCTGCTACGATAATTTCAAAATAAACCTATGTTAATTAATGTAAAACTTGAGTTATCTTTATAATAAAATCAAAAATACAAATAGTGATGAGAAATGCAAATGAAGTTACAAACGTGAATTTATTATTATATCTTATTTGCAATATTATGATAAATTACTTATTATTATTGTAATTATTATAATCAATATATAAGCAAAGTTTTTGGATGTTTATTTAATTACTACGTTTATATAATTTTAAACTCGCCATCATAAAACATTAATTAATGTAAATATTTTTTCCAAAGATAAATATAACATAACTGTTTTGCATAATGTATTTGTTCTTTTTCATCATTTACAATATTGTACAAGCATGTTTATCTACAAAAAAAAACAATGTCCAAAGTGCTAAGATAAAAAATTCATATGCAGAGTAAAAGCATTAAACGTAAGTGCAGAAAATCAAATTGAAAACTAATGTAATAAATCCACAAATTTGTTTAGATTTAGACCATATTGCACAGCTGTGCCAGTAAAGTAGAAGTGATATCTAAGTAATAAAATCTAATGTTCAAAATAGTCATTTTTATTATTCATGCGGAAGAAAAGAAATTACACATATCACAACGAAATTTAATATTTATGGATGTTGCATAAAAGACTATCAATACCGAATAATAACCGAATATTATATTATTTTGGAGATTAAATATAATACAATCGTATACTAAAAACGATTCGACTTTTCTAAATTGACAAGAAAAACATGGCAATAATTAACAATGTAGCAATAAAGTGAAAAACCTATATGCATGTTGTATTTGCTGTTTTTAATAGCATATTTATGATTCCAATGTAATGAACATCACAAAATTATTCAATTATATTGTCTTTTATAAAAAAAATATGCAAAAGAAAAGCTTATACCAATAAAAAGCGATATTCTCATTGTGTATATTCACATTTTGCTCTCGTGAAACAATTTTCATATTGCTGAAATACCTGAGGAGTGACCATTTACAGATGAAATGTGATTTTGTTTCTTTTCATTCGAAATCAACATCACGGAATATTGGCGAACAAGATCGTACAGCTAACGGAGAATGTCCTTTTACATGTATATATGTATACATACATACATCTACATATAATTCCTCGGTCATTCGCAACGTCTTATATTGGAGTTTAGGGACAAGAGGCAGAAACAGCGACTATTGTGCAAATGTGTTTCAGCACAATGGGAACCAATTCTGACACGCGCGTGTATTAACATTAACCGATAGATCGCCGCTATCGGTTCATACGTGCCCCCACTCCGCAAGTAGTTCGCAATCCCTAGGGAAATCCGTCATATTGGTATTCGAGAAACGTCAATTGCATTGTATGACGGTGATAGAGCTTTACCGTTAAGGATACTCTGTTCCGGAAAGCCACGACATTAAAGTCGCATAAGATATCAACTTAATTCAACTAAATACGGATAATATTATTAGAGTAAAACTTGCCATTCAATATGAAATTTATCGTTCGAATGGCATACATAGCATGTCGCATAAATAAATGAATATTTCAAAGGTGGATGACTATTTCAGGGGAATATTTTCTTTGAATATTGGATGAGAAAATTACGGAAGCAACGAAAACAGTTCGAAAAGTTTCTGGCTTGCAAACGACTCCGTTCTTCGGCGTACCAATCGATTGTGCGCGAGCGAACAACCGTCAGCGATTCGTTATACAAATGACTCCTGCAAGCTCGTAACGGTACGCTGTGAATGAAAGATTATCTGCGGTAACGTCGATATAGTTATTCGCTACGCACCTACAAACTCGTGACACCTTGAATTATCGATACACTATCTCGAACTGTCTCGTTCCGAAAAGGCCTCCGGTATCCAAAATAAATTGCGCGTGACGTTGTCTTCGACGGTAAAATAATGTTGCTCGCAATTTGCTCAGGGCGAAGAGCAAAGAAGGATTACGATGACGTTGTTCGTAAATGAGTTTGTCATAATTACGCCATGAAATTACTATCATCTCGGCGTCAAGTAGAATAACGATTCATCGGCATAATTGCATACCGGATTTACAAAAGGCCTCAATCGAAGAAGTAAATTGCTGACCGAAAGCTTACAAGCTAATTCTGCATAATAAGCAGTTGTATAGGTAATTTGGTTAGTAATCCCAATTCAGAGGAATAATGTATGTATACGTAGCACATACGATACTATTAAATTTACCGGTAACACTCGCGGCAATGTTAAGTGATCAAATTGTGATAATTGTCACACAAATGGGACGCCGTGCGGCGTAAACTTGACGGTTTAAGAGTTAAATAGGCACAGTTATCCTAATTGAGTAACCCCCCCCCCCATTCGACTAATACCCATTAATTCCTACTAATATCCCGATCTTGTACAACCAACTACATTCCCCTGGTGGTTTAGCCCTCGGTTTCGACGATTTTCGGGCACCGAATTTCCGGATCTCGTCACGTAGGTGAAATTGTTACCCCGTTGCAGATTCGTTTAAAGGTTCCCCCGGATCTCCCGTAAATTTGTGAAACGGCTCGCTCTCGTACGCGTGCGCGATTTTACGTCGCTCTTAGGAAACGGCCGGGCACACGATGCTCGCTCTTATGAAGCATGAATATTTTAACATGAGCATCTTTAGCTCATCGACCATGCTCCGGAAACTTAACGTCGTACTCCGGAATGCAACATCGGCCGGTGCCGACCGGTTGCGCGAGTAGAGCGTGAAGCATAGCCAATTTGCTTCTCGATATCGCAATTAGATCATTATGTACAACCCTCGTAATTGGACTATATGTTTGCATATATGTGCTATACACGCTTAACGAGCTCGGCATAGTAGTCGTGGAAAAATAGGGCAAACAGCTTTGAAAAAGTAAAGCTGCCGTCAGTACGGCAACATAAAATAAATACACAACTCGCGCGCAACTGGTTCGCGCCAAGGAAAATTCACATTTTTCTATTCTCAGTATACTACCTGAAACAGGACTTTGTTTATCAAATTCGATATCACACATCAATGGTGGCTTTTCAAACGATTTTTCATTTCTGACCATTCGATTCATGAATCGAAAGATTGGAGAGCGATAATAAAACAAAAAAACTTTTATAAAAAAATCGTGCGAAAGCAAATTCATTTATTAACGCGAATGTGAAAAAATGATGAAGTTTCGACAGAGTATGTGATAAAATTATTTTATAAAAATAAAAGTCTGGAGATAGTCGATATGGTAACCAGTTTTGCTCAAAGAAATATTTTCAAAATTAATAAATTCTCTGCTGTCGCGTATATAATTTAAAAAATTAAGTTTTAAAATAAAAGCAAAATTATTTTTATTATTCTCGCAGCGATATTATACGCGTGCATTAAACAATGCCACGTTGATAATAAGTTTCAATAGATATTAATCAATAATAGAAATAATAATCAATAGCAGTACAATAATATATTACAATGAATGAGGTCTTTATTATGTGAAAGATAGATAGACATGTACATCGTTTGTAAAATCGTGTTCATCAGTACGGTTGTATTAAATCCATGAAAGGAATTTAACACACGATACATCGACGATGGATTATCCGAACACAACGATGCCAGGAATTTCAGCATTAAACGGTCGAATTTCGTGTATTTTAGTATTTGGCTTCGAGTCGAAGAGAGGAACGGCAAAAATAACTGCGTCGTACGTATGTTAATGAATTCTCCAATCCCTGACCGCACCCCTCTTCCCATTCGATAAGTCAAATCGAATAAATCTAAGTATTATGAGTTTTCAAGCTAGTAATAAAAGAAAGGAAACGAGCGCGCTTCGATAGCGCGTTCATTCTTCCGATCCTGCACAAGTTTTCCTACTTCCGTTTCACTGGCCACACCTCCTCGACAAAGCGGAAAAAATATTGATACGGTATGACGATAACGTGCTAGACCGGAAAATAATGATTGACTTAACAATTAAAATGTGAACTTCGTACCGACTTCTCTCTGATTCATTTCGATATCGATAAGGGGTTGCAGCTTTGATAAAAAGCGAGCGAGCTTGGTATATAAATGACATATACCAGATTATTTTCTATTAATATAATCATATAATGTAAACCTTTCATGAATTTAACACAACTATTTAAAGAATGCAATTTTATATAAAATATGTACAAGAATAAATTTCTTGATAAATATGCGTATATGCAAAAAATAAAATTATATTACGAATTTTATGCATAAAGAGACTTAGCACTAATTTAGCACAATTTAACACGAGCATACTTCCGAGATCGAACAGAGATGTGAAACTGGAACAACCATTAATCCCTTTTACAGCATTTCTCGCAATAAGTAGAACAACTTCACGTTCCACTGCGGTTAATCGACCGGTAAAAAACAGGATATAATGACAGAAAAAAAAATTTATTGCCGGAAGGGTGCGTCGACGCAGGCCAGTACGCGCCCTTTTAACCCATTAACTCGTACATTCGGCTGTAAACAGGACCAAACAGGTATGATCTTATATATCGCACGCAATATCATCTTGAAATTCAAGCGGATGGAACGATTGCGAAGTCTATATTATATTGCAGTCACACGCTAACACAATTTTACGCATCAAATGTTTATCGTGACACTTTGTGTCACAATTTCTTCTCGGCAACTCATGTAGCAAATAATTCATGCAAATTAGGTATTCGATTTATAAATTTAATATTAAAAAAAAATTATCTAAAATATGTTGAAAAATTTGAGATCCATTTTATATCGAAAGGAAGAAAAGTCGCATTCATTGCACATTTACAAATGAAAAAATGTGCAAAGGTACCGCGAGTGCGACCTCGATTTTAATGATACTTTACCGTTAATGCCTATGCGTCGTGAATAGGATAAAGCTTGCATTATATCGCCAGCAATTTGTTGGATATTAAAAATCAAGACGAGCATGGCTCACACATATGGAAAACCGATAGCGATTTAAAGGAATGTGAACGAAGAAGTGATTCTTTGTATATATTTGGCGATGCATGTGCTCAGAGTTTCAATTAAATCCACTTGATGGTTTATCGAATTAACGAACAATGAATCTATTGATTTACAAAAGAATTTCAGAATCACGAGCACGTTCTTACATACATGCTCATTCTACTTACTGTTTGGCTTTTGTACTATTAAATTTTCACGATAAACTATTGCGATAATATATTGTTTCTCAAATCGTATCAAACTATATGTATATTAGAAAATAAAATATGATCAATCAAATACTTTTAATCTTATTATATTGTGTTAATTGAAAAAATTCTAATCTTCAATTTACAACTTAATCTAAATTTTCAATCCCTTAATCTGATCTTTAACAATCTTCAACAATGAACAGCATGCACTTGCATGTGAATAAATGGCGAGTCGCTGGCGCTTTCCATTCTTACGTTTTCTTTCAATGTTTTCTCACAGTTAGGAAAATGTCTACGCCCAAGTTAAATTGCCATAGTTGTACTCATGCGAGCAATGCAAAGCACGCGGCTCTTGTCTTTGATATTACGCCGATGAAGCACATGTATACGCAGGAAACATTACATTTTGTATGAATGTGACTACGTACACGCGCTTACAGCATTTTCTCTCTTTCTCTCTCACAGAAATAAATTTATCTTCACAATAGCACTCACTCCATCTCCGTCGTATCTCTCCTATTCGGCTGCGTCTCGATGTGCATCTGCGCGATTTCGCGTATATTTTTGGCATTTCGCGCATTACGGGTTTATGGAACGTCGATAGAAATAATCTCGCGAATGTCAACCCTTCGAATCGCGGACAAGCGTGGAACAAAAACGAATATCGACAGAATTATATGTTACGTTATATACAACTTGATATATTCAGACGCACTTTCTTGCCCTATTTCGAGTTGCGAGAAAAATTGCGTGTGCTCCATTTTTTGTTACGCCCAGGATGAATAACATGTTTCTCATATGCATAGTGGGATATCTACGGTTCAATAATTTTCCATTGTGTTAACTGTGTGTCACAGTTGTTGCACTGACAACAAACTGCTGATCAAAAATATCCACGTATAACTCTGTAATATTTAAGTATCAGAAATTCCTACCAACAATTCATAATGATATATTAAGTTTCTAATATTACAAACAGTAATCTCACGTGATTTTCATGATATCCTCGTATATACGTGTTCACGATAATATTTTTCTGCAGTAATGCATTCTACTATTTTTAAAAACAACTAAATTGTATTTCTTTTTTTAAGTCACAGTATACAGGTGATTTTTGATTGATCATACTTATCTCAAATCTGCCTTTCTGCATAGCTCAACATATTGTTGGTAGCTATTTCATTATACGCGCCCCCCCCCCCCCCAAGGAAATAGTGTCGATTTGTACGACGTTGATTAATGCCTATATGAAAAATGCAACCCACGGACTCGAGTCAATTCAAACTCGACCTCGGCAAACATCGAGCCAGTCGGCCTCACTTGAACTTTGGCTTTAATCTAACTTTCTTACTTGGGACTTCTCTCAACATTTTAATCATTTTCATATTAGAAGCTGTCGAACTAACGGCCGATGTATTTCCGATATTCAGATTCTGTCCAAAGTACAATCAAAATGATAAGTGGAGTTTCCTGATTTGTTTGTTCAGGAGAAAAGCGGCCAACGCCAATAAGATTAAATATTTAATTGATTAAACATATCCTAAACTCAATCACGATTTGCGCCGCAAGAAATATGTTAATAACGCTTATTTAGATTTAAATACGCTTTGAAATTTAAATATTTCTGCTAAATATTCTTGCGAACTGCAATGCATTTTCAGCGATATTCTATAGAATTAACACGTTGCTATTGTGAATGTAATTGTCAATGTTTGATGATAAATATTGCTATGACTCAAATCATGCTCGATTATCATTAATCACCATCAATCATGCGCCATAGAATCCTATTTTCATTTCGCGTCAGATATACATCAAGAGATATAATCATTAAATTATAAACCGATAGCTTCATTTGTGGTTCACAGTTTTTGTTGTATATGTATATCTAATTAAATTTTTTATTTATATAAAAATTCTGGAATCATTTATCTCTTCGATGGAACTATTTATACACATAAAATAACTAATAAAATCTATTGTAAAATATTAATGCAATGCATCAAAGATTTCAGGCATGCTTCATATAATGACGATGTATGGGATTGCAAGTCTAGAGTAAATAAAAAAATATCGAGAATGACATACTTATATATCGTATTCTACGTTTTACAAGGTGACTGGAATTAGATCTTGTTTACGACATCGAGAACTGGATATCTTATATAAGAGTACTAGTAGTCGCCGTGCAAAAGTAATTAAGTATCGGATTACATGCAAGGACACAAGGGAATACATCATTAATCGTCAGATAATATTCGAGAAGAAATTTGCATATTATAAAAATATCCGTTACATAATAATAAATTCTTTATTTTTAATGTTGGATTAAACGCAGTATCATAACACGATTGTTAAAACTACTACGATGTCAATGCTTGTAAAAACTTAAATAAAAACAGAGAAAAGATTGAAGAAAAAAATAAAGTGCTACAAGAAAAACTGACATAAAAATAACATTTTTATATTTCACCAGCATTAAAATTTGTGGCGCTAAACAGTGAATACTTAATCAAACATTCGAATGTATTCGTTTATATCAATCTTCACCTCCCATGGAGCGCACTAAGAGCGCGATGGCATGCCATATAAATAAGCAACGGGTTTACGTTAACTGCAATTTTACGGACTCCCGCTAGTATCTAAATTGATATGCGTAAGGAAACCCCGTTTATTTTGATTTGTTACGAGCGAAACAATCGTGCTTGGAAGCACGATATTATTTCCGACATTGATCTACAATATTCAAGTTGTATTTCTTGTTATACAAATTCAACATTTGTGCTGAGAACGAAGTTATTATTCTCTTTTTCTATTTTTAATGAAATGAGAACGTTGAAGAAAACATCGCGAAATGAAAAAGTGAAGTTCTGTGGCATTTTTATTTTCAAAAAACTTTATAGAAAGTTTTTTCTTAGACCAGCGATTAAATTCTATGTAAAATGTTGCCATTGTTAAACCGGATTCAGACCACGCAAACGAGCGAGAACAAATGTGAGTGAAACAACTTACTTCGATGAGTGTTTCGTTTACTCTCGTTTATTTGATCTGGATCTAACTTTACACATCGCAATATACACGATAAAATGACGTTAAGTTAATGAATGTATGCAATGAACAATGTATTAACATTCTTGCATTTGTACTCCGAGAGAATTTACGACTGAAGGTCTTTAACAATTTCCTCGGAATTAGAGCATCGCGTAATATCTGTTTGAAGAAATATAAGAAGCGTTAAACGCGATACACTATCGCGTAATGTGTACTTTAATGTATCGCATAATATAAAAAAAAAACACTTTGTGTACACAACCTGTTATTGACATTAAAGAACGTTATGATGTTATAAATTCTTTTACTCCTCTGAATGTAATCACGTGCAATTGGCATGCAGTTCACGTGTGCGTGTGACCGCGCGTGCGCGCGTGTTGTGTTAAGGCGTGTTAAAAAAATAATTAAAAATTTTTTGCAAATCCTGATGTTTCATCGGGACGTAAAAGCGATTCAGCGGATGAGAGAATAAAATCGTGATATTTAATTGCATATACTATTCATTAGTGAACAAAAATTTCATGAAACTGATACAGCAACATCGCGGCATGATTAAAAAGGTTAATTTCCTCAGTGTATTTATGTAATAACATGCAGTAGCGGTATATAATCGCAATAACGATTGTGATAATCGAAGTAATTACGGTAATAGCATGAGACTCGAGACCCCATTAATTATATATAACATAATCTCGCTGTAATATCCGCACGTGAAAAAAAATAATTTTTTTCACACATTATCTTCCGCGAGTATTCTTAAATGTTTTTATTGCGGAACGGTGAAGGAGCGGGGGAGTCGAAGTGCACCGTGATAAACGCGCACATTGGGGGAGATCATGGGTATACTAAATCCAACAACAATTACTAGCTCTGTCGTGCGGCCGCTAGAAGTCCTTGTTATCCCGTCACAATAGAGCGACCCAATATTTCAAACACGTTTTTCCCCCTTAAACAACCTTCAGTGAAACTTCAAAATGACGATATATTGTTCACGAAAGAACTATTGAATATTCCCAAACAATACAAAGAACAAATACACGCTAACTTGCAAAATGTAATATGAACAGTTAAGTTAATTTTTCCTCAAATTAATTTTATCGATATTCGCCACAACTTTTACATTAATGCATTGATTTTTACATTAATTCATTGTTATATAGAAAATTTAATATAAATTAATTGAAAGGTATTTCTTTGAAGCTCATTTTCAAAATTTTAATATAATTGATAGAGTTTGACTATTTTTCAAAGAGTTTAAAAAACATTCTGATACATTTCTAACAATTCTGGCAATTAAATATAAAAAATAATGATGTAAAGATATACAAGAGGCTCCTTCCGTAAAAATTGATAAGATGCTTTCTGTAATACTAAAAATCTGTAAAATAAGATTTTGCCAGTTGAAAATCTAATGAACGTTGAAAGGATTTTCGTTATTATGTATTTCCAACTCTAAACTTATCAAATATCAAATCCATAAGAATCCGATATAAAGCAGAAAAGAAACGTAAAAGTTTTCTTCTTTGTAAGTATTAAGATGTAACCATTAAGAAAATTTCCCAGACGGATCGCAAATTTAAGACGTGCTGCAGTATTTCCAAGTGTCTTAGATTTTATATTGCTGTTAAAGCTGCAAATACAAGGAGAAGTACGAGAATCGAATTAACTTCCGGCGCGATGTTTTTCCTTCGACGCTCAGCCGCTCGTCGCCCTTATTTGACGACGTCCGAGGAATTTGAAGTAGCTCTCTATACATAGGAAGAATTATTATTCGAAGCACGATAAGGTCTCATAAGTCTTACATTACGCGCACACGACGGGGATTGTAAATCGCGCTGACAAGGCATAATGATTTCAACGTGATCGTATTAAAAATTCATAGTCATCCCGCTATGTCGTCTCGTCCATTATGAAAGATCGATGGGGATTTAGAAAGCTTCAACTCAATCTGTTCCTTTCGCGGTCCATTCAACCCAAGCGACTCGCCTCATGCGTGAGTGAAAAGACAGGAAGAGAAAAAACAGTAGGGAAGCAAACAAACCCAGCAAATGAATCGAAAAATGGGATCCCAGAGTCCCTTTTTTTACATTTGATATGTATGGAGGAGTAACGAGACAAAAATATAAGGAGATAATATTGTCCATGCCGCTTACGGATTTGAAAGCCCGGGAGTTTTGCCTCGACTGTCTCTGACTTTGCAAATGCACAAGATTTCTTTTACGCGTCGGAAAAAGATAAATAAAGCTGTAGAGTACGACGGGACGAGAAAGTTGCACGGGGATAAATTCAAGGAAGTTAAAATAAGCACCGGCTAAAACGCCTTATCGTTTTGATTGACGACTCCGACGTCGACCGCGCTTCGTTATGACGCTTGATAAGTCCTCGAAGCAACGTCACTAATGATCCGAATGTATAAAGAGCGTTATGCACGAAATAAAACATCCCTTATGTAGAGAGAAAAAGAGAGGGAGAGAGGGAGAAAAAAAAAGTCCCGCGTGCCCCGGCCATTATCGGTCACGTAGATCTCCATTGCGTGCTGCTCCTATATCCTAAGGCCACAGTCAACGGTGCCACACTCGGAGTGGACTTTAAATCAGATTACAGTGTGCACTTTCCCGCCAACAGAAGTGAAAACACGCACGTATACGATGTAATATGTGTACCAGGGATGGAGGGAGGCGGACAAGCCGCGTCCAGTCGAACGTACGTTTCGCGTTCTAGGAAGAAACCCGTAAAATTACACGAACAGTTATGTATATATAACGCGCGGAATAATTAATACCTTGAAAAGGATTGATCTCGCGGTGAAAATACCACTAAAACATTTCCACGCGACCCTTTCATGTCCGCTCGGTTACGGCAATATCCGATGCATCTCTCTCATCTGCGTTTATATTGGTGGTGCATAATAAGCCTAGAGACTTAATCAAGGTAAGTGCCCTTTATGGAATGTACATAATGTAGCGCTGTCTGTCAACGTAACACGTAGCTATTTACGGCGCAAAACTGTTCTTGTTTTATCTTCCATTAATATAGTGAGGTCAATCTATTCCCTACACAGATATTAAGTATCAAGAAAAAATTAAGTTTTCGCTTTCAAGATTCATTTTCTTTTAATGTCTTAATTAATGTAATAACTTTGCAGCCGTCATTTTTATCCATTATGGAGGCAAATTATGAAAAATATTTCTGCGAAAAGATTCACGCTCTATTTTCTTCCTCATTACGTTTATCATAAAATAAAATTAATCTAGCATTATTATGCCAACTTATGAAAATAATTTAGAAATATGCTAATCTTAAACTTGCACACACTAATTACATTTCCCATAATTCCCATAATAGAGTATAAATATGTAATTGATAATAAAAAATTAACAATACTAATTGAATATAATCTCATTTGTATTATATATCTTAATAACCACAATATACTCTATGACAATCCATGTAAAGCAACAAATGCTGGTCTTGAAATATAATAAATAAAAAAATTCTAGACATTACGTGTCTAACCGACGCCATTTTTTTAAAAGATAAAATGTTCTCATGGCCAACGCAGCACTTTTAAAAAACGTTGCCTTTTAAATTGCGCTGAATTGTGCTAAACTTGTGCTGACTAGCACCGTAAATAGTCTCGGTAGATCCCATAAAGCTTCTCCAAAAACAATACCAAGAAAAATACTTTTCGTATATTTCTTATTCGTTTTGCTACTGGCTTTAATTAATTTAATTTAATAACGTATATTATGCGTATTACAACAAATTAAAAAAAAATAATGCTCGATACAAGCTGTGTATAAATATATCATATCATTCACTGGAAATTTCTTCATGGATATTATTTGCAAGTTAATAATGTATCATGCATTAACATAATTTGTTTAATGCTAATAATTATGTATATATAAAGTAAACAATATATGTATATAATATATAATACATATTGTTTAATAATTTATTGAAAATAAATATCTGATATTAAGGAATTATTAGTGTATCTAATTATAGGTTCATCATTTTATCTACGAGAATTCTGGTTAACCCGCAAATCTTGGCACGTTTAAGATCCACTAAGGAGGATCGGCGCGCTAACTCGGCCGACTTTAGCACGCTCGAGACCCGAGGAAAAAGCGACGGTTTCCGGATTTCCGCGAAAACGTTCCGCGTTCGCCCGACGTTTCTATTTCTGCGGGTTGCATTTTCCAACAAGGAATGTCACCGTCGTCGTCTTAGCATCAGTATAAACGTAAACCACCGTCTCCGATCCCGTCGGAGATAACGTCACAATGAGCGACAGAAACTTGCTGACTTCGAGGAAACGTTTCACCGCCGGGCAATAGTAATGTCTGCGTACCGATACACACGAAAACGTACGGACCACACAATTCAGTAAGAGTTTCATTTCTACGATAAATTACGAAAGCTTCGTCGCCAGTCGCAAATTCCGTGATTCGTCAATCGAAATAAGGTATTTGCAACTTTTCTACGATAATAATCGTAAAATGCTCCTAAAACTGCGTAAATCATGAGCAGGTATCCACAAACCTAGAGAATGACCTTTCGAAGCGCGCCGGGAATCGGGCTCTTCTCGGAAGGTCGATACTTTATTTTAATGTGCGTGATGCAAACTGGCGCCATATGACAGTCATGTATAAATAGTCAGATTTGTGAACGAAGGATAAATAACATTAAATCTTAAAAACGCATGCTGAAAGCAAATATGTCGTTTATATATAATTATTTGATCAAGCATTGACAAAAAAATTGTTGATTTTACTATTCTCTTTGCATGAGAAATCTTAAACAGAGCTTTTTAAAGACAAAGTTTTAAGTCGTTTTAAAAGTTAGACCTTAATAATAATGCAGAGATAGGGAAAAGTGACGAAAATAATTTTGTTATTTATACATAACAAGTTAAATGTATTATCTAACAATAGAGACCCTGGCTTGTGTTATATAGATGGGGTAACCAAGCTATTATCTAAAAGGAAGGCCATGTTTCGCGCTAAAAGCAGGTCTAGCTATCTTTAACATGTATCTACGTTAAATTTGAATTTAAAGTCCATAAAGTAGAAAGAAATTTGAAGTAATATCTGCTCACGCGCATGTTGCTTGTTTTTTTCATCGTTTTTTTTACTACTGTGTAAATATGATAAAAACTTATTCAATTTCTCATCTTTTCTGTTCTCGAGAAGAAGAATCTGAACTTTGGACATAAATTGTTGGCTTATTTTATGCCACATCTATTTCGATTCTTTGCTCTTTCTCTTCTTTCATTATAAATATCTATTCCTATTGCGATTTTCCTTTTTATCACCTTTTGTTTATTTTAACACGGCAGTTTGAACTTTCCAAAATCGCCGTGACTGATAGCACGTTACATCGTCATATCTAAATTCGGAGCCTCCCAATTATTTTCTACCTGACACATTTTTTCAGAATGATAACATAGGTGTGGTAATGCTGGAAGGTTTGTTACGATAAAACGTACGATTACAGGACACGCATGGTTCTCGAGATAGGGCAACAGTGGACTCGATGCCTCGTATGATTCATACGTGGTATGAGTAACTTTTATCAGAAAACGTCTCCTAGCGCGTCGCAACGGTTGGGAGTAGAGGAATGCGGCGAGGGGGCTCAAGAGAGTTCAATGACGTAGGCGATTTATAGCTAGAACGAATAGCCATGGATCGAACATGCCGATATACCTCTACATGTAACTAAATAGATCGACACACGTTCTATTATGTTTCAAGTAACATAATATAAACGGTAATATACGTTAAAACACAAATATGAGTATCATGTTGTAGCAGGTAAACAGTTATAAACGGATATATTTCAGCACGCAATGTTTTTCATACTGATTGTGAATATTATTATTACAAACATGAAGAATATATCGATCAATTTCGTTCCATTTGTTAACACTATCTCTAAACATCGATATCTACGATTGGGGGCAAAACTGTGAAAACAATTTCGAGAATTGTAATATATTTAACTAACCATGTTTAATCTTGAAAAAAATCACAATGTAAATATCGAGTCAAAAATGAGTCAATCTTGTTTTAACGTAGCACAGCTTTATTTCAACGTGAAATCGATAAATAAAAAAGCCTCATGTATTTCCGTTCAGGATACGATCGGCACATATAAAAATATCAAACTGTGATTTCGAATTTTCAGGCACTGAAATGACACACATCCGTTGGAACGTTTATTGAAACGGAAATGAGCGTTTCAGGTCCGTTCGTTCACTATTCGCCCGAGGAATAAATCACCGCGCTGAGATAAAAATCTATCAAGACACAACAGCTTGATGAGTTATTAATTTCCATTTATAATATCCTTTGATTTTTTGTGTCAATGTCAAGTTTCAGCTTGATCTTTACATTTTAAAACTTTTCAATTGAAAAAAATTATTGCTTGTAAGTATATAATTTATTATCAGATATATCATATCATTGATATGATAAGTTCTAATCACATTTAATCGTAAATATTTCGAAATGAGTGTATACATGTAATCAGTACACTCCCAAATGGTATCGCTTCAGCGACTTTTCCTGCGAGTTATTTTTGACGTACTTCAACAAACGAAAGCACTTTGTCGAAGAAATTGACTTTTCTCCTCGCGCTCAAGGATCTTCTAAATTGCGAGATGAGATCTCATAATTAAATGCTCTACGAAATTGTCGACCCTTGCTCGCTACTCAGCGGCTCAATTGTCATTTTAATAGAACGGTTCGGTTGTCTCGACTTTCAATGAAGGGAAGGAAGGGCTCGTACAAATAACTGCGTTTATAATATTGCAAAGCGGATCTCGTTCCCAGGAGAAAGTTCCTCGAACTTGATAATAACGCACACTCGGAATCGACAAACGCGCACCAATTATGCTGGCAAACTGGCTCCCAGCTCTTGTCATCTCCGGAAGCAATAACGACATTTATTTACAAAACGCGCGGTAAACTTCTCGCCAATTATCGTATTTTATAATCGAAATAATTTAACGACATTTGATTTAAAAAAAAAACGGCTCCACGGTAAAAATTTGCAGGGAAAAAAATCACGCCGTTTCAAATAAAAATTTATACATCGGCGAAAAAGCAAACGCGCGATGTAAGTAGATAGTAAAAACCAACGATGATCGAAACGGATTCTTATCCGGTCTCTGCCGAAGAATTCGATATCTTATTTCATGCCGGTTGCAATAGATTGATCGGTTCTGCAAAAGAATTGATATCTCACTTCGAAACTGTTGCCCCGAACAACAGTGACTTGCGGAAGATTGATACATGTAGAGTAAACATTGAAGGAGCGCACTCTGCCAGACCTTTTTTATTACGCGAGGGAAATTTATTTCGTCAATCCCATCTTTTTATTAAGTATCGCGAGTTCTAACAACTTTTCGGAAAACGTGCTATTTTTCGCACGTTCGTTTCAGATGAAACAAAAGCGTAACTAAATTTTCTCTCATGTCCCGAGTTTTTTTGAAATCATACGTTCTATAATACATGAAGTTTTGAATTTTTACGTTACCCGAAATAATCCCACTTTCCAATTTTAATCCTTCGTCGCGCTATTTTTTGTAACGACTCGGCGAGAGGAGTTTTGAGAGACTCCAATATAGAAAAAAATCAATTTATATCTTTTTACATCAAGAATGCAAATATTTTCTTTGTTTAATTAGATTTTCGAGTTCGTGTAGAATATAAGAGAAAAATCTTATTTTAGAATTAATATTTATTAAAGACCCTGCACGATGATTGGAGGATTAAGCAACAGTGAAATTATCGATCTCTTCCAGAGTTTAAACGAAAGATTTTCATATAATTTATTAACAGTTGCATAGCGGAGTATAGTTTTTTTTAGTTATCATCTCATCGCATACTACATATTTAAATAAAAGTATGAAAGTATCAAAGGTATAAATCACTAATTATACTGCGAAGCAATTTCAGTTATTGTATAAATTATAAACATTCGAACTCTAACATTTAACTATGTTTAGAAATACGTGCCGATATCAATCACTGACATATATTTGAATAGGTTTGTGAAATTCGCACTCCATGCGAAATGCGAATTGTTATAAAATTAATACGGTTTTTTATTGCCGACAATTTGTTTACATTTGTTCATAAATAATCGTTTTCAATCCATCTTACAAAAAAATTAAAAACATTCACCAGCACTCCCAAGTGTATTTTAAAAAATATTATCTATGGATTCCGATTGTTCATCATTTGTCCACGTTTGTCCACGAATCAAACGCCGTATCAATTTTGTCAAAAATTCAGGGTGCCGACTTTACGGGGTCTGTTTGAGTAAGACTATCAACCTATTTTGTCAATTTATTTTATGCTTTCAATGCGCCTCGATAAAATAGTACGAAACTATGTCCCGAGTATTGGGCGCCATTGCTATTCAATGATGCAGTCGCGATATCGAAATGCGCTACGCATAATACATTTGGTCGTACAATCACGATATTCCCAATCGGGCAAAACGTCCAAGATTTACACTACATAATTTAGATATCGCGGACGCAATTATTATTTCCGCGTAGACGGCCGATAACCGTTTGATATTCGCATTTCAAACGACCGTGTTCTCATCCAACATTTAAGAGCGTTTGAAATATTCCTCATCGTCACGTTAATGTCGTCGTCGAACGCGCGCGCGTTCCACTGTCAAGTCATTCCGGAGCAGCGGAATTGCATTTCGACAGTCCCGGATACCATCCCGCCTCGTTGCACTCTGCCTCGCATTCCGTTCTTTCTCGCGCGACACGAGGTCTCGGGACGGATGAATGTCGGAAAATCCGCACGCGCGGGGACGCGGCGGAGCCCGGAGCTCGGCTCGCGCCGTCGGAAGAGTCGAAGACAACGGAGATTCAACGTGAGATCCGCGCACGAGGGGATTCGCTCCGGACGGGATTCCATTCCGGGCCGCGGCCGCGTTACCCGATCGCGCGCGCGGCGTGCGACGCCTCGTGTGCCACGGACACGAGCCTGCTGCGATCGGTAGTCTCGTGCATCCGAGCAGGAGAGCGTACCTGCGAGAGATCGCGCGCGCGCGCTCACATACACACTCACGCCATCGCGTACGGCTGAACGGCTGCGAGATGAGCGGATAAACTCTTTGTAAGCGGGAAGAAAAAGAAGAAAAGATCGGCACTCACCGTCGTCGTCCCCGTCCGCCGCGCCGGCACGTATCCGTTAATCGAAGCGGCGGCAACTTCACGCCGTCGGCTCCGGTCACCTTCCTCTCGTTTCCTCTCTCGTTTCTGCCTCGCGTGGCTCTTGTTGCTCGCCTTATCTCCCGCGCCGGCCACAAAGGACGCCGCACGCACCACCGCGATACTACACGAGGCTACGAGTTGCCCTCGGCACTACTCTCTCTCTCTCTCTCTCTCGGCACTCCCGAACCGGACTCCCGACGAGCGCGCGTTTCTCGGCCCGCGTCGTTCGAAAACGTCGCGCACAGCGGCGTCACGTCATCCCGCGCGCACTGGAAACACACATATATATACACACACAGGCGCGTCGTAGCACTAAGGACGAAGCAGCTCGGGGGAGGGGGGGGGGGGAAGATCGGAGCCGGACGAAACAACGGGCGCCGCGAGGATCCTTGATGACCGCGCGCACGCAACGATACGAAGTAATGCGCGAAACAGGAATACAGAGTACCGTCGCACCGGTGCGCACCGCGGAGCGTAGGAATGCGCTCCCACGAGAACGATCTCTCTCTCTTTCTCTCTCACACGAGCACTGTGCGACGAACGAATCCGACGAGCGATCTATCAAGCTCGATGGCGATCTCTCGTCGAAGTGAGGGCGAAAGGAGAGAGAGAGGACGGGAGAGATCGACGCGACGAGACGACTACACGAGTTACGCGCGCTGCTGACTGCGGCAGACTGAGCGTCGGGACGCGGCCGAGGTGCGCGCTCGCGACTGGCGCGCTCCTAGCGGCCAATGGCGGCCTGGCTGGGCGACGACGCGACGCGCCTTTGACCGGTCCTCGCCTCGCGAATTGGAGTAACGTACGCACGATCGCGGCGATGCGTAAGAGCGAGCGCTCGTGGATTTTTCTGATATGCCATCGTTTCATCAGCTAGCTGTTCTAGACGAAGGAACGAAGCCCTTTTTTTCCCCCGAAAAAGAAGAAAATGCCGGGACGTCCGCCGACAAAATACGTATGTAGTGTCGAACAATCCAAGACCCGTATCCGGCGTAATGGAATTGTTTCGCGAATTCTGAATTGATTATTCCCCGGCGGCAATGCCGAAGTACATGTAATCTATCTCGCCGGACGCGGATCGCTTAATGAAGGCCGCTTTTACGGCATCTCTCGCGCTCGTTTCTCTACGCGAAGTCGATTAATTTTCTTGACGATATTCCGCTGTTGTTTACGACGGAAATTATCAACGCTGTTGACAAAACGCGCGCCAAACAAGGAACGAGTAAATTCTCGTCATTCAAATCTCGATATATTAAACGTATATAAATTTAGATTCCGTATTTTAATACTCCATGTTGCTATTTGTCCGTAATAATTTACGTATTTGGCAACGTTGTGTTTACACAAACCGAAGGCTCGCTGTACAAACGCCTCATGTAAAACAAAACTATTCATTAATAAATGCATGTGTATCTTCAGTCACGCGGAATGTAATTATTAATTAGCGAACCCGGGAAAAACAGCGAATAGCCGGTTACGTTTTTAACGTTCAACGATGTTAAACGTTTATTATCAGACTTTACATATTACAATGTAGTTAAGTTCGTGTGTAAGCGTAATTCCATGCAGTGCGGATATAGCGGCGATTAATTAAACTTCGAGTCTCCTGCAAACGAATAACACAATGCACAGAGTACGGTTGCCGTGCCGACGGAAACAAGTTAGATATTTTATCACTGCGTTGAATCTATCTCATTAAAAGGACGCAGTAAATAAAACACCCTCCCGATCTCTCAATGTTGCAAATACGGAGACGCTACGCTGTAAATACTTTATCGACTTTTTTTCGAAATTTCGCCTTACGTGCCTTATCTCATGCTTTTCCCACTGACACAAATTTCTTGTTAATGAAGTTTTAATGAGAGATCGATTTGACGTAAGAGTAGTTTAATCAAAGTAATAAATTCTGCCTTGGTTCAGCGATCAAATCTCCATCAATTTGCAGAAAATACAATGTAACCAATTTAACGATGATATGAAAATTGAATAATAGAGAGGCGGGTGGAACAATGCCCTAGCAATTGATTTTCAGTAATTGATATATAGAGTGTACATCAATTACTGAAATTTTTACATGCTCCCACTTTTTCTCTTTCATTAATTCCAGATCGAGTTAGAAAATGATTTTCGAAAAAATTTTTGCAAGTACTATATTGTGAGTTTTATATTCCTTCGTACGCGATTTTTAAACAACCTTAAAATTCTTTTTTCCTCAATTTCCGCGTTAAGTCATATCATATTATTCGTGCAATATGTCGTGCACGAATGCCCTTTCCAATATAACAATGCTGCGACAACGTACAAATTTTATTCTGACGTAACTATGGGTGGGCGAGATAAATACCATTTATTAGTACCAATTGAATAAATTATGTTTCATTCATCGCACCCTCCGCTCGCTCGCATTCCCACCGTTCATCCTCCTGTCCCCTCTATCATCCTCTTTCAATCCTTTCCACTCATTTGCCTTCTCTCCGTTCTCGCTTTAAGCATGCAGTAATTTGTTGCAATGGCTAATAAACTATCGAAGCGTGTTCCAGTTTAAAAAAAAAAGGAAAATTAATTGCACGTTTATGTAAGGAAACATATTGATATTTTTTGAAAACATATTGATAACGAATTAAATTAAATTAGATTTTAATTATCCATACGAGTTAAAAAATTTTATTTTATTTTTGTTATGTCGCTTAACTTTTATATCTCATTGTAAGATTATTAAAAGAAATATTTTTATTATACATATACATGTATTTAATTGTATAAAAGATAATTAGATATTATCTATACATTACACAATAAATAGACTTGATGTCAAAACGAGATAATGTTCAGCGATGGATATATGATAAATCAATATAAAAGGTATTAAATTTCCTCCATGAACATTAATTTAATTATTATAAATCGCATTATTGTAAATATTGCGGATTAGGTATGTTTAACAATATAGATGAATGGATACCGAGCTAAATATGAGATTTATAGAATCTGTTTTATCGGATATTTCGCATCATATGAAACATTTATTAAGCGTTCGCTTTATTATGACCAGTCTTAAGAGAGATCAAAATGAGTACCACGTCAAATGGAACCACCATCACACAAAATCGAAAGAAAGTTGCAATATCTTATGTTTTACCAAAAAGTTCTTCCATTTCAACATTAACATGATTGATGATTACTACAAATATTAGACAATTATTGATAGTAAAGAAATCCAGATTATATTAGTTGATGAATTTTCAATTATCTCTTGTACAGATAAACACATTTTTTAATAATTTTATTGGAAGATTTCTCTACTCTCTATTACTACTCTAATCATATTTTCAATCTCATAATATCTTCAATTATTATTTTAATATTTGCTGGCAATTACTGTCTTCAACATTTTATTATCGAACAGAAATCATATTATAAGCAAAATCTTCTTCGTCTCATCTACTTCTTCAGCCAATTTTTTAAAAATAGAAAATATGCGATTGATAAAAATATACGCATATAGTATTTAATATTTCTTTCGATCGGGTTTGCAGTCGAGTAAACCGATATATTGTATGTCATTTCAGTTTAATCGAACCAGTGAGATGGCCGGACGCTGCGACACACAGAATACACATACATTCGCATTGCACATATGCAAGTAAGTTGATAATAAATTTGTGATAGCAGAAATATGACAGAGAAGAGCCGTAAGCCAGGGACATCGTAAAATCCAGAATAGCTTTTACAAGACGTAATGTTACATCATACGTCCAACATATGTGCAGGAACGAAAGAATCTAGCTGAAATAAAATGAGCAAACTTAATTATTCTCAAAAAGACCATTTATTAATTGAAAGTCATAAAAATTAGATACTTACTTATTAGAAAAGATGTGGTATTAAATAACATATTTCTTTTAAAATTATCATTAAATTAATAACGTTCAAGAGAATTCATTACTGACAGATAAAATCGATACAAAACTGTGCCATTTGCGTCAGTTAATATTAATTAACCAATTACTGGCTCTTCGTTAAGGACGATTCAACGCAATGTGGTAGACACGTGCGACAGATGGGAAAGTAAATAATGAGGTGCTCTGTAATGAAACCTTTGTAGCAAAAGGAGCTACGGCAATTTTTCAGACTTGTCTCATAGTTGTCCTTCTGCGTGAAAAGTGGAAGCAACACTCAAAATAAAGGCGTACCGAATTGGAAGCATTTTTATTACTTTTAGAAAAAATAATCATACTAAATCAAATGTTAGAGACAATTAAATATACATATAAATCTAGTATAAATATAAAATAAATATAAATATACATGATGATGACATAATCTAATAATATATAATATGTGATATTGTTATTACATAATATAATACATTACATTGTAATGTATTATATTATTTTTATTTATAAAACCAATAAAGTCGAATCAATTAATGTATTTGCATTAAACATTATGTACTAACGCGATAGATGTAAAAAAAAGTCTAATTAATTATTTTCCGATGTTCTATAAGAATTGATAATGCTGTTTGTAGACCCTGATAGGGTGGTTTCTTAAACTTATAGAGCTAATGTTCCAGTTACTTCACACTGTTCGGAACTATCAAGAGAATGTAATTAAGCGGAGAATGTGGATTATGTCACGCGTATTAAACTCGAGGCACTCGAAATACCTACCGTGAGGATGCTTAACGATGCGCATATCTTATTAAAATATTTACTCGATTTAAACATGCCATTATATTTTATCTGTAATCGCAATATTTTAATACAACTTTATAAATAATTTAGAGAGATACATATATAATATATTATTTTATCTCTCCTACAATTTTTCATAAAAATCTAATTTTCTAAATTCAAGAAATTATCTTAACGAATTAACCTAGATTGTTGAGAATAAGCACAGCTATTTTTAAGATAGAATATTAAATAAACATTATAATATTAATATTATAGTAGAACATTATATATAATGTTAAATAGTAGTATTTTAAGCATATTTTGAAATAGTAATTTAATTTGAAAGAATTTAAATCTTGTGCAAATATAGTCTTTTCTCAACACAGTTCACTCTAAATGCGACGTAAACATCACTGTTTAATGAAATTTTGTACTTTAATTAAATTACTTTAATAAGCATCATACTTCTTGACAAAGAAATATTTTAATAATTGGACAAATAACAAGGGATAATGAATCTCGATAATAAAATTAACAAGTGACAAGTAAAAAGAGGCTTTGAGAGTTCAACGCGGTTGACAGTACGTAAGTTAACGTTATATTAATCTTTAATAATTAATAAGATACATAATTATAAATTGGACGTCTTGGTTCCTCTTTGAAATCATCTTCAGTGATGCGATAACAATTAAATCAAAACAATCTCACGTTTTTTAGCGAGAAATAAGTGAGTCCTGACGTGAACGTTTACTTCTTCATAATTTCTCAAAGTCGCTTTTTACTGGTCATATATTAAGGAAATATTTATCGAATTTGATTAGGCTTCTAAAAATTACAAGAGTTTGATTTAATTTCCTAATTTCTTAATTAACTATTAGAATTAATATAAGAATTTTTTAAAATTAGTACCGAATATTTTTTCTGTTATGTCATCAAGAGACGCGTCTCGCATCGTATATTATAACAATAAAGATAGTCTTAATAATGATTCAACAATGAATTAATATATAATTGATAGAAACTGAAAGTCAAATAAAACTAGAGGATTTTATCGAATTCTAATTTAACTTTTAATATAGATGTGCAAAATATTTTTTTTACTTATTTAGAATTTTAAAAACGTCCTAGGTTTAATATATTAAATAATATATCTTTTTAAACAGATAACTATTATTAACTAAAAACTTTTGATATTGATATTAACAAGTAATAAGAAAAAAGTGGACTTTGAGATTAAATGCGATTAGCTGCCCGAGAAAAAAATGAACTTATGTAAGTGCTATGTAAGTTATAAAATCATATATAATTGGCCATGTATAATTAAATCGAAAAAGATCTGATAACATATGTAATTTTATTTAATTATATGTTATAATATCCGAAATTTGATTCGATATGATTTTATTTTTATATTATTATATTTGAGCAGATCTGTTTCCATGTATCCTTAGATCTAGCTGAATATAGTTATAATTCGGCTAGATCTGATTATATATAAAATAGATCTGTCTAAATATAATAATATAAAGATAAAATCATTCGCGCCAAATTTTGGATATTATTATATATAATCATATAAAATTGTATATTTTATAAAATCTTTTCATATCTAATTATATATTTACATCTGATCATATTATACCCATTTTTTCTCGAGTGTGTCTAAGTTAATTTAACATTCAATTTAACAATTCAATACAAAGTTACACTCTGACGAGTATTAGGTTTATTCAATCTCAAGATTAAATAAACAAAAACAATATAATTTTCAATTTGAGAGAAAATACTAAATTTTGCTATTTATGCTCAACTTATATTTTATATTTTACTCTCTTTATACGATCCGAAAAATAAGTTTATTGCATTATATGTTAAGTAATCTTAGGAAATGAATTTGCAATGAAAATATATCTTATTACATCCCATAGTATATTTTTTGTATATTTTTTCCATTTGTGCTTAATGTTTTTTTTCTTTTTACCCACTTATTTCGATAAATATTTTCTCAATAATTATTCAATCTTTTAATTAAAATCACTTATTTTTCGCATTTACTCAATTATAACAAATTTTTTTAGAACTTTGTGGGAATATATGATCTTTGTTTATATGATCTTTGTGCACAATGATGCTCGTTATTGAGTTTTGACTATCATTATACTAGTCGCTTATTTTCATTATTCTAGCTGACTCTCTCTCTCTCTCTCTCTCTCTCTCTCTCTCTCTCTCTCTCTCTCTCTCTCTCTCTCTCTCTCTCTGATTTTTCTTTTTCTGATTTTTCATCTTTTCGTATATTTTAATATTCATACTGTCTCACAGTCCTGTTTCAAGATCCTTTACCGATTACTTCGTTTAATGTCGAGCGTTTGATTACACAACATAGCCGGAAGGGACGATGTTTAATTTCTTCGCCTCTGCATAAATGCCACTATAAGAAGCATTAAGGATACACGAGCAGATTGTTAATGAGGGTGTGCGCAAGTATGTACACATACACACATACACACAAATACATATATACAAGCTTACGTGCGTGAACGAACGAAGGGCTGTTAGTGACAGTGGCTTTGTAAAACCACCTCCTAGCTTTCAGTTTTACAATACACACCACCCCCTTTTGTAACCCCCGGTAAAACGATGCGCGCACGGTTACGTTAAAGCGGAAAGAGGCCACGCTTTTCAATAAGCGGACTGCCGCGCTACGTCTCGCCGCGAGAACGGCACAATTA
Source organism: Tetramorium bicarinatum (assembly GCA_928718305.1). Taxonomy (NCBI): domain Eukaryota; kingdom Metazoa; phylum Arthropoda; class Insecta; order Hymenoptera; family Formicidae; genus Tetramorium; species Tetramorium bicarinatum. Next base: position 12,578,260 of record OV788329.1, read on the forward strand.
GTTATTACTGTGATCCACAAACCGGCGTTATTATCTTAAAAGCCGCTACTTCGTACAATAGCCGGAAGTTTTCTCGGGGGAGAACGCTTCCGCGGAAAGTTGAAATATTAGCAGTTCCGTAAATCGTATCTCGTAAATTTCGCTGCTTTCTTTATACGAAAAATTGCACATCAGTTATTAATAAGACAGCATTAATGCGCTGTGTTGTAAAGAACTTCGCATTATTTATCATCAGTAGGATTAGTGTTGATATTTTTATTTATCGTCCGAAAGAAGAAAATAAGTTGCGCAACATTTGTCTGATTTCGATTTCTAAAAATAAACGTATCCCTATCTATTATAAAAATAAATTGCGTTATAAAATGCTAGAAAATCTAATTCAAGTCTTATCGGAAAATAAATATTGATTAAAATAAAAAATGGAACATAATGAATGCAACAGCTGTGTGGAAAGAGAGTATGAAATCTGTTTTATGAAGAAACAGCTTGAAAATAATTTCCATGATGCAGAAAGTATTGGCAGTCTATTATTGATTTAAGTCGGATGTGGATAAGGCAGAATTGTTCCATAGAACCTGCTGGTAGATACTTGTATCTTCCTTTATAATTACATCATGTATAAAAATGATAATTACACAATCGCAATAATGTAAATCATATTGGAATCAAAGAATTCGCTCGGTGAACATGGTTTGGGACAGGATTTCTGAAATAACACACAAGCATAGATTCCATGGTAGAGTTTTACTTGCTTCTTATATTTAATAGGTATATAATGATTACAATCTAAGACTCTGCGTATAAATAGTATCCGCACAGGATCCTCTTTCAATGTATTCGTACACAATTAGCGCCATGCTTTTAATGTACCTTTAGTGCCAGCTTTGAGAGCTCATATACATACATCGATCGATTTGATAGTGTCGGGTGTACCGTCGCTATTATCGACGGTAATATCGTTAAAGTAACACACTGATCAACGGTAAACGTCCTCGTATCGGAAGGTATCTACATATTGCTACTGATTCCGAGTTCCGTAATTGCAGCCTGAATATGCACGTCGAGAGATTCGCTCGCGCTGACGCCGCTATGCTGATATCCATTGAGAAAGTAACACGTGCCCGATTCACTGGCTGGCATTCCCTTGGGTAGATTGTCCTTGGTCCGCGGTTCCAGTATGAATCCCGATTTTTGCGTTAAGCACCTGCAAATACATTTGCAACATGCACGTGAACGATGCGTGTATATACGTTGTGCATGTGAGAAGATAGATCCTGTCAAAATGCATACAGGTACGTAGTTGGACTGACGTTGACACGAAGTGGCTCGCTCGTGGACTCAAATTTATTCGCCAACGTGACGTTATGTCCAAAGAGACAGTATCTTGGCATCTTCTTGCCCACGACGCCTGCCAATACCATCCCGGTATGAATGCCGATGCGCATCTGATAGGGCAGCAAGCAGGACAGTGAGTCGATAACAGTTCTGTATATCGTATATTGGTGAATATAAAAAAGTTTGATGACAATCGCAAGAAAACATCAACAAGTAAAAGAAACGTAACTTGCTTTAAATGTTAATGCAACAGTGGATGTTTCGCGTTTCCTCGTATTTTCAAACCGGCCGCTTGTTGTCGTAGTTAAGAAATACTTTAAATGGAAAAAGTTTTAATAGCATTCAAGGCGAGAATAATAAACAACGAACTGTATGCTCGAATGGATATGTAATAATCAGAAATAATCTCTTAATTGAAAAACTTTGAGAGAAATATGGCATTTTCCGAGAAAGGCGGAAAGGTGAGATTTGAGAGTTGAAAGTTGAGAAATTGTACTAAACATTATTTTTAAATGTGAAATAAGAAAAAAGATTTATTAATATAATGAAAAATTGTATTTACAGAAGAAAATAAAAGTTGCAGAAAAATGTATTTGTAATATTTCTAATATCACGAGAAACATCATTTGTATATGTATAAGTGAAATACCATATTTTTTAAAATTTCATATTTTTTAAAATATTTTACATATTTTACATATTGAAGCATGAAACGTTGCACCATGAGCTTACTTAAAAACAATATTTCCATGCTACTATTAACGTTTGTATTCTAATGTGTTTTTCTCGCTCAGCGTAATGGAAGGAGAAACGTTGGTTGTAATATACCAAATTGCATAAAATCACAATAAAACTGCAAATGTTTACTATGCTATTACTGTCGATATTGTACTGAAAGAAAATTGCATTGCATGTAATCACGATCTTATCTGTAGTCGTGTAATCGTGGTAATACCTTTATTGGCTTGCCTTCGTGAGTCAGGTGATGAGAGCACGTTTGTATCATCTTTAGGCCCATCCAAGCAATTTGTTGTGCATGTGTATTGGTATTTCGATGAAGGCCGCATGCAACGCAGTAGGCATCGCCGATTGTCTCTACCTGTATTCATAAGAAGAAAAGTAAAATCAGCCTCCATTCATGCTAGCGTATAATAGCTGCTTTTATAGACTACGTTTGACATAATTAGAATTTCTCGATAAATTAAGCTGATGTTCGTGAAACAATGTACTTTTTTTACTCTATCGGCATTATATTGTTTGCTATTGTTGGAAAAATGAGAGAGCCGTTGATGATAAGAAATTATTTGCGAGATAAATTCAGTTCTCTCGCTGTCTCACAGATGGCAGCATCATACATTTTAGTGACTCGAGATAGATTGTAATTTACGATAGTTGATATTATATTTATAAGTGATTAACAAATAAAAATATGTACATATTGCTTCGGAAAAACTTTTGCCTGTTAAATTATTATCTTAATATATCAGAACATATGTAAATGCGATATATCTTTCAATTTTTATTAATTAAAAGGTTTAAAAATTGAATAATGGATATTCATTTTACTTTATTAACATAATTTAATAAATTAATAAATTAATAATTATTCAAAATGTATATCACTCCATACAGTGAAAGTATTATTTTCCATTTATAGCATACCTTATACACATCCAACTGACCGCAGTAAAGGTCAAATTTCTCATATAGGTTTTGAAGCATGTTGATGACCATCATTGGAGTCGTTGTCGCGCAGATAGACGTAAATCCGACTATGTCGCTAAACAGCATCGTGACGTCTGGATACGTTTTTGCCTCGATTGTTTCTCCTAAACGATTTGGATATCAATGTTTAATCGACAATATCTCATAAAATATAGTATATTCAAACCATACTGCCAGAAGTGATATTTATATAGATCATAGCTTATTGATAATTAATATAGCTACAGTTTTTATAGTTAGTTCTTTATATTAATTTTTTCCATTTTTATACGTTATTACATTATATTCTATTTTGAAAGTAAAAAGAGACAATATTAAGGAAAAAACAAAAATATTATATATTATAATCGAATATAGATTGTTGTAATTTACCCAGCCACAGACGTTTCGCAATATCCGGCGGAAATATAAGATGTAGAAGGCTGACATTCTTTTCTCTTTCCGCATCGACCGCCAGATTAGCTTCTTCTATAGAACTTTTCAATTTATCCATACGTCTCCTTAAGCCATCCTGAAAGAGGATTACACCATTGTATTTTGTGCGGATATCAGGATACGATAGCACAAAACATTAAATTGTTGTTTTAATTATATTAAATGCAATGCAATTATTATATATTATATATATTATTATATATATAATAATATATATAATAATATATATATATATATATATTATTTCATCTCAATGAAACAATAACAATAACATATGACCGTTGATGGTGCAAAATATAAACGTTTCAAACTTTTATATTAAGTAACACGGATGCTCAATTTGCGGCCACGTAAAATCAGCCATAAATTTACTCACCTGTGCCCTAGCTTGCTCGCCAACGAGTATAACGTCCCTTGTAGCGTCGTGAAGAGGGATATCAGAAATGAAGAGTCCTCGACCCGTTAAGCCCTCCAAACCATTGAGGAACGGTGAGCTCACAAATAAAATCGAGTCTGATTCTGGACAATGTACCATCTGACCCTTCATTTCCAGGCCCTGTAATAAGATAGAGTTATTTTTACAAATTCACCTTACCACCCGCGTGTTCGAACAATATTGGTAATCCACTTTGCGCGCAGCAGGCAGTCGTGAAATCGAATGATTTCATCGCCTAGTCTGCTTTTATTTACATGTTTGTGTTTTACATAGTACTCCGAGTTCGCGAGTAAGTTAATCATCGTTCGCAATCATGTTATGAACATACCTCCGCGGGATATTTATCGACGTCGTGCGGTCTCTGGAGGGTCAGGATAAACGGTGTATTCGCGCGCTTTAGGATCTCGTGAAAGGTCAGAGTGACGCCATGAGGTCGTGTGAAGACGAAATATGTCGATATTTCCCTGCCGAGCCGATTCAAATGGTGTCCGAAAATCTTCATGAAACCGACGCCGAGTTGAACGAGCTCCAGCTGACGATCGACGACAAAATGCCACGGAAACGCCTTGCAAAAGCTCGCTACCCCCATGCGGAGGTCCGTTGCTTCGGTTGAGAGTGGACGGAAAGTGGATGACACCACATCGCAGTCGACTACGCCCAGCTGTTCGCTGTAACGCTCCGGAGTAATCCGGTATCTGCAATATTTAAAGAAGTGATTGCAGATGCTGTCCTTTCTGTCACACGAGGAAGAAATATTCAATAAGAGAGCACGTCGGTCGCAATTCTTCCGCATATATCTCGGAGCAGTGTGAGCGTTAGAAACGCTGTTTTCACGATATCGCACAGTATTCCGAGCGTACGAATATCGAGATTGAACTCATACTTAACTTTCACATTTGAACACGCAGGGTTGACTGGTAAGAGAGTCAATACTTTTTATGATGATATAACCAGAGGCAATTACCGCCGCTCTGCGCGATGCTACGGCACGCAGATAAATGTAATCAAACCGAAACGTTTAATTAAACGCGGAAGTGTAAGCGATGTGTGGTGACAATGTTTTGCACGTCATTTACATGTTCGCGCGTCGATCTCATCCTTTCAGAATTAACGTGAGACTCGGTAGTACCGCACCTATCATCAAATATTTGCCACTGAGGAGAATCAATATTTGTTCAAACGAAAGGTTTGTACTCTCACGTGCTCTGCCTTTGCCTATCTGCACGAATTACATTCTACTCACGTGACATTATTTCGGTACACGCGATTTGGTGAGCAAATATTAAATACGCCATGCAAAAGTATACGAACGATATAATAACATTCGAAAAAATAAATCTATATTTTATTTCCTTTTTTTTCGGTAAATAATGAATGATATACAAATAAATGCGTACAAATTATTTGTGCAGGGAGTAATATTTGCGATATCGCGCAAGAGTCATTCGGTACATGGCATTTATTGGAGTTTATGTCACAGCGTATTCACGTTGATCAACGACAATCCTGAAATTTCATACGAAATTTCTCTATCTCTGCACTCATCAATATTTTATATTTATTTATACAGGGATCTAATCGCAACTAAATTGAAAATTTTCGGTGAATATTGAAAAGGCCATAATCATGTTGCATGGTCGATGTTGTGCCACCAATTTTCGCCGTATTTCTGCAAATCGTATTTCCAACGCTTGTATCGTTTTGATTTCATATTTTCGTTTGCTTCTCTCTCTCTTTCTCTCCTTTTCATCGTTTTACGAGTAGTCGTTGACTATCGTCGAGTCAGAATTGTGTCGCTTTAAAGTGAAGTAACACAGACCTCTGTATTCGTTGCCGCGGAAAACTCGTTCGCGCGTGACGTTTGATAACAATTTTTGTATTCTTCACTAAACGCAGAGATAGCCTAGAAAATTTTCTTTACCTCTACGTACCGATAGCATTCTTTATGCCTATTGCTTTCAAAATCGAGTTGGAAAGAAACGGAAATTAAAATCTGTGGATGAGTCTTGGGACCAGTATTTCCGATAAAAACGATATGACATACAGGAAAAAAGAATCCAGCTCGTCGGCCGCGATAAAGTGGGATAAGAGCTTCCAAAAGATTTACCTAAAAAATTTTGTATTGTAGGGATCCGGCAGTATATACACATCGGCTTTGTCGTTATAGAACTGCCTGGCTATGCCCTTCAGACTGCCCACCAGAAGATAGGCGATAGAAGGGTGGTCGGTGGTGAAGTGTAGTTCCAGCGCTTCCGGTGTGGCGATACACACAAACTCCGCCTCGGTATCCGATCCCGACTGATGCTGGACAACGTCGTTTACGCCGTCGAGTGTAGTCAGGAAAGCGGTCAGATCGTTCCCAAGGCAACGAAAGGCCCGTTCTAAGAGACCCACGCAAGCCCATGTGATCAGCTCCTGCCCGAGATGATCGAAAAACGCGTTCACGTCGACGTCTGCAAAAGTTCCGCAAACATGAATTCGCCCTGAGGGAATTTCGTCGAGTCACTCAGAAACCGTTTATTTCTCTCTTTGTGATATTCTGAGAAGTAAGTTTTGTAAACAATAGATAGAATATACAGCACGCGTATCGTCCTAAAGTATATAACGAAAACTCTCACAAGTAAAAATTGATTTACTGCAAATATTCTATTTGGTGAAAAAGTATTTTCGCCGGAGAACGCAGCAACGCGTAATTTCCTAATGATTTTTTCTCCATTTTACAAAAGAATTTATCCATTTTAAACTTTCATTAAAAGTATCTATGAATGTTTAATATGACGTCAAATACTAAAATCGGCGCATTGGAGAATTGCGAGCGAATCTCGCGGGATCGATAATACATGCCGCGTTTCAACTCTGTTAAGCCTGGCATGTTCGGGTCCCTTGCAAATCCGGAAATAGATGCGGTGAGCAAGAGCTGCTTTAACAATCTCGTATTATTTCACATCAAATGTCGTTACGAAAACATGATAATTATAATAGCGGTTGTACGGTCGCGCGAGCGATATGATACTCTCAGCTAATTATTCGGATTATATTGCATGGTGCTTCCATGATATTCTATCATATCGTGCGAGGCCTGTGAATCGATGAAGTTTACCTAATATTCATTGACATTTTTTCAACAATAAGCTTTTGGTGAATAAGCGTCGTTATATTCTCAATATTCTCAAAGCTTTACGGTAATCGCGTATGTCGTTAGCCGATAAATATGATAAATCACGCGATGAAATATCGCAAATGTTTGTTCGTGATCAACGATATAGGATAATGTGTTGTCTGGAAATGGAAATGTTATCTGTGATTTATGTGTATATTTACGCTGCGATTAACGCGGAAGCGCGGACAAAGAAATTTTCGGTTAGAACTTTCTGGGTCACGGTGATACGCGAGCGAAATAAGCGACGGTCTGTCTGCGTTATTCCCATATGAATGCGTCGAACGCTTTCTTTTATATTTTCGTGATATCATAAATTCTGGCGATAAACGATTTTACTGCTCGACGTTGCGAGCTGTCGGACAGTATAGACAGCCGTATAGTACGCCGTATAGACTCTACGTAAGTCAATCTTGCAAATAGCCTAATGTCCTGTATATCTTTGGTGACAGCGAGGTCTTAGAGTTTCTCTTGAGATTGCATTACGTTGGTACGAGAAGTATCTTCTATGCTCCGGTAACCACAGCAACAACCACTTCCTGTCGTGTATACGAAATGCGAAGTGATCGCGCTGCAGGCGGAAGGATGAAGAGGGGTTCTGGGTCACACGAGGGAGGAAATATGTGTGTGGCTTATGCTGACGATTTGTCTCGCTGCGAGTCCTTATGAGCAAAAATACATGTTTTCCGCCCGCTTGATAAACGATTGTGCGTATTTGTCAACGGGCGATAAGCGTGTGGTTTATACGCGCATCGCTCATCGCTCATCGCTGTTAATAGACTGCAGGCACGGGAGAATTTAATGCCTCGATGATTTTCTAATGGCGCAAATGCTGCAAAATAAATAGAGGAAATTGTTAATTCATTATCGCAATTTCATTTATTAATCACATGCTATATTAAATATTTCCAAAGCTATTCTTGTTTATGCTCACATGTGCAATGTACTGAATCGTATTAATTGCATTAAAATACGTGGCCTGCGCTTTTATCATCAGTGAACTTCGATATTCAAGGGCCGGCGTAATTGTTAACGCGGGGGAAAAAGATTCCACCAGGATGGCAATTTCTTTACGGTGTACGCCTTTACGGTGTACGGCTAGGAAAAAAAAAAGACCGCAGGGCGATTTTGTTTGAACTTGAAAGTACCGCGCTGACGCTACCCTTGTCCTTTTTTTCAGGATTACATGCTTGGATACGGAGATCACTTCGACCGAGAATACGTATATGCTGCTATCGTCGTCAAAGGAGCGTCTTGACGCAGGAGATAAGTTGGCGATATATTTAACAGGAAACCATCACGGTGCGTTACATGTTTTATGGCGGGTAAACAGGCGTTTTCACATAATCGCTCACGGTATGCTCGTAGCGTTGTACAGTATTCTCTAATGTGGTTACGTAACATCGCGCCCGTCGGGTTTATTGCGTTAGAACATCGTATTTCTAAGTTACGAGCGCTAAATTCCGTCCGTGATGCGTTTCACGTACCGAACTATTAGTCACAAAAGGCGCATTACTCGAACGACGACCGTTGTCTTCGGCAAACGGACGCGACCGGGGACTCCATTCATAAGTTCCGATGAGGAAGTCAGATCCGAATACATTGCATGCGCACATCGATTGTCTGTGATGATTAATGGGACGTTTCTGAAGCGTACTCCACTGTAACTACAGTACTCGACGGCCCAACGTAAATTGGGTTAATATGCGCTCGAAGATGAAGGATCGTAGAAGACCATTTGACAACAACGTCGCTGTCAAACAGCGTTATCCTGAGCTCTTCGATAATCTATGGCTGCCCGTTAATAAATTTAAAGTGTACGCGGCCATGTAGCATCAGGTCTTTTGGACACGAAAATCGATTATTAAACAATCGAACGCTTTTCAAATAATAATTCAAGCAGTTGAAATCTTATGTTTCTACATGTATATGTTGCAAATGAAAAGAGTACATTTAGTATATAGTACATTGATGAAATATTAGTTCATTATTGCATATTAAAAATTTAAAAAATGCCTACACGTGAAGTGTATGCATAATATGCAAGAGAAGATATTAATCTTTAAAATTTCTATACATATGCGTTTATACATTTTTACATATTTTGCATAACGCGGAGTGCTTGTACATATATTTTTCTTTATCTTTAATACATGTATATATTAAAAGAAAAGAATTCTATGTACGTAAGATCTGCGAAAACACTTGGAAAGTCTGTTATACTGCTGGTTATGATTGCCAGTAACAGACGAGTGTTCCTGTGACAGCTGTAACAACTTTCTGAAGCGACTTTAACAACCTTACTTCTTTCCAAAGTGTAGGTACGACTTGCTTGTTTCAATTAGCATTCTGAAATATACCGGTTTCGCGTGTGCGTGTACTACGCGTTCGTCGTCGTTTCAACATTCTATTCAGATTGATCGCAAATAAACTCGACGTAGTTTGCAAAGTTTCCAAAGACATCGTGCACTTCTAATACTTGCACGTGCATATTATACAAAATTAATTATCGCTAATAGGCATGTCTGCAATTTATTAGAAGTGCAAGGGGATATACAATTTAGGAATAATTAATGATATGAAGATTTCTAATTATAATCGATATATACATATACTATGGCATTAACAAAATGAAAACTTGTAATGTATACTCAAGTATATATACTCAAGTGTATATATATATATATATATATATATATATATGTATGTATGTATACTCAAGTATATATATATATATATATATATATATATATATATGTGTGTATAAAACAAAAATTATATCATATTACATCAAAATAACGCTAAAGCAACGATAAAATGGTATAATAATGACGTTTTATAGTCATTTTGATGTCATTTTGACATCGTTGAAATTTCTTGTTCTATCTGGGTAAGATCATAAAATCTTTAATGTAACTTGTAAAAGATAAGAGGGTTGATAAAAGTTAATTTAATCGCGGAATAGAAATGAGATCCTTACAATTGTGTTGTAATACAATGTACAATAACATGATGCTATTATTGTTCGAAGCTGAGAGTAAGACTCGTAGAACGAGCTTTTACGACACGGAAATTGAGGGGGAAGTTAAGGCGGAATAATTTTTCGTTTCTCCTTGCCACGGCTTTCCTATATACAATCGATGAAATATTCAGTCGCGTCTCGCGCGTCTCTCGTTCCACTTCTCCAAGACTTGGTAGTCTCAACTGAGTTCGCCAGCTTACAGGTTCATTTATAATACAAGATTATCCTTACGAAGCTATGAAGAGATAAAACAAATTCGTAGAGAACTGATGCATTTCTCGTATCTTGACGGGTAAGGAAAAAAAGCATTTCGCTTTGTCGTTGCGTGTAAAGTTAAATCAATAAGGGTGCTGCTTGCGTGCATAAAATAGGACCCGCCGTGTAACGGCAGATCGGTATAGCATCGCGGGGCATGATTTCCCGAGACCGGGCTCATCTAGTTCATTAATCTTTCGGAGTACGTATTACCTACCCGGAGGTTCCTTCGTTAACGCCAGGAAACCTCCACACATAGCCGCCTATTTGTGTAGTCTATCTGCCTTGCAACAGCGGCCTCGTTAAAATCGTATCGAATCGTGTGATTGAAATATCGATAAAGGTATTTCAGCAGCTAATAGTTTCTAACCTATGATAGCAAATATCGGAACTTTGATATACGAGTTTATGAAGCCCGATCAAGCTATAACGAAACGAATAAAAAAGAGAAAGATATCGAAAAATTTTCCGATATGTTATAAACGCGTCTTTTGCGCAAACAAGTAAAATTTAAACAATTATTTCTTTATGACCGTATATTTAAAATCTGTACATTTAATGTTTGCTCACAAAAGAGATTGGCATTAGTGGCATTAAAAAAAAAATTATATTAGCGTTAGTTTCCTTTACACAAATTATCCTCACCGCTGAATTTCAAACTGAAATCAAAAATGCATGTGACAGATAGAGTTGAAACGCAGGACAAAATTAAAATATTATCATACGACGCCAGATTGCGCGTCGCTATGCAGTTGCTAGGGAAAGTAGAACGCGTAACCAAGGATCCGGGACGAACACATTTAGTAAAGCTGGAATAATTTGAATGTGAAGAAGGACTGCCTCGCCCCGAGTTTTATTTGTAACGACAGCAACGTTTACGGTCCTCATATTTTAACTTCCATTGCAAGTGTGTATGAAAAATGACTACAATTTTTAAAAATATTTTTATTACTTTATTTTGCAATTTTTGCATTGAATTTGTACGTAACTTTGTTCGTAATTTTCGTAATTCCGAATTTGTTTTTTTCCTATTAGAGGAAATTCCATTAATTCTTTCGACAAGAATAAAAGATTGAGAAAAAAGATCCTTTACCAGTTACTTAATTAATGGATCGCATTGTTAATGTCTTGGTTACTGGATATTTCATTTGAGATGTGGTAAATATCGATTGGGTTTTTCGCGCTAGTTTTTCTGTATTCATTCAATTAAAAACTCGGTCAAGCTCGTATTAACGGATTCTCGCGTTATCAGCTGCACAGCAAAACCGAAGCGGACAATGGTACTTAAGATATAAATGCGAAAAATGCAAAAAAGTAACATAAAATCGCATAAAAGTAACGTTTGGCATTGGCAAAAAATAATTCTAAATTAGCTTCCACTTGTTTGAATAGAACAATTTAATATCGCTTAATATTTCGGACTAAAGAAAACTTTAGAAAATTTCATATTCTTCTCTCATAACAATTATTTCCACCGTGTAAAAATAATCATTTAGCAATCTGGGGTCTTATCATAAATTATATATTATATAAAAAACTTATTTGTGTGTATATTTAAATATTATATAAAATATTTTAACCACATAAAAGATTATGCGTCTCTCAATTTCTTTCATTCTTTTCGATTCGTACTATTCCTTTCTGACGTTCTGACAAATTTACATAATTTTGGAACTAACAGCCTTAGCTTTTTCTCAAGCAAACAACGCGTCACGTGATAAGTTTTCATAATTTGGTTGCAATAGATTTATGTGATAACCGTTCCGTGATTCAACGTTTAAAGTTAAATTTAAACTAAGTAAGTAAACGCGAACAAACATGACTAGGCAAATTGTTTTAATAATGAGTGCAACAGCAATACCTTACGGCAGCAAGTTGTTTTCTCTTAAAATTTCGTAACGTTCTGTTAAGAAGTAGCTAATAAATAAATAAGTAAGTTTACCGTCTCGTCGAAAACGAATCAATGTAGTATGTTTCTAAGATTTATTCAACATTATGACGTTAAATAGTCTTCTCTATTTGTACAACAGAGATCTATATAATTTTCTATTATTATTAAATATAAAAATTATCTTACCACAGTCGTAATTTAGTGTCTCGTAAATGTCTTCCAATAAATTATAGTTTTCCTCTTCTTCAACATTATTGAGAAGTTTCTTTCTGAAAAATAAAATAAATATGTATTTTATTCTTAAAAATCGTATTTAATAATAATTTAAATAAGAATTTGCATATAAGTATTTTGCAATTGTTAATAATTGAAATTCGATTTATATTCATTTTTTGCAAATATAGAATTTTTATAAAAATTTATATTAATATTGAATAGATACATTTTTACTCTCTCATCACTATATAAATACATTATTTTTCTAGTTAACTCTTTAAATTAAATATATTATAGATAACCTTCTTTATATTGATCTGGAATTGATATTTAACTGCAAATTTTACTATATTAAATTAAATTATTTTGGTTATACCATATTACATATAGATTTTCTTAATATGGATTTCTTTAATGATCTTATATAAAATATAATCTCTAAAAAAATAATGTATCATATTTAGACTTTGTTAAAAATGTAACATTAAAGCTGCATTTATTAATATATCTAAAAAATTTATAAATATAATGAATTAAATTTGAAATTGAATTAAATTTACGAATGATGAAAAAGTTAATTTATAATATTAAAAATTGTTTTGTAACAACGTTTCAATTTCTTTTATTTTTTCTACAAAATATGTGTCTGCATAATACGCACAATAGAGACCATTTTTAATGAATATACTTACAAAGACGATGTTGTCGACGTTGGAAGAGGTACTTCGTGTTTATTTAAAAGAGATGTTAGCGCCACAGCCACCACTTCGTTCTACAATAAAAAGTAGGATTCCACAAATAATTATTTTTTAAATTAACAACAGAAACAACAAAGTTAATTGTTTTATTAAATTAAATTATTTCTCATTTTGCAGTCATTTTGGGTCAGTGTATCTAATTAAATTTAACAAAAATTACTGAAATATCTGAACTAATTAATATATACATATATATAATGTAGAGTGTTAATAAATCCAATAATATTCTATAAATTGTGAAAATAATATACAATATTTCGTTTAAAGAGATGTGATAGAAGCTGATATTAAACTCTCTTAATTGATGTAAAGCCACTCATAAAACTACATATAACATTAAAAAATATTTAACGCATGGAAGCATATTACAAAAAGTTCATTCGTGCACATACACAATTCATGCTGTGAATTGTGGTACTAATTCCGAACTTTTATCGGATAACATTGTGGGTGGAGGCTGTACGTAGGTTTTTTAAAATCGTATTTAAAAGATTGATATTCTCATGCACGCAGGTCATGCATCAATGTGGCCAGACTAAATTAAATGAAGTCCAATTTAACGACGTGCGTGTGACTCGGCAATTATAGTGTAGCAATAATCCGATAGTTATTTTGCGATGCCTAGATTTTTGTCGTAAATTATGACCTGCATTTTACAACGAGAATTATGGCACCATTTGGAACGCTCGTATGGGCAATTCTTCTCAAGAGAATAGCGCTTGGAGCACTCATATGGGACATTACTTCAGCCACGTGACCTTCATTGCATAACATTGTTAGAAGCACAATTATTCTCTAACTTAGCTCTCGCACGGATTCACACTAAGTTACGATTAATATCATGTTAAATGGCAATTAATTGTCGCTAACTATATGTATCCTAACTATTACTCCTGGGAACTGTGTGAAATAGGGAAATCATAAGACCATAGCTTCTACAAGGCTATTTCAACATTTAACAAAGTTATGTTGAATATTGAGTGTACTGAAAGGTTTAATATTCCATAATGCGAAACTTTATTATGTAACGTAACACTAATACTAAATTACAAAAGGTGAGATATGATTTGCGTGAAGTGTTTCTTGAGCAATATGCTTCCCATTATAATAATTATTGTTAAATGCATTATGTCTTTAGCTTAATAAAACCAATAATAAAACTTATTTAGAAAATGATAGTAGATTGATAAATTGCTGAATATTTTTGTGAAGAAAACTGAGAGAAATTCATGTATCAACATATTTCTCTGTATAAATGATACCACGAAACTTGATGTTGGCAGAAAAGGAAAGGAAGGTCTTTTTGATTTGGATATTCCGTTTCGAACGAAATTCATTCGATACATAACAATTTGTCAAAATGATATCCGACAAATGACATTATCCACTAGCATTGACAGATGATATCCATTTGTATTTGCACATCGCGGAAAGTAGCATCTGAAGTAATCAATAATTTACTCGTAAAATCCATTTTATTCAACAATTTTGTTAGATGTACTGATATATTTAATAATTTTCAGATTAAAATTTATAAAATATGTTTAACAGTATGAAATTTTCAAATTAAATGAAGCGATATTATTGATGCAAATTACTTATAACTCGTTATTACCATAACATCAAAAGTTTTAATATAATCTATTAGAGCATACAATTAGTTAAATCCTGAATGTTAGTTAGTTTAGCGGGACATGAATTATGTTCCAGCGTTCATTAATAATTGATTATAGTCTATGTTGGGAATTAGATCAGGGATGATCCTGCGGAAAATCAGGATAACAAGCTAATCTTCTTTGCGTATTAACATTTCTTGTCGTGCGTACATTATGAGAATCATAATAATGCGAATTAAATGTGCTGGCTCACAAAGAACAGGAGATTAGGCTAATTATGTTTTAGATGCTATGTTAACACACAGCGGACTATGTATTGTGGCGCCGTCGATTCCAGGCGCATTGTTTCCAGTCGCGTTGAATTCACCGCATCTTAATTTTCAACTCGTCTGATAATATAATACAAACGAACTGCTATAATGAAATTATGTACACAAAAAGAAGGAAAATGGGAAAAGCGGTTTAATTAGTGCCTCTCGTATAAGTAGTTAAATTACTTTCTAACTTTCCAGAGACAGTTGCTCTTAATAGAAAATATAAAATTTTATGGCTTATTACCCTGTACAATTAATATATCAAAAGGCAAAGCAAAAGAATATATAATAGATATCTTAATTTGATGATGAATCAATTGACCTATTTGTATTAAGAAACGTAAGATAGTATAGTGCTTTCTAAAACGTTTTATCGCTTAAAAGTATTTACGGAAATTACAAAAACATTTCACGAATATATTTTTTACATGAAACAAAGGAGAAAAATAAGATAGAAATTTGGCAATGCAAAATGTTGTTCAATCAACGTCTAGATAGTCACATTCCGATTGGAGCCAAAATCGATAAGAGGTCGTTCTAGAATGGCAGAGGAAGGTCATTCAAACTACTTGTGGGGAGACAGTCATGCGAAATGACATGTTTGTCAGTTTATGCAGTCGCAGAAAATATTACGTCAATTTATTGTCGTGTCAATGATTATAAGTAATTTTTGATATTTTCTATTTGAGATTCAATTATATCAATTACTTTTACTATCGCAGTAATTGAAAGCGATTTACATTTTATGCATCTATTTTCTCGTATAAAAGAATTTTATTGTGATATGATTATTTTACACTGTTACGATATTACATCGGAAAAGAAAAAAAGTTGAGCAATAAGAATTTTAATGACCTTTCTAAATTATTACCTTATAATTGCATGTAATGCTTCGTTAAAAAAACTGCGATATCATTGCGGGATATCGTCGGCTAATATTTTTATAGCATGGAGAGTCGACCATCTATTATTCCACGTCGGCTTTGAGAAATCAAAGTAAGTGCACCGCGAGAGATACTTAAGTGACTTAATACATGGAAATCCCTTTTTATTTTTGCATTTCAAGTACTTCACAATGCGATGGCTGTTGCAACAAGATTCCCGCGCGAGACGTCTACCCTGCTATCACTACAGCCAATATTTCTATTTTATCGGGCACTTTCGCACGGTAGGAATATTCATAAAACTTCGTCGCCTGAAAGAGAAAGGAAATAAATGATGGGAAGTAAATTACTAACGCAGCAACGGAGTGATACATAAAAGTGTATGTATTCGAGAGACAATATACGACGAGACAATATAAAAGCTTGTGCTCGAATTAATGTGCAATTTATTTCTCATAAATGTTTGCCTAATGTTTTCGCCGCGAGAAATGTTACAAATTGTAATATCTATCGTTTCATAAAGATATAAAATTATATTTTACGCACGTCTTCACTTTTGACAAGGCGTATAAATTATGATGTCATATACGTATGTTTCGTCGCAATCAATTCACACGCGTTTTATTTGTTCTCCAATAAAATTTCTGTTTCGCAAACTAAAATTCTGTTTCGCCTTTAGAAATTGAAATTCTATGCTTTAAGCAACTTCTTGCAAAATTACCCATGATGTTGAAACGTGAACGTTCTGATGTAGACATACATGGCTGTGCTTTCATCGCGATGCGTATCGACGCAATTCCACAAGTAGGAGGAAAACTTGATTTCCGTCAATTTAACTAAGTAACGAAGTTTCTGTCGCGTCCATCCAATTCATCGAGTGAAATGGAGCCCCGTGTCGAACCGGTTGCCCATCACCATAAAGCTTGTTTCTACCGACGTGTCATTCACGGTAACAATGATTAGTCACTAGCCGTTCTCTAGAATTCATGATGCAAATGCAACGCGTTTTTGCAATTTCCATTCGTCCCTGCGTATTTACGCGACGGGATTGCACGGATTAAAGTAGAGTATACCAGCCGGGCGGAACAATCTGCCATATTGTGTCCTACTGTAATCTGCGAAACGTTAAACCATGTAATAGGTGCGGACCGTTTGTTGAATAGCATAGTTTAATTACTTTTGGCGGCGCACTAGATGTTCGTGCAACTGCAGATTGCTCGAGTAACCCAGTTGTACCCTTTCGTTAGTCAAGCTCATTTGTGTGTCATTATACAGAAATAATTACGATCTTTAGTTGCATCTTAACATTCGCCGGTCATAACAGCAATCCTAATTGTTTAAAGAAATGTTGACATAGTCATATCTCGTTATATAAGTATAATATCCCTCTTTCTTTTCTGTTCTCAAAATAAACATTGTAGCAGGACACTTCGTTATATTTGTTATATCATTAAACATTTCTCTTTGCGAAAGACAGTCCCTTGTTGTAAGTAACCTTAGCTTCTCGTAAAGCACTCGGGTTTGTACTACAAAGCGCAAAGGGACGCTGTACTCGAGAAAATAGAAAGACAAGAAAAAGGATTAATCTCGTGCACGTCCCTAACGTTTCTTTAATAAAGAGCCGACAGCTCGGTAAGAACAAGTGCCACGTGGTTAAGTAAGATACACTGAATGTCTTTCCGTTTTGCGGAAATGACCACGTAGTCTTGTAAAGCTCGCATTTTTAAACTCGACCGACCCGTGATATTTTTAGCAGCTGCTTTCATCAAGAAAGGAATTCTTGAATATACCGCTGAACTTGCACATTCGAAAGAGATATTGCAGACAATGTGAAGACGCATTTGTGAAACGATGAACGAAATTTTATTCTCTGTAACGTTCTGAAAAATTTACTGAGCTACCGCATCAAAAGGATATATCTCTAGATATAAAGCAACAAACAAAATTACGAATCTTTATTACAGTTCCCTACGAGGTACCGCATCCTTACATTCGCATCGGAGATGCGATGCCAAACTTGCCGAGCATTATTTTGCTGGTTTATTTATCTCATCTGACTTCTGGCCAACTTTGGGAAATGTTACAAAATTACGGTATTTCTCTGTTGCTTCTTGGCGCATGTTTTCCTCACGTCAAGCGGAATATCATATGCGAGAGTCATGAAACCGTAATATCTGACTACTTTCGTACGTGTGTGCGTCGAGTTGAAACAGATACAATTTATATAGTGAACTTCTGAGTTTAATGAAACACTTTCCAGTACAAGCATAATCACTATAAGATAAACACAAAAGATATAAAACACGAAGAAGCAGTATTGTAATAATGAATAGCAGTCTTTGAATGGAGTGTTTTGTTTCCAAAGGAAAAATCTTTTCTTTCAAAATATCTAACCATTTGTATGCGTTACCATTAATTATATACCTATATTAATATATCAACGTTAAATACTCCATAAATTATTTCAACTTCATAAAGCATTAATAAATAGAACTGATGCAAATTCTATAAAAATGATGCTATAGATTGCTTGCCCATTGGGAGTTTCAGTACGAGGCACACATTGCAACGTCGATTTGATAAAAGTTGAATCTCTCCCTAGCGTAGCTACAGTATTTATGTTCCGATAAAGGTAAATATGAATCCAGCATATAAATTACTTCAAATTCATTCAGCGTACAATAATGTTTATGTTTGCGCTTTTTAGCAGAGAAAATACAAACACATTTATTTCACGTAGACATTGGATACGAAACTAGAAAAAAAAAGAACAGAGATTCAGTTAAGTTTCAGCTTAAGAGAGAGATGTTTATGAGGGTAAAAAGATTTTATTAAATTTCCTACGAAAATATCTTTCTGTAACATAATTTTCGAGGCGCCATGCCACCGGAAATTTTATTCGACCTCACGTTTCCGCTTACATCCATTTGAAACTATTCAAAAGAGAAGGAGAGAGAAAGAGATATACGGAAGGGTATCTGCGACCATTTATCGATCTGGCATATTTCTCGCCGTAATGGCCCCGAAAGTATCCAGCTAGTCCCTGGAAGAACTGCGCTTCTCCGAGAAATCATTCGTCCGCATATGAGGAGCGTCGTGCAATGAGGACCATCTATCATGGGTGGCCCGTCGTAAAAACGTACGGAGGGTAACACGCGTGTTATGCAAATCTATCAAATCGATCGCGGTATTTCCATAACATCGCGATAACGTGGCAGACGGTAGCGTGGTATACGACGGAACTGCATTTACGACCCTTACGATTACCCGACGATGTTGGAAGTGCCGTTAGAAACGACGGATGTATCGATCGCCCCTGAGGAGCGTATTTTGCATTGCAACAAACACGATTAAGGTCTGGTGAGTTACAGATGGGAAACATTGTTGTCATGAGTTATTAGAGCTTATTTGCCAGGAGCAAATCATACAAACATACGCGCATTAATATGTAATTATACCCTCAAAAATAGATAATAATTTCTTCATAATTAGATAGCATTACATTCCGTAATTAATATTAATCTGTGCTTTGCAGTAATATACTTGTGCGACGTTATCCCGACTAATCTTCCGCAGATCGAAGCTTAAGCCGCTGATTGAAAAATTGTACGTTAATCCCCATTTAAGTAATACCCGACTAATGCCTCAAGCTTGCACGTGTAATTAAAATTTCCCAGCGTTTTATCCCTCCGGTCCTTTTCCACGTGCGCGTAAATTTCAGCTCGGTGCATGCGACAGATAGTACGCGTACGAACTTTCGAATGTGCTTAAAGTTCCAAAGTGCCATGATATAGTGCGTTGGTTATCGTAGCAACTGCATTCATGGTCCCATGAATTTATCCGTAATATTTGCGCCGGTCGCCGGATGCGCAACGGCTATTCGCGCGGAGGGGAGATAGCTTGAAATATTAATATCATGCATTGGCTACGAGCGATGTGATTCGACGCAGAAATATTGTGTTAAAAATACACGCGCATCTGGCATCCGGGGTGAAATTTAATAAAACGCGGGACATCAAATCCGAATATATCTATTTCGCCCGTCATTTCCTCGGATACGACGTTTATTAAATCGTAATTAATGTCCGCATCGCCGATATTACATTATTATTTTAGTAAATTTCCCGCGTGAGGTAAAACGCCGTTCAATCCACGCCCCGGTATCAACTCTCGATCTCTCGATTAACGCAAGCCGCATATATCATAGTGCTTCTAACACCGAACTGACGATCGAGGTACACCATTATTGGGTCAGGCACGATAAGTAAATTACGTGCTACTGAAGTTTCCTCGCGGACTGCGAACGGGCGTTTCTCACGACACAGCCAGCGTTTAAGAAGCCGCTGTTAGAAATGGCTCGTTTAATACCGCCGCTCTCGGGATTAGGCGGGGTAATCTACTTAATGCTCGTTTACGAGCAGCTCTTTTAGACGCACAAAGGAATTTCTCGACATTCCACCGTAAAAAATTTCAATACTCCGACACATGAGAAATGGTAGTTGAGCCGTGCTTTTCCGGCATATTGCTTCGCCTTCTCTCTCTCCCTCTCTCTTCGTCGACTTCTTCGTTGAATGTTCGTTCTTCTTCTACGCACTCTTCTATAACGTTGAAAAAAAAAGTAATTGACAGAGCGCGATGGTCGAAAAGCAACTGCAGAAACAATACCTTGATACCGCGCTCGTTAGATTAATTGCGTTTGGAATTTGCAATCCGCCTTTTCCGCCGCCATGCTGTGTTGCGAGCAGGTATTGTACTCGTAAAATCCAATTCCAATTTTACAGCACCTTTTCTCTCTCTCTATACACACACACACACACACACACACACATACATGTATACACGTTCACGTGCGCGCGATCGCGCGTTCGCACGTTCGCGCATTCACAGATATAC
The DNA here is from genome assembly GCA_928718305.1 of Tetramorium bicarinatum. Lineage (NCBI taxonomy): Eukaryota > Metazoa > Arthropoda > Insecta > Hymenoptera > Formicidae > Tetramorium > Tetramorium bicarinatum. The sequence continues at coordinate 12,599,197 of OV788329.1, forward strand.
CTATCTGATATATCTACTTTTTTACGCGTTGTGTTAATTCTCTTCATATCGATATAATATAATGGTTTATATATCGGAGGTATATATGGATTTTATTTTTTAATGCTCGCGCCATACCGAGTTGGTGAGAAGCTATCATGAAATATCGGTTCTTCGATGAAGCGCGCGATGACATCCATTATACCAGAAATATCTTGAGACGTCCTTGGGAAGATCTCTCTCTTTTCATTTGGAAAGATTAAAACGGAAGCTGATAGAAAGATATCGCGTACCGCTAGGCTGCATTTTGCTGGGCTAATAGCTCCTGACCCTTACTCCAGATTCACGGGTTTCGCTCACTTCGGTGTTACTCCATGGCACATTAGCGATTCGTAACGTTCGCCCTTCGTGGTCATTTATTCATCCGCTTTGGGAAACTGTTTGCTACAGCAAGCACTGTTTGCTACGAACGAAGGAATATTCGGCTATGTGTACACGTTGCAAAGCAATCTCGTGTTCTCCACCCTCCCAAACTAATTGCTCTTGACCCTTTTAGCTCGAAGCTGCGCGCCGAATACTCGTTTCTACGTCATCTCGTGGCTCGTCGATTTTTTGGGAAAAATCTGAGAAACCTACGAGATTCTAAAGACTTACAATTATGGCGCAAACAATGAACGTTACGAGATTCCCGCGAAGTAACGAAATTATAACAGTTTTATATGAACGAATATCTGGCCGCACCATCTGTATTTTGTATTACACATTACAAAATTTCAACAGTCTCATTTAGAACCGAATTCTGTACAGTTTATTGATTTTCACGGCACCAGCAGAATATCGCAAGCGTTGAAATTGAAACTCTGGTCGTAACTGCATTACTGCGAATTGGCAATCGAATTCTCAAATTGCGGTTATAATTTTCAAATAGTCATATTTAATGGGCTACAGTTTACATCATTACGTTGAATTCAAAAGAAAGATTTCCATAGAATGATTGAACCTTTGCAAGAAGACGTACGGCCGTTCGTTGCATTGAAGACGAAAGTTTCAGTCATTGGAAATTTTCCGACGCACTCGTCAATTAGAATGCGATATTAGAGACGTCGTTATATATACCGTCACATGAATCAAACGGAACTCACGCTTCACGGTCCATTGTCTCGCTTGAACTTTCACAAAAGTTCAATCGATAATGAAACCTCTGATTTGTTCCTTCGAATCTCCGTCTCACTAATATTTATCCAAGGTGGCTTTAACCCAATATGCGACGTTTCCAGAATTTCATTTACTTTAGACTCCGCAAAAGATTGTCTCCAATTATATCTATTCTAAGAGATATCAATTAAATGAAAGGAAGAAGACAAAAAAGCATTTTTTCTTACAGAACGTTGATTGCGTTTATTTTAGCTCTCTCGATTTTATCTATTTAAGGTGAATTAAGTAATTAATTATTTTGTCATAGTTACAAATTAATGGCCAGTACGTATTGTGTGCGCAATTGTGTGCATGCAATTAATTAAATTCTATAGAACAAATAATTATATTTGTTTGTGATTTTCAAAAACCGGTTTCAACCTTTACTGCGATCCTCTTCAGTTGGTGATTTTTGGCGAACTGAAGTTTAGTCTTTTGTAATTTTATGTGAAATATTTCTGGGATTATAAATATTTCTGATAAGATGGCTCCTGATATCTAAAAGTTTTACATTTTGTCAATCGATGTTATGGTTTGATTTCAAAATATTGTTTCATTTTAAATATGATAACTAAATATCGAGATGGAAAATATTGGATCTTTGAAAATATTTTTCTTAGATTGAGACAGTTTTGTTGTTAATTGGCCTAGTTTAGCTTTCATATAATGTATCTTGCAATTTTTGCATTTTATTATATGATACATAGTTCTTTTCTTCTTTCTTTGAATCACGATGTATTGGATTTTTATATACTTTGATATATTTACCTAGTTTGTTAAAAACTATCTAGGTGTCAAATTAGTGTCTTTAAATGTCGTTTCTATATTTAAAATTATTATAGTTAATTTTGCGTCTGTTCGACAGTAGAATTTTGAAAAAAGTGAAGAATGAGTTTTTTTTATGAAAGAAAACCATTTCTGTCGTACAAAATTATGATACACAATGTAGTCAACAAGTATCGTTCGCGATTCGATTTTATCCGTTAATATGAACTTCGCGTCACGTTCCGTTCTCGTGCCTATTCTTGCGAGAAACTATTCATTTCCACTTCACTCGTCGTATATCGAATACTGATAGTGGGCTGTGTATATGGCCTAACGCCTCTTGGATTTGCACACACCGTTATCATCCTAAGTGCCACGTCTCATCTTCCTTAATCTGCCATCAAACGCCATTAACTCCCTGAAATACCAATGACATTTGCCAACTACAGATATGATCATGCGAGGGGAATCGATCCAGTATGATTGGATAGCAATGGAAAACTCGTCGAATTACCGCAATTCAATAATCAGAAGTGGCTGCTATTATCTTGACGATGATATTGTTGTATGATTAATTCAGCGAGCATATACTCTTTAAAATATATCAGAAAATATATAATAATCTTTATTTCTTCGCAAAGAGAATATTTATACCCCCTAATATCGATTTGTATTGTGATAAAAAGCTATTATTTATGATCATCACGAATGGCTTAACAAAACCACTAAGGGTATACCAGATAAACATCAATAATATGTTTCATATTTCACCAAGTTGCTTACTGTGTAATTTATCACATAAGTTCTAAAGCTGCGAGGAAAGCATTATGAAAGCATTATGAAAGAAGTACACATTAGCGGAAGAGACAAGACTTTCGTGCCAAGTTTAATGCAAAAGGCTTTAGAGAAGCTCTATACCTTCGCAAGACAAGGTTTGAAAACATTGGCCGTTCGCGTGAGTCGCTAACGCGGTTTGCTTCCGCGCGGAGGAGGAACTTGGAAACTCCTGCTTTCTCTAACGGCGACGGCAGGAAACTTTTCGTTGGGATTTATTACATATTTCTGACCCAGTTCTCAATGAAAAACTGTCCCGATTCCCATAGTGATTCTCCGTAACCGCGCTCGCGCGTTTATCGTATGGAAAGTTTGATAGCAGTTTCTCTACAAGAAGAAGAGAATGTGTGGGAGTTTGTGCAATGTTATAAATAATAATTAGCAAAAACGCGCATTATTATTAATGTAAATGTTCTTAACGGGGCAACGAAAGTAAGTTTGCTAGACTATTAGGCAACGTGAAATATCAAAGTGCTCATAAAACGTTGTTGACTCGTACATAATTTATCTTCAGAACGTAGCTAGTTAAATTAAGGCAAACGTCGCCTCAATTTATCCATGCCGACATTTAGGTCGATGTGACAAATATAAATTCGACTATCCGACGCGCAGATACTGCACATCAAAACGACCCCAATTCGGCTTCTCGTTTATCACGATCGTTGCCGTCTTTGAAAACGGAACTCGGTCGCACTCCAAATCCGCGGTTATACCGGCTTTAAAGGCGAGAGAAGGGTAAAGAAGGAAATTCACAAACAGAGGAGAGTGTACATAGACGACAAAGTGGAATAAAACCTCGGACGAACTGAACCAATTGCGTGTCACCGCCTGCACTAATCCGACTTTGAACTCATCGAGAGAAAAGCTGTATAAGAGCCAGCTGATCCTTCGCGCGCTTTAAAACTATTTCTTACATTATTTCTAGGTTTCCAGATTCATCTAAAAGCTCGGGGACGATGCATGCAACATCTATTTGTAAGTTTTGCTACGACGTTAACAAGATATTAACACGCTGAAGAAGTACATGCTGAACAGTGATAAAGCACACTGCGATGAAAATCAGGATTGTGAGGATTGTGTATGCGACGGTAGCGAAAGCTGAAGAAATAAAATCGTCGTTTATTTAATACCGAAGGCTTAGTCAAGAGGATCACTGCGGCTCTTAAGTGCTTCAGATTAAGTGTCTGTGTGTCCTCAAGGTCGTCACCATCTTCTCCTAAAAGCGACGACGTTATCTGAACCGATGATTGCCGCAACGCTTTGGCTAGCTCATCCTGCCTGATCTTCGCGAGCTTGCAGTCGTCCCCTTCGCTGCCGTTATCATCCCTGTGGGTTAGTTTGATGCCTCTGCCGGAAAATGGACATGCCATCTTGCAAATTCGTAGTTTGTATCGTAGTCCAAGGGATGATCACCCACAGATTATCAACGTGAGACGTGAACGCGCGGTATTAATTAATGAAGGACATGCCGCGCGTCCCGTTGGACTTAACGGCGATCAGCTGGTGCTGCCTGAACCCCCGTGTCCGTGTACCCTCTCACCGCACTTGCCAGCGAATTTTGTAGAAAATGGTGTTCCTCTACGAGACCTTTCGCAATCCTAATGTCATATCGATGCTCTAAGCGATACGCGAACACGTGAGATCGATTCGAAAATTCGCAACTAACACCGCCTTCGTCGTTGTCTTCTCACTCGTCGCCGTGCTGGCGTAGATGGTATCGATATCGATGATGAACGTCGAGGGGCCCGTCATCCTCGATCGCCAGTTATCGGTTACTGCACGTTGTGGAGGGAAGCCTGTCGTCACTGCAACGCGCTACTGACTCACGCTTATCCGGCGTCGTCTACGACCGTCGTCGGGCCGGATGTGATGCACGCGGTGGCATATTAACTTGCCGTCGCCCTTTAAAATTCGCTTCCCCAAAATCGCATTCTAGATCATTTTCTCGTCACCTCCTGGTCCTTGCAGTCAGTTTTTGCTTTATGTGTTTCTTATCCTCTACTCACGATCTCCCTCCCTCGAGTGCTTTCCAAGAATGCGACCCAATCACGCGAGATCGACAACCGTAATTCGCGCGCGGATTCACCTTGTCAGGGCAGATCGGTCGACGGGTACATGGATACACAGTGAACGACGTAACGGCTACGTACGTTGCCGTGCCAGAGCGCGTAGCGCCATACTGCTCGCGGATTGACCGAGGCGCAACGAGCATCGCTCCGTGGCGGCGGAGAGGAGAGGAGAGCGACGAGGAAGGCACCCGAGCGAGGGTGAGTCGACGGCGTAAGGGGTGCGCGGAGGGTGGAGGCGCCACGATGGAGGGCAGCGGAGACGCCTGCGCGTGTTTTCTAGCCTCCCTCTCAAACTACCGCGCTTTCTGTCCTCTCCACTCGCAGGTCGCAGAAGAGAAAACCTACCTGCCTGCTTGCCTGTTTGCCTTGCTTGCTCCGCTTGTTTGCCTACCTTACCTGGTTGATCTGCCCTGCAATTACCTGACTGGCTTTTCCATACGTTTCAGATTTTCAAGAAATTTACCGTACATCTCGTTATTCATTATTAACTTGTCTAATTTAGCCGCAATAGTGGCATATGTTGCTGACAGATGAAAACCTCGTACATACGGATATGTACCCTCATTTATTTCAATAATTTATTGAACATCAAACGCATTTGTAATGAAATTAATAGGACATATATTGCATGAAGGGCGTGCAAATTGTATCTTCAAAATTATTAAAATTGCTGGTATCAGAGGGAAGCAACGGATAAATTTAGTGATTGAGTAAAATAGTAAGAAAAAAATATAAATGTTAAAGAAATGTTACCAGCGAGTAGATACGTATTTTTCAATTTTCTAACATTTAATATTTAAATTATGTCATTTTCCCTCTTGTTCTCGTTCCATCTTAGAATTTTATAATTTTCATTCTTCCATAATCAAGATCGTGATGCCATTATCTTGCATCTCTTGAGATAGTCTGTTAAGTTGATATTATGTATTCATGTCAGGCAACGTTTACCGCGAAAGTTCTGGCGACGTTATCGTGATTATAATACGTCCACAATAGATAATTATTGTACATTTAGATAAAATTACAATATCAAAATGTTTTCTCATAGATTTTCTACGATCTACAAACAAGGTTTTTAAGAATTTTATTAACATTTTCTTGATACAAATATCTACATATCTAATAATAATACTTGCATCTGCTAAAGGCAACAGAAAAAAATTAATTCATCTTGATTATTGTAAAGATTTATCACAATATCTAAATAACGGACACACGATCTGGATGTAAGAAAGTGATACACTACGAAATTAAACCGCCTAACATCTTCTAAGTTAATGGCACATCTTTCCTCTGAGAGTAGCGAGAGATATTTGAAGTAGATCCTATTACTTTTATATACTTCTGTACTACTATTCTCCCGCGCTATTTTATATTACTGTGGACCAATTGTTCTCTGTGAAATTCTAGCATAACCACTTAAACGTCATACTCACCGAAATGCTTCGATACTTCCGAATGTGAACTGATAATATCGATAATATGTTGCTATTAACATAATTGCTTAAACGATATATTAATATGATTTGATAAAATCGATAACCGATAATTATTAACGTAATTTCATTTATTTTATCCTCTCTGAAATGTCTTTTCAATTATATAGTTTATGATAAAGTGCTAAAACGAGGTTGCATGAGATTATCGACAAAACAAGCGGAGTGCATAGAGAATAGCAGAATGGATGAGTTTGGTAACGAAATTTGTCCAGCACTTTTCTGCCTTGTATCTATACTACAAGTGATAGGATAGCGTATTCATCTCGATGTTGAACAATTTGAAGCGATCGATGTGTGCCATTATCACGAGGAACATTGCTTCGTGCCGCAGCTGAATGTCAGTGGTCTATCTAAGAGGAAGTCGGTTGGTCCGGTCATTGCTCAAGAGATTCCCGACGGAAACGCGCCGTAAATTACGATCACTGTGGAGATCTATAGTAGAAATATCGACAGAAGAAGAGAGAAACCCAAAGACTTATTGCACGAATGTTTACGGCATCAGCGGAATAAATTATATTTATTTTTGAAAAAAATATTTAATACGCAGCATCTTTTGTGGTAATGTTTTCCTCTAATACATAAGCATTGATACGTTGCGTTGAGAAAATAATCACCCGATTATGATAAAATGGGGGCAATAAAGATATAAATATCTCTTAGGAGCAGCGCATATCGGATATTGCAAAATTAGCACATTAAATCAACGATTCATGCTCCGTTCGGATTTCTTGAATTATTCAGACATGCAGAACCATATCTCTTTTCTGTCTGTTGTCTTTATTGTTTGCACCTTTCATCATTTAATGAATTAAATCGTAGCATTGCGTAAAAGACTAGCGTAATATTGCGCGTCATTAAGAAAGATACAGATTTTTTTATATACGGCGTTTACTTATTACATATTCTAATTTATAATTTTAGAATTGTGTCACTGCAAATAACTTTTCACGTGTTTTATATTTATTAATTTTGAAACAGAATTGTTTTCAAGCTGTGAATAAAAAAAAGTAAAAAAAAAAAATATATATATATGACAGAATATTCTTCTTTGCTTTATTATAGTTAGTTTGTTGTGATATACGCGTTTTTGTAATTCATATCTGTAGCTGTAATGTGTATGTCTCAGAGATTACAAATTTAATTAATTAAACAAGCGTGAAAATATATTATACGAGTTTGTAAACATGCATATGTGATATTAACGCATAGACTGGTTGAATATAATGCATTCCATTAACTGCCGCAGACAACTGATCCGTGCGTGGTCAAAGGAACGTGTAACACTCTGCTATTCGAAATCGAATTACATCATAACCATTAGTGACTGAAACTGCATTTTTGGCAGCGCATCGAAACGCCGCGAATGTGAAAATACGATTTGTGGAATGTGTTTTCCATTTACACAGATTACCTCCAGCTTCGCTAGATGTGAAATTTGACTATAGTTTCGTAGTTTCCCTGTTTCACACTGTTCACACACAATGTGAAATTTTTTGTTTTTCTTTCTATTCATCCACCCTTCTCTCCCTCCCCCTCTCTCTCTCTCTCTCTTTGGTAAATTTATTCATTGTAAAGACTACATTTTTACTTGCTGAATTTGCGCTTATAATAACACACCGATCTCATGCTTCTTTCTTGCATATAATTTTAAAACAATTTACATGTGTCTCGTTTACAACTAAGAGATCTTTATTCGTTTAAAAATAAAACATATCCTATTTTGAAAACAAATCTGTAACATTTAGAAAATAAGGTGATATTTACATAATTATACTTTTTTAATAATATAAAATATAATTTACATTTCTTAATGCAAGATAATGTAAACTTAAAAATTCGCAATTTATCTACAAAATAGATTTTTACATTTAATGCTCTTGTCTTATTAAAAGGACATCTTATGAAAAAGTGGCTATCCATCAAAAATGTGCTGAAAATGTAGTATGATATAGTTTATGATATTTTGATCAAAAGTCCCAATAGGCCCGAGGTGAAGAATTGGATAGTTTCCGAGATACGGGGGATCAAAGGTCAATAATAGTGCTCTATTCGAAACTACTCTTTGAGCATATGTGAGAATTCACATGTGAGGATCTGCTGTTGTATGCAGATGTATGATTCTACGTATGGTGTAGATATATACATACATGTATATATATATGTGTGTGTGTGTGTGTGTGTGTGTGTGTGTGTGTGTGTGTGTATTTATGTGGGAGCGTAGCCAGGTGTGATAATATGGCAATAATAATATAGCCATGTTCGCAATATAATCACCTACGAAAGGATTGCCTTGGATCAAGATAGAACGTGATCAGCGTGATTTTTAGAATAGTACAGGATTAAATGCTAGATAATATAAGTGAAGGCAATATTGCCTGGTTGGTAATATGGCCACCAATATCGGAATACAGATCGAGATAAAATTGAGCCAGTTTACTATTGCCATATTATTACACCTGACTAGGCTCGCACAAAAAATATACACACATACATATATATCACACGCAGAGTCGCACATCCGCACACAACGGCTCTCCTCTCATATGGTTAAAGGATATGCTTAAAGGGTAGCATTCTCGAATAGAACATTATTGTTGACCTTTGATCACCCATATCTCAGAAACTGTCTATCTGTTGACCTCGGGCTCATTGGGATTTTTGATCGGAATGTCATGAACTACATTTTCAATAAATTCAGTAAAAATAACTTTTCTATAAAATGTGTGTGGAAGTAATAAGTGCTTAATTTTTTACTTAAACTCGCAAATATATCTGTATGTATATATGATTTAAACATAATGCGATCATAATTCGCTAAGTTCTTGTATTTTCTTTTATTCTTGGTAAGTTTTAGATTATCTTGAGACACAGCTAAGATGCACTTTATAGCCGCTGAGTTAATAATACTTAGCCAAGCTTACTGACTTTATATTTGTCTTTTTGGAAGAAAGAAGATTTATCTTATTTTGTTTGCGTACTCTCTTAGCGTTATTTTTCTTTTTTTTATCTTTTATCTTTAGTTACATGGTTTATTGCCTCGATATACGTGTAAAAAGTTTCAGATAATAAGGATCAATATGCTCGATTATAGTATTTTCACACAACACACACACACACACATACACATTATATATATAAATATAGTTCTTGACAGTTCCTGGCGAAATGCCAAAACTTGATACAATTAAGTCTTTATAACGCTGCAGCTCTCATGACCGGAATGCATATTAGAGAAGATAAATAGGAAGAGCTAACGAGCAGATTTGTAAACAAATTAATTAATGTTTGCTGAAAACATTTGATGTGTTTAAAGAAAAAGTGTACGTGAGTTAGTAGCAGACGCTCACATAAGCGCAGAAATTACCCTAAGGAGAGACTCATAAAACTTGGTGATCAATAACTGTCTGGTGATCAATAACTTACACGAGCGTTGACGGTGAGATTATCAAGACGCATCGCGTTACTACGACGATAGAAGTGTAACTTTTTATTAGCAGTCTGGATTTTCATATTTGTTACATCAAGATTTCTTCTAGTAAGAAAACAGAAATATTTTAAAATATAATATAAATATAATGCAAATATAATTACAGAATAAAAATAATTAATGTATTCTATATATAATATATAATATAAAATATTGTTATATAATATATATATGTATATAATATATATAATATTGATAAATAATATAATATATTATTACAATTTATGTAGAAGATAGAAAAATGCGAGACGTTTGTTGAAAAACTAGCCCATGTCAATATCAATCATCAACTACAGCCAGATACAAATTGCTATGACCTCGCTGACAAGTGAGTTCGTGGAAGAAATACTCCGTGTAATAGTTTCCCGTATATTTCCTACCTTTTCAGAATTTCATAGAACAGCTTTCCGGAAAATAGCCGAGGTATTTTGTATTCTTGTCGCGTTGGGACTGGTTACTGCTGCATATCGAAGAAAAAGGTCTGATATGCAGTACTTGGGCAAGATTCCGTGCAAATGCGAATGATACTTTCGCGAAAGCGTAAATCGATTATCTCTCTCGTTTATATATTTACAACTCTAATGTACTACTATTGCAATAATTTGCGGTAAGATAAACATTACACGTTTTAAAAATGAATAAATTTATTATATTCTACGAAATTGTGTATTATAAATTTATAGCATCTTCTTTTTTTCTATATTTCGAAATTTCCATATGACGGAAAGGGAGATATTGGTGATATCCATATTTATATCTTTATTAGAGTACACATCTCCACATATTTCACACGTTGAAGCTACTACAAGCCCTTCATTGTACGCATTCTAGGAGATTTTATAGCTCGATAGGAACGAAACAAAGCGATTCTCCCCTTTATTTCTTCTTTTCCAGCGCGTGCATCTGATGGCTTTCCTCAAGGCATGATATACTATTTTCTAGAATTGTTTTCACATATACACACACATACACACATAGCGCGCATTCATCCCTAGCAACATGAATCAACGTGTAGAACACATATCTTTTATGTTCTTTCTTTAGATTATAGTCGCGCAGAACTTATATTGCACACATAACTGAAATCTTGTCATATATTCTATCAGATCTTATTTAACTGTCAAAACTTTAGCTTTATTGCTTTAAAAGTTCAGCGAAAATTATACAATTACAATTTTCCAATATGATATTTTCTTTATAAATTATGTTTATCACATTTTCCAAATGTCGATTTGTTTACTAAAATTTTGCAAGAGCGTATTCTCTTCGCGTCGTTTCCAGCCAGGAATATTTTTTCGTATATTTAAACTGAACGAAATGCATTGATCAAACGCATACATTTGCAACGACAAATATCTAGAAATGTGGAGCTTTACCTTTCGATGGTTTTATTTATCTTTGTCAGGTGTTGCAACTAGAGGAAGCTACATGTCGAGTACGCGAGGTATATAAATGTACGGATCCCTCTTGAAATTCTAGTTTTGCATGACGAGAAATGAGGTCACTTTATCGAAATTTCAAGATCGCCTTCGATCGATTTACTTGTACTTTTGCCTTCAGTCTTGCGCGCGCCGCGCGAGAAATCCCACCTTTAATTGAAGTAATCTTAACGGATACATTTCGTACGGCAGAGTCGAATAGTATGATTCACGAGCGTAAAAATCGTGTAAGTCGACATTAATCTTCGCCCTCTGATAAGATCATAGAAAAGAGGGAAATTGATGATTGCGCGAGGATGCCCTGCGAGCAGCATCGTGCTCCTCGCTCGAAGTGCCGTTTCATTATAAAAATCGACAAGGGACAGGGTGGAATCTGCCACCGTCGACCTCCACCAGGATGTCGGAGATATAAAATCGATAATGCAGGTCATCGGAAGGCATCCGGTGACGTCAGTTATCTCTATGTTATGGGCACCATTACCACGAACTGGTACACGCATTTCTCGATCTCCCTCGGCAGAGGAAAGGCCCGGTCATCGATATTCGACACGTGACGGTATTTTTAATTAAGTCCGGAGTGCTATTTATCATCGCCGAGGTCGACCGAAGGATCTACGTGAAAGTCATTGATTAACTGCTTTCGGATATGAAAGAGCGGCTGAAAGTGATAACGATAGATTAATTAACTATTGTATATATGAAATTATCGCAAAGTTTGTTTTCGAATTAGAATACTTTTTGAATCAACATTGCTGTCGCGCTCTTGTAAAATTGTATGCGTTATTACATTAAATTTTATTTTAATGAAAATTTCTCCAGAGAAAAAATAATAACCTAATATTCTAAATAATAAATAATCATTTATTATGCGCAACACATATATAAAGAAATTATTGTATACGTTATATTTATTGGATTATGTTTTTTTTTTCATGTAATAAGTGACTAGGCGCAAAGATGCGCGGTAAACAAGATATTGCGATCAAGAAATATCATTTTCATTTCATCGTTTTGCTGTTAATTTTTCAATAGGCTTATTCTCCGAGCAGACCGAGAAAGTAGCAAAGTTTATTTCAAAAGACTATCACGAGGGATGATGAGATCCGTTGTTCAGGTATCGTATTTATTTATATAACTTGCACTTATGAGGGCGGTAGATAAATTTACGAGGTGCTAAATGAGTAGTCAGTGGCAAAATATCAGGTGTTACCTTCACTGTCATGAGAGCCTATTTCAACGCGATTTATACCGCAGGCGTGGGCGGTTCAATAATTATTCAAGCTGCTCAAGTATTATTTCCTTACTGTTGACATACTAATAATTTATAAGTAAACACTTGATCATTTAAAAGCACTTGAAAATTTAACAATCATGGTTCTTATTATTATTTTGATTTAAAGCTTAAACTTACTAATAAAAGAGTGAATATTTAATGGCATTGATACATTTTTTTGAGATATTTTTTCTCATCTTGCTTGACAGAATCATTTATCAACGCTGGGTCTTGTTATGGAAATATTGTTTGACATGTCAAGATTATCATATATTTTTAATAACTAAAGAAAGATGAAATTAATAAATTAATTTTTCTATAAATAATACATTTTTATGTATAATTGCACCGTTAATGCAAGAATTTTTAAAAATCCCTTTATAAGAACAAATTTTGCAAGTTAGAAATTATGCCTGATTGGACTTTATTGTGATTAGCATATAGCTCATGACGTTATTTACATATTTCCAAAATGTATGACGCTTTTATTCTTAGAAAAAGCTTTAACCACCGACTGCGAATCAATTCTACGGCACCTGCAAATTCCCCTATCACCCGTGAATCACTCCGAACCATTTAATCTTGATGGTCGATAGCCATGCGTTTCATTTGACGGTCGATGCGATTGGCTCCCTCCAACGCGACACAATTCATGAAATTGGAAGCCATGCATCTCCATCCACTTATGGATCGCGCATTGCTCTTACATTTTTTAAACCAAACGTCATTGATAATTTCAACGCGGATTCGATAAATGCGCCATGTCGGGTCGAGTGTTTCTTTATTTTTTTAACTCTGTGCACACTCCGCTCTTTTATCGATTACATTTTATCGCGTCGTATTCATCGGGAAAAATTTTTACTTTTACTTCTTCGGACTCGTATATCACGCGTGTCTACGCGCCAGAATGATACGATTGGCAGCGGATCAATAAGAACGAAGATGAACGATGTTTTCATCGTATTTCTGGAAAATTGAGTACTAAGAAGAGAGAGGTGGAACCATTTTCGTTTTACACAATGGGAACGAGGTCGCTGCAACTCCCTTAGGAATGCCACGTACGCCTTGGCGATAAAAGCATTCCGCCAAGTGCGACGATAGATACGGAAATAGGTATAACATTGCCCATTCCTTTGCTAGCGGCGATAATGAAATAATGGACAATCGCCGTTTCGGATAATTGCGTTCTCGGGCAATTTATATTTATATAAGATTCTCATCGGACAACTGGATTTCTTTCAATCGAATAAAATATCAATCGATAAATCGATTCATATTTTATTGTGAGTGACGTGTCATAACCGGTCAATAAATATATTGACATTAATGCTCGCAGAAATAATATTACTGATATTGCATTGAAAATTAAAGTTAACTTGTTCATTTTTTCTTTCATTTTTTTCTTTCATTTTTTTCTTTCTTTGCTCTTTGCAAGAAGCATCGTACAATATTGTATGACTAAGCGTTTTTAAATTGTCACATTACACCCTTCTTCCATACGTGTTTTATAGCATTACTCAGCATAGCGCTGAATGAAATGGGGTCACTTTGAATAGTTAACGCCGAAGACACCATTCTCGTACAATTCCGACGGAAATTTCCGTCTCAAGGATTTGCCAGGCTTGAACTTTATAACATGGAGTTCGTTCAATTCTCAAAGTACTTTTACGAGAGACTTTTTTCAATCTTCTCTATTGCGCACACTTAAATTTTCACCATCCTCACCATTCTCTTATCAATATTTACTGAAGTTACAGAACATAACTCGATACTCGTTATTTAGTTTATTAGCAATAAAGTAGCAGCAATCACAATTCAGTTCGCGTAAAAGAAAATATCTCCGTCTATAAAAAAAAAAGAAAAAATATATTAGCTCGTTTAATATTTAACTTTTCTGTATACATCGTTACCTTTATTATAATTATTATAATTTAACTATTTTGCTGAGATAACAAAGCTACTGTCTCATTTATTATCTTAGCTAACTTAACGATGTACACTGCAATTTATTTCCTCCGGTAAACGTTTTGCAATGAATTTTTTTACAGCGTTATTAATAATGTAAATTAATGACATCAAAGTGGAATTATATGCGATCCACATGTCTGATTTAAAGCAGATTTAATTGACGAGACGTAATTTATATCGCCGTAATTATATTCATTGACCGCATTAAATAAATTTCCCAAAGATAGAATGTTTGTATAATATTCAACACAATGTTATTGAAACAGTATAACAAAAGTGGAGTCATAATTCTATCATTGAAATTATTTGCGTTCAGTGCTTGCATGATGGAATAAATTTCAATTTGTTATTACGTTATTAATTATTATTTTAACTAAACATTGTCGTCAATCTATCCTAAAGTCAGTTGCTTATAATTGCCATATGCATGCTATAGCTAAATTAAATCATAAATTAAATGCTTCATTTGCATTCATCTTCAAATGCTATCAGGAAAATGTCATCGCCAAGCGCATAAAATTTCGCATCGATCTTTTCAATGCTAGAAAAAGAAATCGACTTGAAGAAATCGCTCGTTATCAGAAGAGGGTGAGAACACGTAAGAACACCTTATGCTGCAGTTTGAAACTTCCTAAACGACATTCATGGTACCGGGGGATTGCATTTCATTACATCATCAACTAGTTTGCCAAAAAAAAAGTCTTAACGCTTATTTTCTCGTCGAGTCGGCCGAAAAATTCAGATCGTAGGAATAAATAACCGTCCCTACGGCCGCGTGAAAAAAATTACGGTACGCGGGCGACCAAGTCCGAGCTGACAGAAGTCGTTCCCGTTCGTTAATCTCATGAAGGTCTTATAAGTATTCATTCGTGAAGTTATAGCGCCGCCGGCACCGCTCCGCCGTGGCAAAGCGGATTGGGAGAACCGAAGGGTGGTGTGCAGCTCTCACTCGAGGGCGGCTCGTGCAAGAGGAGCGCAACTAGGTGGTATCTAGGTGGCGCAGCCGCGACGACCGGAAAATCGATACCCCATCGTTTGCCGGCGAACGAAACGGGCCGTCTTCCAGTACGCGACTCGTGTGCACGAGGTAAACACGGCGATCCCGGGTCGACAATCAACATGGAGTGATGGGTGAGAAGTGAGGTCAGCCCCCGATTGTCTCTGGTCCAGGTTGTCAGGAGCAGCAGCATGGTACGTCCGTGCGGAAGACTTAATGACTCGATGACGGAGCACGATGTTGACGGGTGCTGATGATTACCGATTGCATTCAGATTGCGAACAATAATGACCCGCGAGGGTTCATGCTGCTTAAACGTTGGAAATGCTCCTGCGGAATTTATCAGCACCTGTGTGACGTCGAAGGCAAAGGCATACATTCATTCCCGGGGTATTACAATCATGTCATTTCTCTCCTTGTATGTGCAGTACGGTTTTGTGAATTACGCCCTCGAGCTTCTGGTCGTCAAGACCTTCGGCAACGAGACGTGGGAGACGATAAAGTAGGTAAAAAATTGATTACCTGTCTCCGTTGTCTTTCATGCTTTCCTCTCGCACGTTTTTTTATTCACCTGAGTAAATCCTCCCTACGGCGCGGGCGTCTCGCTCGGCTACCGTCGGACGCAATCAAGTGTTGACATAGGTCAGTTGTAGAGAGAATAGTTTGAGAGGAATATTATTTTGTTATGATTTATATACGGATATCTATGTACGATATTACATATCATATTACATTTACCTACTAAAGTTGCTACCATGTGAAAATTTTTTTCACTATGTTAATATTGAAATTACGGAGATATCATTTCTCTTGGATTCATGTTTCCGACTCATGTTACATATCATCTCTGATTTCTGCTGAAAGATTTTAAAACAAACAATTTTAAAATTTTCAATTCCTATAAGACATTTTATTGTATTTTATGAAAATAAAAGAATGCAAGATTACAACTTTCTTAGAAACATAAATTTAAAAATGATTTTTTTCATTAATTATCGCGCTATTTTAATAATAAATTACACACTTATTACATTGATTACATTAAAAATTTGTGTAATAAAAATATTCTAGTAATATTCTATAAAGTATATATTCGTTTATACCTCAAAAAATACAAGTTATTTTGTAAAATAGGGATCGTTTAAAATTACCTATGAGAGAGTCAATTTGTCCACCGTTAATGAAGTTTGTAATATTACCGGCAAAATTGGATTGCAAAATAATGTTAGATAATGTCGGAGGTATCATCTGATTTTATAGCAACATCATATAATACTATTAGAAAGTAATTTATAGCACTTGACATGCTTTAAGATAAAAACTTCAACAATGTTATTTAAAAAGAAATTCAACTATAATTGAGACATAAACTTTATTAAATTAAAGTTTAAAATTAGTTACAAGATGAATATAAAGATTATTATCAATTTTTTATATAATTAATATTAATTTTAAATAAAAATATTATTTTAATTATTCTTTCAATTATACAGTTACGTATTTATTTATTGCAGTTATTCTTAGCATTTTTTAATAAGTATATTATTTTCTGAAAAATTGTTCTGGAAGATATCGTAAATTGTTCCGTAATATGAATATTGGTAAAGCTGTTGCAGAAGCTCTCAAAAGACGCTGAGGTAAGCTTCAAGTGACACCTTATATCCATATCAAAGAACTAAACTACTTTGAACATTTGACACGTAAATTGAATGACAGCAAAACCGCGTAAGGTGTTTAACAAATTATCAAGTTTTTAAAATTTCTGCAAGATAATTAAATGTACACACACACACACACACACACACATATATATATATATAGGATTTAAAGCTGTCATGAAATAATTATTCAACTTTTAAAGTAATATCGAATTTTTGCGAACCGGTGAATTTGACATATCATAAATTACAAATTGATTTTATAAATGTAAATTGTATATTATTTTAAAATCATTATATTTTTTTTATTATCGGACTCTTACAATTGTATCGATGATTTAGAAAAGATGCAGCGGTTAGTATGGAAGGACAGTTTCTGGTGCGACAAATTTACGAAGATGAGATTACGTATAATCTGATATCCGCTGCTGTCAATAAGCTTAGTACGTATGTGCTTACGACAAAATGCGAGATAAGTCTGTCGTGCAGATTTATTTCTAACAGAAAATTTTATATTAGACATCTTATGCTCTAGATATACCTGCCAACGAAATACTCGAATTATTTGGTCGAATGTTCTTCGAGTTCTGTCAAGATTCCGGTTACGACAAGATTCTTCAGGTCCTTGGAGCAACACCTCGAGATTTTTTGCAGGTAAATCTTGAAGGTTGTCCATATCAATTACAGATTTCTCTTATATGATCAGTTTAATGCGCTTGATCATACCGTTTACCGATATGAGAAAAATTTGTATCTGATATTTAACTCGATTCCGTTCATAATACTCATTAAATCGTATGTTTTCCGCATCTCGTGCGTGTACTATTAATTGTAATTTATCGTTGAATCATTTACTAAACCAGTTATAGCTAAAGCAGGATATACATACGTTATAGGTAAATATATGTGAATTAATTGGAAAGCTTTATCGTTAAAATTATTTCCTTATAATTTTGTATATTCTAGAAGTATGAATAAGAGTATATACATATATATATATATATATACATATAATTAAATTAAATATAAATAATTATTAATGACATATTGGTAGAAAATATTAGTAACACTATAAAAAGTAAATATAGACATTACAATTATTTTTTATACTGAGAAAAAATTTTAATTTATATTACTGTACATCGATACTCTGAATTTTAAAGGTATATTCAATTTCTCTCAATTATTCCTCTTGTGTAGAAGAGAACAACGCAATTAAATTCAGCAAATACGGCTTTTCTACTACCTACAGAATTTTATTCGCATTATTTCGTTTACACTTTGCAGTACAATACTGAGAATTATCATGTCGCATAAAAGTGCTTCAAACATTAATATCAGCGCTGTTATGCAACTACATTTTATGCTATTTTCTCTTTAATTTTTCGTTCACTTCAATACGTTGTACAATATAATATTTATTGCCTTGTATTTAATAAAAACGGAAATCTATTCAAATATTACTTACACGGATTATATTATTATTGTAGTATCGAGAATATTTTTATCGAAAATGTATACATTTTAAATTCATATTCGATATCGGAAACAATACATATGTACACATATCGAATACACATTATACATATATACACATATATACATCGATATCACATTGCAGAATTTGGACGCGCTTCATGATCATTTGGGTACATTATATCCCGGCATGAGGGCACCATCGTTTAGATGTACAGAGAGACCCGAAGATGGAGCGCTTATTTTACATTATTATTCAGATCGACCTGGTTTGGAACACATCGTTATTGGAATTGTTAAGGTATTCTATTTACTGCAGATAAAAATATGATTCGTTATGCAGGATTCGAGAAATCGAAATCGCGGAACGAAATTTAATTATTCTTGAATATTTTTTCTGAAAAAATATTCAACTCTATAAAAACTTGGAAAGTTTCGCAAGAGAGAGAGAGTGCAACAATGATTTTATTTAACGGAGATATCTTAACGACTAGTCGACGGAAGGAATGATAGAAATTTCAATTTATTTCTGAAATAGACCGTTGCAAAAAAACTGCATGGCACGGACGTTGACATGCAGATAGTGAAGACTAAAAGCGAATGCGATCATGTGCAATTCCTCATAACTGACACATCAGGGCCAGGAGTCGTATCAAACCCTATGATCGCTGAATTGGAAACATTGTCTGTTGGTGAGTGGTATATCACTGTTCGTTTCCAATAAAAGGTATTGGCATAAAAAAAGCCTTTGATAGTAAAATCATGTAATGTTTATAAAATTATACTGTATGAAACAACTATGAAGATATATCTTATATAATAGAAAAGAAAAAATAAATATCTGATAAATTGCCGTAGAGCCAAAGGTCAGCCCAACGACGTTCTGTCGAGTTTTTCCATTCCATCTAATGTTTAATCGGGACCTTACAATAGTTCAAACCGGATGTACCATAATACGTGTTATACCGCAGGTTTCCAGCGGTCATTGCAAACTAAGCGACATTCTTTTAACTGTGAGTTAATCGAGCTACAATATGTTCATCAAACTATAATGTGTTCGTTATAGTCTATATATTTTTCGCCTCCTGTTTTTTGCTTCCTTGCAAATTTATGATTTTGTCATGACACATATTTTTATTTTGTGTAAGTGTATTTTGTAGACCAATTAATCACAGACTAATCAGAAGGCGTGCTCCTAATTGTTACGGCTCAAAAATTTACGAATTATGAATAAGAGAAATTTTATTTGATAATATCGCTTCAGCATTTCATTGTCACAGCAAAGTATTGTTATTGCGCCGATATCGATCAGTAATTTTCAATAAACCTTCCTAATTGTTCCGTGTCAAAGGAATTGCATTAGTGCATAATACATTGCACCTGCCATTATATACATGCTCATAAGCACAATATATCAAATGCAGCTTATTGTGATGGATACAGAGCGTGTTGTCCGAATCGACCATTTAAATAATTTGCGTTATTGTTCATGCGTACCTAATGTAATGTTGCCAATTAGTTCGCCATTATAATCCCGCATTAAAAAAATCATAGACACATTGAATGTGCCATTATTGCGAATATTGCGTCATGTAATTTTATTTAAATCAACCGCAATATCCAATACATTTTGATATATGTGTATCAATTTAATAAACTATTATATACAATAGTGTTAATTAACTGTCATTTGGGATCTTCATAGGTCAGACCGCATCTGGAATTAACATTTGAAAATATATTGTCTCATATTAATACAGTTTATGTGTTAAGAACGAAAAAGGGAGTTATGCGTGTCGATGCTGCTGAGGAGTATTCGAATTTACGTTTAAAGGTCAGTTTATTAAAATGAATCAAGAATATAAGATGGTATCAGTTGAGAACTTTCCACAGTTTTTAATAACTGTTCCAGGGTCAAATGTTGTACATACCTGAGACCGATATGGTTATCTTTCTATGTTACCCAAGTGTTATGAACTTGGACGACTTAACTAGGTAAGACTTACGACGTCATCATTAATCCGTTATCGCTCTTTTATCACGCAATAAATCAGTAACTGTAACTAAATCAGTAACTATAACATAGAAAGATAAGGATAGAAAAGTATATATAATTTATTAGCATAAACTTCTGCGCACAACCTCATTGTTGTAATAAGATTTGTTAAAACTTGTTCTTCTTGCTTTTGCGGAAAAGGAAGTTGCTTGATCATCTTATTTTTCTCGGTCAACCTCGGAATCTTTTGTGTTAAGCGTAAATGGTTAAAGTTTCGTGTTGACATTGCTGAAAGTTTTATACGCGACGTACTATTTGATATGGCGAGGGATGGTTTCTCGCTGCCGCTGACGAACGTTTCCGCCGTCGTAATATCGCCCCGTGTTATTCTTTCGGCTCCAGGCGGGGTCTGTACTTGAGCGACGTTCCACTGCACGACGCCACTCGAGATCTGGTCTTGATGTCGGAGCAATTTGAGGCGGATTACAAACTGACGCGCAACTTGGAATTGCTCACCGATAAGCTGCAGCAGACGTATCGCGAACTCGACGGCGAGAAGCAGAAGACCGACAGGTAGGGATCTTCGCTCTCGGCATTTCCTGATTATCTGACGAATCCTTGCCGCCGGATTTGCTCATCGTTTACCAGTAACACAATTACGCGAGATCTGCGACTTTTCCTCCGCGGACCGCTTCGGGAGTCCTTCCGACGGAAATTAACGGAAATAGATTTATAACGGGATACGATATCGCGAAACGGAGGGACTTCCGTTTACGCTCGAGGAAAACTGAAATCTTTCCTGAAATTTTCCGCGATTGAAACTCTCTCGACGAAACTATCCGAATTTAATCTCTCCCGACTCGACTTGCGGAAATTTCGCCGAGAACTGTTCGCGAAATGTTAATCCGATTAGGCAAAACTAGCGCGACGGGAAGTTGCGACGTTGAATAAAAGATCATCTGTATTCACCGTAGGTTGCTTTACTCAGTGCTTCCTATTTCGGTGGCGAACGAGCTCAGGCATTCACGACCGGTACCAGCGAAAAAGTATGATTGCGTTACTCTTCTATTCTCCGGGATAGTCGGCTTTGGAGCTTATTGCGCCGCTCACACAGACTCCAACGGCGCTATGAAAATCGTTAACATGCTTAACGAGCTATACACGGCTTTCGATGTGTTGACTGACCCGAAAAAGAATCCTAACGTTTATAAGGTAAACATTTACGATAAACTTAATTTTTACTATTGTGTATATCTTAAGAAATGGATGGCCAGATGTAATCAATTATCGTACACTTCTTACATACATAAAAGATATTTTCTTATTACGAATCTTTAATAAAACGTTTTCAAAAGAGAAAACGATCAATGTAATCACTCGTAAATATCGTGTGCAGCGATATCGATAACTCTCTTGGATCTGTCTCAGGTTTCCATTAATTCCGCTTTTCGATCTAGGTGGAGACCGTCGGTGATAAATATATGGCGGTGAGTGGATTGCCGGAACCCTGTCGTTGTCATGCACGATGCATCGCTCGTCTAGCGTTGGACATGATGGATCTCGCGGCGGATGAAGTGCAGATCGATGGGGAACCCGTGGTATGTACAAGCTGTCTGCACTCTGCTGGCTATACTTTGTTACATGACTATGTAGCAAAACGCTTTGATCTGAGAGGAGTTGACAGTATAAGTCAATTTAAGATTGGACGTTAAACGTTACACGTTTTGTAGCGGCTACATCGAAAGAGTTGCCGTTAAAGGGGTTATTGAGACAGTCCGTCCGTCGACTTTTGTAGAAAGTTGAAATCTTCTTCGTATCTTTATACAGTTAGATGTATATATATATATATATATATATATATATATATATATATATATATGTATCTCATGTACGCGAACCGTCTGCAATTTCCCGAGGGACAGATGGCATGTCCCACTACTATTTTTGTATCTCTTTGTAAAGAGAACTAACTTCTTTCTCCGAGTGCAATGCAATTCTCACGTTACTTAAATATTTAACAACGGATTACAGTTAGAACACTCCGTGCAATTCACGATTTAATTCTAGAGAGGAAAAGATAAAATGAATTTAAAACTCCAATGTTGCAGATTGGACATATGATCTAAGGAAAAAGAATAATTATTATAATACTTTTTGCTTATATTATTAAAAATAACCAATCTTTTTATAATTTAAATAATTAATACTTTTTAATTAAAAATGAGAAAATATTGTACATGTCATAGGAACGAAAGAAAAAAGATTTTTTTTTATAAATTCATAAAGTTTATATGTAATACTATATTGATTAATTATTATCTTACAGAAAATTACAATTGGTATACACAGTGGAGAAGTTGTTACGGGCGTAATTGGTCATCGTATGCCTCGTTACTGTTTATTCGGAAATACTGTAAATCTTACGAGTCGAACGGAAACAACCGGCCAACCAGGAAAAATCAACGTTTCGGAAGATGCTTATAGGTAAATTATTTTGAATATTGCTAGTACATAAATATATAGATACAAATTATTTCATATAATAAAATATATTTAAAATTCAGTTTTTTATTTTTGTAATTTTTATGTTTTATTATTGTTTTTACTGTACTCTCTCTTTTATTCGGTTCTTCTGAGATTGAAGAAAGTTGCTAACGGATCACAACTTCGGTTTCCCGAACGTGTACATATTACATTGTCTCACGACATACTTTCCGTTATTCTTGAATATTTCTGATTCTCGCAAGTATAGTCGCATCCCCTCACAAAGTATTTCTCTAATTCCCAAGATTCATTAACATTACATGATAAATATTATAAAACATTACCATCCGACCTTCTGAACTTGATTTTTTCTCAAACCTTAGACCTTAGACCTACTTGAATATCTTGCGCGATTTCGCTCTCGTATATCAAAAATTTCGCGTGAGGTTTGACATACATTTAGATATAGGATTTACATTTATCAAAGTCTTCGTCATAGTTTCGCTTCACTTTCTCTATATATTTCGCTGAACTCTAATCCACGATTTAAAGTTATATCGTGACTTTAAAAGACTTCGATGCGCGCATTTGCTGAATTCTGCGACCGTATCGGCAGAAAGCGTATTTTATTGAATCGCAGTGAAATTTCAATAACTATGTATAAATGTATGATAAAATATTTCTGGCCGAATAAAAAGAAACGATCGATATCGAGCATTTCACAATCGTGAACGAGATTTCCCATCAGTCTTCCAGCAGATCCAGATAATTTCTCAGAGACTCTGGAATCTGCAGTTTTTTTATTCCATGAGGTAGTGCCCAATTGCTACGGAGAGTCTCGCGAATTCGACAACGGCAGAGGTGTCTGAGTTCCGCCGGACAAATTCCGCTACGTTCCGGAGGTATTAGATTCTGGTTCGCCAAATTGGGATACTGCTCGTACAAAGACACGCTGAAGATACCGCTGTAAGCGGCGATGTGATCGGGAGTTCTGACGCAGACGACAGTCACGGTTCGCAGTAGCAGCTTCAGACATGTCAGCACGTGTTCCGGGTAAACGACTTCTTCCTGGCCGGGATGCGCCTCGTACTCGCTGAGTTTTGTTAGAATAATCTCCATCGGCGACGGGGCCAGGTTGTCGGACTCGACCGACGCGCCGTAGCGCAACATGATCAACAGGATGTCCGGCGCGCCGTGTTGGATCGCGACCCTCAGAGGCAGAACCTGTCCGTACGATTCCATGGGCACGTCGATGAAACGTAGCTTTATCGGCAAGGACTCGCAACGGTACTCCAGCCGGCCGCTAATTGCGTGATCCAAGAAATACACCAGAGCCCGGATGTTTTCCTCGCGGTCATCAAAGTCGCACTTCCAGCCGGACAAAAAATGCGTTACGCGCGTACCGAAAATCGCTCCGACGAGCAATCGCTCGAATGTCTTTTCGCAGTAGAATATGTCGTTTAGCAATCGGCTGACGAGCACGTTATTGTTGATATCCCAATCGTAGCAGAGCTTTGCCGCTACATACAGAACGTTGTGAAACTTGCCGAGCAGGCAGATAGATCCGTTCTCCATCATTGTGATATTATGATAACGCAGAGCCGAAAGGACGATCCTCTCGCACACATCCTGTTTGTCGAGATTTTCCGCTGGAAGCACCAAGCAGGCAGTGATTCATAGTCCCATCGGTTGTAAAACGGCGAGTAAAACGTGGAATTTCTCCGCGTAAAGAACGCGGGCGAGACGAAGATGCAAATTATTCTGGAATTTGTAGCGTTGCGTTTGTGGCGCGTGGTATTTTTCACCGTTACCGCAACGGCATTGGTGAAACAACGAAGACAAATAGAAAGGATTAGGCACGGTTTAATGTAACGGTAAGATCATAATGGGCGGCGATATCTTTGCGTGCTTCAAGCATTCCCGCGGAGACGGATAAGAATTTAGTGGATAAAACTATGTATGTAACTATGTACGTCGTTAATACCGCGAAACGTCTATCGGCGAATTTAGAAATTCTCTATCGAATACACGGATAGTAAGATTAAAACATTGTCATACTAATGATTATCGATACTCGACAGCAGTCCATTTGTCACTTACGCGACTCACGCGAAATGTGCGGATAGTATGAGACGTCGATTTCATAAATCTTGTTACCTTCTGCACAACTGTTTATCACATCCGAGAAATAATTGACCAGCTCGCGACGTTTGTATCGCGAGGCTAAGCAACTGCGTTCCATTTCCGAGAACAGTCTGTCGAAATAACAATCTATCAATACCTCCATAATTTTCGAGTGACTTTAATTAAAAGGCAATGCACAATATTTAGAGAATTCGACGGTGCATGTAATTTTAATAGATAGACGGGTAAATATCGCGTAACGGTCGTCGCAAACGGTCACGTTTTAATGATTAGCAGCAGAAGAAAGAGCCAGCGCACGACAGGCCTAATTCGATTAGATGTGAAGTACGCATTTTGAAGGCTTCTTCGGTGCACCCTGCCTGAGACAATTTACATATATCCATGCTAGAAAAGGTGCAGACTTCTTATACATATATGTACAAGAGAGGGGAGTCAAAATTTATTTCAATATAATAAATATTTTATAAAGAACCCAAGGAATGATAACATTGTATATTACTTTTTTTCATTCTAAAATGGCTGTTATATTACCGTTAAGATTTCTCATAAATGCTTGTATAATTGTTACAGGTATCTCTGTATGCCCGAAAATCAAGATCCGCAATTTCTTTTGGAATACAGAGGTCCTGTCTCCATGAAGGGAAAATCCGAGCCTATGAACGTGTGGTTTCTATCCAGAGAAAGAGAGTTGACATCATAAATTATTACAATGAATTTTATAGCAATAATTTCAAGAAATCAGTTTGAAGATTAAAGTGAATGTATCGCGAAGTAATAAAATTCATATATTTATTCAAGGAAAGGCAACTAATAATTAAGATAATTTACTAATTAAGAAAATGTTTTAACAATGAATGTGTTTTGTTCAAGAAATTTTTATGACTATGTACTATATGTTTAATTATTGCGACAAAGTTTATAAAGAGTTTATCGTGTCGGAACATTGTCGATGTTCCACGATCGTTTTCAAACAAAGTGTAAAATCGAGCGACGATACTGCGTCTTCAGCTCGACAGGCTGTTCAGCAATCGTGAGTGTACAAGGCAATCAAATATAATCGTTATTTATTTGGCGATATTACGGCGGTAAAATTTCCTTTCCCGTTTCGCGCGACCCATGTCACCCGACAGGTCATCGATAACCGCTTCCAGCGTGGAGGTCACAGACGCGAAATGTCCTGCCGTCTCAGTTGAGAAAAAAAATCAACAAGAATAACCAGATGGATAGCCCACGCTATGCTCGCAAGTAGAAGGTGTAACGGAACTTGTTCTAGTCCCCTTTAAGCCTCATACACGTTGCAAGGTCGATCTAATCGATTTTACAAACATTCTATTTGGTCTTGAGGGCGCTGGCGCGATGTCTATTTCTTCTTATTGTGCAACACAGTTTTATGCAAAATTAAAAAATAGCCTACTATAGCATATCTTTATAAATTAATCCATTTATTCTCCTGTAGTAAAATTATGTAGTTTGTAATAATTATTATTAGAATTGTTTATTGCATCGAATTTTCAAATCATTACTTTTATTAGTATATCATTTGATCACAAACATGATCAAAACAAGTTTTAGAATTAATTCATATAGCTGTATCTTAAGATTAACTTAATATCAACTGGTAAATGAATAATCATCAGATCAATTTTAGAGCATGACGAGCATTATCCAATGAGTAGGTAAAACCCACCGTCATCATCGCCAAATGATATGATGTTCTGGGATGTCCTCAATTTCCGCGCGATTTTCCTCATCATTAATATGGAAAACTATTAGCTATCTATGTGTTATGGAAATAATTTTCTCTAACAAATTCATAAAACTTACCTATATATAGATATGTGTAAATTTATACATGTAATGACCTCACATATTTACAATGGAAATTCTTAGAAGATAAATTTAATCAACAAGGTGCATTTTTGCTAAATGATAAGGAAATGAAAGGCTGTTATATACTACTGATCAAATAGGAACATTAAATGATATCATAAAATCAATCAAATCTTTAATATTTTTTTATTCATGACATTTACCGTCAGTGTTTACGCACAATGAACATTGTTGAATTGCCGATTATCGTGGAAAGATATTTGGTAGATATCGAACGTAGATTGCGGACGATTGCGCTTTCCATTCACACGGCCATTCACGGGGCACAGCCGTGCGTGGATTACGGCGAAATAGCCCGAGGAAGAGGCGAGGAGGATTCTGCAACATTGGCGGTGAAATTTTGGCAGGTGCACACCGACGTTGGTGCGTGCACGCACACCTACGCACCGGCAACGGCGCGTCCACGTGAAAGGCGGTGAACGGTAAAGAGTCAGGTATTTAAATAAGGAACCGGATGGTCAATCCGGCGGGTGGCTCGGTAGAGGACGCCACGACTACCACTTAGCCCAGGTAGATACCTGTCTGGCGACTACAAGCCGACTTGGAGAGAACCCGTTCTCGTCCTTCCACGGTTCTCGCCTTTCTCCCCCCTCTTGCCCCTCGCCCTTCCCGCCGGCTCCGCACACCTTCCTCGTAGACGGTCCGACGGTTTCCCACTCCCGCTTTCGCTATGCTCATGGTCCCGGGGCCCGACTCCAGTCCCCACCCGAACCGCGAAACTGCATGAGTGAGTGTCAGCGGCACTCAGTACAGTTACTGACGTTCCGTGCTGTGAACGATCGCCCGTTGATCGTCGTCGTCGTTATCGGCCTTAACGTCCGAGAGTCGAGTGCAATTGAGTTATACTATGCGCCGCGCTTGATACATATATGCAGTCTGTAAGTGGTGCTATCCTCTTCTCCACGGTCCCGAACGACTCGATCTCCCTCTCTTCTTCATCTCGTGGACGGTTTTCTCTTTCTCTTTTTGCGTGCCAGTCCCGTACGTTCCGATCTCTCTCTCTTTCACGCGCGGCAGGTAGTCCGCGATCTCGCATGGCCACAGGTGTGCGCAAGGTGCTAACGTTTTCTCGACGAGCGGAGCCGCGGGGCCTTATGTTGCTCGACCGATCGACCTGATTCGAACGGCGGCGCAATTCGTCAGGCTCTCCCGTCGATCGTACTTGCGTGCGATGGACCTAGAGCGCGATCGACGAATCACGGCCGACTGCTAGAATTTGGGCAATTTCGCGGAGTGATTGGTGCTCGCCTGTGCACGGAGTTACGTACAGACTCAGTTGTGAATTCCAGCATATAATTTAATTAGCGAATAAGATTTGCTTGTGCAATATCCCCTGCACGATACGTGCAATGTGATCTACTAAGATCCAATGAAAACTGTTCTAATTTCGCTGATGCCCCGAGAATCGTAGAAACCTTGACAACATGTTATGCATCACAAATTGCAATTTGCTCAATTGACTGATATAATTTAATTATTCTATGAAATCTGCGATTTTCGAGAAGAGTTAAATTTATATGTTAATTTTGTTAGTTTAAAATTAGCGATATTGAAGAAACAATATTAGTTTAGTATTTCTACGTATATAGATACTATTAGCACAAGTGAGCGAATGTGCTCACGAACATTCGATGAAAAGCGGTCCGTTCCAACGGCACTCGACTTTGATCGAGTGTTATATTGTTTCGAATTGCAGTTGTTCCAGGATAAACGGTCTTCGTTGCATTTGCAGTGAATTAAAATCATTGATAAATCAACGATAGATACACCGTTTAAAGCGCGCAACCATTTTAGGAAAGTTTATCCGCGCGGTTAACCTTCTGATGATTATCGGATAAATGTAAATTTATAATAGAGATTGAGATTTGAGAGTAGTATAAGCATTGTCATTAATACGATTCGGTTTTGTAATAAAAAAGAGGCTGCGAAAGGAAAGAGAAAGAGAAACTCATTAGAGAGAGAGAGAGAGAGAGAGAGAGAGAGAGAGGGGCTTAACTTAATCCTTGACTTTCCAAATTCCTCGTCAAGGTGAAGTCTATCGAGTGAGCCACAGTGATTTTGTATGCACGTATGGATGAGACCGTCACGATGACCGTACCTCCGCCGTTACCCGCGAAGACACAGGCCCGGGATGCGAGCCAGGCCGCTCGGCAGACTGTGTCAATCCGGACCGTTTCCCCTTCCGTCTCGCCGGTTCTCGCCACCGGGCCCGGAGCAACGGTATTTGTCGGAGTTAGCGCTCCTACCGCCGATTCCGTGACAACCTGCAGGAGAAGAATCCCGGAAGTGCAATCGGCGAACGGCGGCTGTGAAGAGCGGAGCAACGTCGTCGAGTCGTCGCGGCAGCAACGGTGGCAGCAGTCGCAGCATCAGCAGGCTGCGCACATAGTGAAGATCAAGATCAATCCGGATGGCGACAAGAACAGTAGGGTAATATCGACGGTACGGTTGACCCTGGACGAGAACGATCGGAATCGCGAGATCGAAAACAGTACCGCGCGCGAACGTTCGGACAGACGCGGCGACGGTGCGGTGGTGGTGAGTGCGACAAACCTGGTGAACGAGCGACACTGCGCGAGTGCCGGTGTCGGTGAGGGCTGTGTGAGGATCAGTGTCTTCAGCGGCGATTCGGCGACTGGATCCGATAATCAGGAGCGCAACAACAACAACAACAACAATAGCAACGACAGCGACAAGCGTAGCCAAGATAACGATAGGAGCGACAACAGAGATATGGTGCACCGTGGTACGACGGAAACCCTGAACTCGACCACCCTCGGTGGCCGTTCAAACGCCTGTTTCTACTACAATTCATATCATCAGAGTCCATTGAGCAGCATGGTGATGTCGAGCGGACAATGTTCGCCCAGCGATACTTTGGACAGCGGCACTTGCAGCGATCTCGACGGCACGCCGCCGCCATTGCCAAAGAAGAAAAATGCCAGCACAGTCATATTATCCAACAGCACGCACAACCGGACTGGAAGTCTGACCAGCAGCGGCGCCGAAGTCGACAGCGACGACAATGAGAGCAATATTAGCTGCGACTCCTTGAACGGCGCCGAGACGAACGGCGACGCGGGCGAATATCGAATGCACGAAACGTCGAAGGACGTTGGCGAAACGGTGGGCATAGTTGAGAAATTGGGTCGAATCACGCTGGCAAACGGCGTCGACGACACGAGCGAGGAATCGAGCGGCGTTCATCATCAGGTCTCGATAACGGAACTCAGTTGCGCACCGTGCTCGCCGGTATCATCGGCCAGCGTCTCGCCGTCACCGTCCGGAACGTCGTCCTTGTCGAAGGCGTCCTCGACGCCGCGGGTGAGAAGTCCAGATCCCGCAATCGAACAGAACGGCCAATCGTCGCCGGTAATTAAAGAATGCACGTACGAGGAGAGGAAGCAACAGGAACAGGAGAGGATAGAGCAGGAGTGCGTCAATGTCACTCAGAATCGGTCAACTGGTCATAAATATCTGTACGAGGACGACAGGTACTACAATTTCCACGTGAACGAGTTGCGCGATAATAATAAGAACTCGAAAAAGAACGGCGAACATGGGGTGGCCGAGAACGAAGAGTGTTTCGCCGGTTATAAAATCCACGACAAGGAAGCCATACGAAGTGCCAAAGGAACCGTGCGGGGTGTGAAGAACAGAGTGCGAGCGGGCATTGCGACGTTCCTGCAGTCGCCTACCTCTAAGGTTTGAATTAACAGAATAATTTAAACTTCTGATGCTCGTACGACATTTAATTTCATAGGACGTAAATCAGTTAAAAGCATAATCGTATTTGTAAATTTTCACATATGCACAAAACATAGAACATGGTAAAAACGGTACGTGACCTATATTTCAAGAATATCCATTCAATAAAAAGCTAAATTATTAATTTAACTTCAAAGAGCGAAAATTAATTTACTGCGTAATGACATTTGTGAGTTTTCACGCACATGCAGAATGGCAAAAAGAGAATTACGATTTATTTCAGGGATGCTCATTCAGTAAAAAGCTAAATAATTTATTTAACTTTAAAGGGAATAATCAGTTTACATAGCAATATCCATTTTCAAACGCACATAAATAAAGATTAAAAGAACAGTACGTTAATTTCCAACAAAAGTTGTCGATAGAAATTAATTTAAAAAATTATTTATTAATTATATGCGTATTAATAATATAAGTGAATATATATGCACGTTAGATTTATTCATTTATTAAGAAATATCATTAAGAAAATTACTAATAAATAATAATATTTTATTTACGGACTGTATAACATTCCTCTTCGCGTTTGCGGCTTCGCGCAACTTTAAATATCGACCAATCGACACAGCAGAGCTGCGCCTCGTAAACGATGGGCTGACTTGTTATGCAAATCAGGTGCTGGCAAGTACCTGAGGTGCGTATTGACGAGCCGGAATCGGTATCGAGCTGCTCCGGCGCAAGTCTGTCGGGTTGGACGTTTAAATCCGTGCATCAAGCTGGCTGTACTTGATTCGCATGGTCTACAGGTCGACGCGAAGCGTTAGATTTACAGTTAGATAGCCGTACCGTCCTCCATCGTTCGCCACTTTGAATCAGATGGCATGAATTGGTAACTATATCGTGCATTCGAATTCACATTCCACACATCCTTGCATCTGAATCTTACAACTATGTCTTTATAAAGAAGCAAGTAATTCTTGATAATGATTGATTATGAGACGTATGATTGACATATAATTATTAAAAAAATCGTTAACAAAATAAACGCATAAATAAATGTCTTATGTTTTTTTTTTTTAAGACAGTAATGGAATCGGGCAATGTTTGCACGATGAATGTTTGCAAAGCTGTTGTTGAAGCGACATGCTGTTGAAACGGGAAAACAAAAAGACTAAGTGATTTATCCCCCATCTTTTCGCATGACAGTTAGGATTTTATGACCAATCTGAAATCACCCAAGGGACCCTTCTCTTCTCTTTCATACCTCTGTCATAAAATAAACAAAAGCGACGGCGATAGACAGGTTCCTTGACGGCTCAGGTAGTACAGAAGATCGTACGGTGATCTGCAGCAAATGATAATCTCCCCGCAATGGCCTTTGACTAATATTTACTATCGTCTTGTCGTTGAACGCGTTTAGTCGTCGCGGTAATCGGCTTACCTGTGGCGTATACGAGCTTATTTGCTCTCTACCGGTTATTCGACGCATTTCGCATTAAATTCTCCTCAGTTCCTGGCGAGAAATCCTGATTATTGAGATCTCGCGAAATGAATTCATGGCAAACAGCATAATATATTAGTGCGTCTTTACTGCGAAGTTTCCGGTGTTGCTATGCGAACGTCGCGCGTACGCGATGTTCATACCATCGATGCGGAACGGATCGACGTAACGGTAGATTCGATAAAACGATATTACGACAACGTGTACTGAGAATCGCGACGTATGTACGCAACGTATAGTATATACATACGCAACGTACTGAGAAACCTCGGCCGCGAAACACAAGCCACGTTACGTCCCCATGCTCGTCTTGCCTTCTCGTGTATTCCTCTTTGTTATCGCGCACCCGCGCTGCCATCCATACCGCTCTCGCTCGTGTGCGGCCGCGCGGCCTATTTCGCGAAATTACAGAGACCGAGGGTACCTCGCTTGCACGCAAATGCGCTGGCAACGGCTGAGAAGTAATCCCGCACTTCCTCGCGGCTGAATCTCTGCCTTTGAGATTTCCACGCCTCGATTGCACTTTTCACGTGCAGTCCACCGCGAACGTGCGATTATCTCCGTTCTCCATGAAAATTGACGCTCGCGACGCAAATGATGACATTTTAATGAGATGCATTCTATATCGCACGTCGTGGTAACTGCTAATACTGCCAGAAAAGTTTGTCTTGCAATATTATATCTACTTTGTAGCAATATCTTATTTCAAATATTATTTTTCAATATATCCAATAAAATATTTTTATTTATTCATTATAATTTATCGCAAATACAATTACAAAAGTATAAATCGATATTTTGATCTTCGATAAAATCAATAGTAAATGAATTCAAAATTAAATTAAAAAACAGTGTTAATAAACATAGTAGTTGTTTAGTTTGGTACTCTTATGTAGCGCACTCTCTGAAAATAGTGACCGAAAGTAACATTTGCACTTTCGGAATGTGCATTTCAGGCTTGGATAACGATTTGATTGATCGCTATGAAATGCCGCTATATGCCAATAGATTTTTTATGTGGTTGATACATAAACCGCACAGTCGGGTAACCGCAATTTACGACATCGAAATGTCGTGCGTGATTTTACAGACCGCGCCACTGACCAGTGTAAGAAACTTGATTTCACATAAAAAAAAAGAAATTAAGTAGGTGTACCAAGACTTCGACCTGAAATCATAAATATCGCTCCGGGTAAACCACCGTGTAGCGTGCCCTACATTCGTTGTTGCTCGCTTCCTCATTGCACACGAAGGCACGCAGATTCATCTCGATACCTTGTGCATCTTGCTCATATAATATCACATAAAATTTTAATATTTTTTATTTTCTGCTACAATTGATTTTGATAAAGACATTTTAATTGAATGTAACAGAAGCAATAATTTATATATGTATGTATATGTATATAAAGTTTTAAATGTAATTGTCATTAATATTTTTAATAGTTTCACTACAAGATCATGCGATTATTAATTCAATTACCAAATTTTTTTATTATAAATGTGTTATATTATATTTCGCGTTACATTAAAATATTATCCGAATATTATATTATTCGAAATTATATGTTTTATATAATTTGATTATTCTCTTTCATATAAAAAATATTTTTTATATATACATGATATAACTAGCATCTTTACCAGATGCAACGTAAATTTTATTTATGGTAAACATCTTTATAGCAGACATAAACTTTGCGACAATTTTCTCCTATTACTTAACGCTTTCTCTGCATAATAGAATTCTTGCGGTTGTGGCGAGCAGTCGGAATTGCAAATGTTGGAATATCATGCAAAATTACTTCCGAGTTTGAGAACTTTGTTGTTTACATCATAGTGTGGCGATCTTGAAATCTTATGAATTTCGATTACGCTTTCACGATAAATGCAATGACGCTTGATTATGATTTAGCTATCATAGTTTCAAAGGGAAACAATATGCCATACGAAATGACAGTTCTACTTCCGTATAATTAACAGTTCAAAGCACAATTGCAAGTACGGTAAAGTCCCTAACATAACCCATGTCTGAAACTGCCGCAGACATTTCTTAGAACGAAACCTACGGAGTACCTATGTCTCATCATGTTGGTTGAAATTCGTGAACTGACTTTAAGACCTTCTCAATAAATTGAAGAGATACACTCTATTTAAGTAAACAAATTAAAATACTTGCATATATGTATATTCCGATCGTGAAAAAATACGTATATAATTTATTTCACTTTTCGTCCCACAATAATACTTTAAATATTCCCATACTAAGCGATGTTTTATACTGCGGCATTATATTTATTATCTATTTTAATATTTAATATGAAAAAAATAATCTTTTGCCGAGTCGATCGTAATTGCATATAGGATCGCATACACCTTGTGCATTAATCGCACATGTCATTTCAAGAAGTGATTATACACTGCGGAACAGTACGCAATTAAAACGTTATACATTTAATGGCCAGATAATCTGTTTAGTGAGTAGAGGTATACGCCTCTCTTAAAACTCCGTATTACGGAAAGTAGTTGGTCTTACTGCCGGCGTATTTAATTAAAAAATCTTTAAAGCCTTAACTGATAGAACTGCGAAATAATTAAGTTAAATCTGGAATATTATTTTCGCGTGGAATTCAATGAAATTGTGATGGCAATTAATTGGCAATTTAGGGATCAACGATACGAAAACAGGAAGCTTATAAACTTTAATAAAGCGTGATTGCGTGTATTGAAATCGATTAACATACTTATTTTTATTAGCTAACTTTAACAAGAAATAAAACTTTCTTCCTCCAGAAGAAAACTAGCCATTATATCTTTCCCTTACTCGCGATAAAATGTACTTTCGCGTACATTTTATCAGTGCGTAACTAGTTACATAATTATCCGTTTTGTTATACGTAATAACGTATAAAAGCATATTGGACGCATTCAACCGATAATATGGCTAGCCGGAATTTCTCGAAATATATACTTTCTCATGAAAGTGGAACAGCAATAAATTAACAATAATTCCTAAAATGAAAGAGTAATTGCGAATTGTTCTCGAAATTATTATTTCGTTTTCATGATATAGTTTCTGTCAATCTTTTCGTCGTTACACATGGTCACATTCGAAATCTCAACTGCGTATCTTGCTCTGGTCAAACAGGTAGCTTCATTGCTTCGTGCTTTATGCGCGCAGTATCGGCGCACGTGTCTACGCATGCAGATCGCAAGTAGCATTACTCTCGTTTAGCATTACTATAAATTTTCATGAAGCTGATTCACACGTGTATGCACGCAACCCAGTTCGGTATCTTAGCGACCGACCGTGTGTGTATGAAGAAGGTGAAATGAGCGAAGATGATAAATGCAGCACAGATACGACCTACTTCGTCATCTGCCACCGCGGGCCAACTTTCTTTCTTTCTCATTACGAAAATTATGCCTGCGAAATCATGATCGTATTGATTTGGGCTTTATCTGACTCTCAAGCGCGGCTTTATTTGAATTGTTTCATTGTACGAAATTGATTTCTGCCGCGCGTCGATCAAATATTAAATTGATATACTTCACGAAATTAAATTAACACATTCCGTCTCACGTGCTGCCAATAAAACGCTGCGGATCGCATCTCGCCGAACGATAATCGCCTTTCGAAATCTGCAATATTTCTTTATGTAAATATACTTTCGCATTTCTATCATCCGGAAAGTCCCAACGGCTACGTAAATGACTTATGTAAGTATACCTGAATTACTAATATATCTTGCATTAGCTTTGCTAACGAAGCGATGCCGACGACACCGGACGACCAAGACGTACGACCTACTTCATCTGCTGATTTCCGCTTTTACGAGGCTGCCTGCTATTCCGCGTATTCAAGAGAGATGGATTCGCCGGTGGCAGGTGGCGGGAGGTCGGCTTCATGAATTTCCCGGTTGAAGAAAACGCGCTAGGCATGTCCACGAGACAAATCGGGTGGGAAAAGAGAAAGCGGGTCAAAGAGGCCACCACGGCGACAGCAGTAACAGCAACGAGTAGTTTTAACCTCTTCTTGGATTTGTCAAGCACCATCCCTTGTATTTTTTCGCATTGTCCTATATCGTCCCCTGTTGTCTTCTATTCTCTTTACGCTCCTGTTTTCCTGCCCGCCTCTTACGTACGTTTGAGCTTTTTGCAAAAACTTTCCTCGGCCAGTACGTTTATCGAGAAATTCGAAACCGTGTGGTGTGGGCTTCTCCTTTACTTAGCATCTTCTTTTTCAATTATTTAATAATAGGATTTATGATACTGTTATAAAATATTCATTACATGTAAGCGAGATAATGAGGAGATTGGATTTACAAGTTGCGTTAAGCAAATACTTGCAACGTATGTACACAAATAATCTCGTAATAATTTCATATTTTAGTTAACATGTAACATAATATCTGTTAAAATCAATAATCATGATTTGGAGATATTATGTGAAAAAGCTATTGGTGTTATTATTATTGATAATATAATTAGCTATTGTTTTGTTAAATATAGGAAGTATCTCATATTATCTCTCGTATATACCTATATCAATAAATTATTCGATAGACGGAGAATTTATAAAAATAAATAAAATTTATTACAATATACGTAATGTAATTGAAAATATGTAATGTAATTGAAAAATATGTCCTCGTTAATATTTCTTCTTTTTTGTATAGTATATGTAATCATTAATTCTGAAACAACAATAGATGCACACAAAATTCACTTGCAGTATATCAAAACAATAACCATAATCGTAACCATATCCAGTGTAAAATAATTGATAGTTTTTTTCGCAATCGTTGAAAATAGTAACAATTTTTATTCTAAGAGTAATTTAGAGCAGTACTATATTCTCAACATATGACTACTTTGGATGATTTGCCTCGTTCGTTTTTGTTCAGTAAAAAACAGTAATAAAATGTTTTTCATAAAAAAGGAATGTTACTCGATACTTATAATTTGTAGTCGATGCACCGTTATCAAATGATGAAAGAGCACAGGTGTGCATTTGCATATAGCATGTTTGAATGCGTGACACGAGTAACCCAAAATTTGGAGAATCTCCGTCTGATCGAAACCGGTTTACCAGATCTATAACGGACACCATAATATTCCAAAAATTGTAACGGGAATTGCATGCCACTGGCATTTGGTACAATCTAGATGAACGTAAACATGTCACATTTCCTCGTAATCTGAAGCGTCACCTTGACCCAACAAACATTAATATTCTGAAGTTACACATTATTTTCTACTTGCCAGGAGATGGCATAGGCTAAAATAATGCACGGTAAAACCGTGTTAAACCGTAAAAAGAAAAAAAACGTGCCCATTTCTCTGACTTAGAAAATTTCTAATTCCGCACTTTCAACCTTGCACAGAATGTATAAGCCGTAATCCATTTTCTCTCGCGAACTGCGCGAATGCACGGATTCTGCATTTAATTAATTAAAAATCACGTGGGCGCGTAATCCATCTGTAACTTCTGTTTGAATATACATATATTCAGATGTAATATACATAAGTAGTTCATTTTATCAATGAGGAAAGTACCTAGAAAATAGCTATTACAATGCCGCGCTGCCTCGCAATTCAATATCCAGTATTAGAAAAGATCTGCGGGAATGCTCTTTTGCATTATCGTAAATACTTTCCGCAACATCGATGTTATACTGCGATATTCATGCTAAGAATGTCGACACGGTAATATGACGCTCCTTTCTAGTCATGAGATCGTTGACATTTCTGCGACGGACGCGCGGTTGCAATCATGCATAAATAATTGACCATACTTATGAAAGTGCACTTTCTTCTTCGGATTCACACCTCGTTCTGATGGACGTGCGGCATCCACCAACGCTTGCGAAATGATTATCGCCTCTCGATCGTAATGCATTCTATTATCGGAGATGAGTAAAAAGCTGACTTCTCATCATCATGACGCGCTTTGTTTAATGACGCATAATTAAACTTCACTATGTATCTCAAAATAGAAACACGTATTAACTGAAGAATCTCGTTCTTATAGTGAGTAATTGATAAATAGAAAATGTGGGTTCTTATACATAGAATTACTTAAAATTAAATACATTATTGACACAATACAATTGTTATCAATCAAAAATTCAAAATTTCTGTATAAATAATTAAAGTACGGTTTTTAAGATTAATAAATTATTTGCACATATATATTTTTTATATTTTATTATTACTTCTTCACTTAAAAATTATTACATGATTGTTTAAAAATTATATTTTTCATAAATCTCGTTCTACCATTGTTTGAATAAAACTTGCTTGTTAAAAGAAATATGGCTAAAATGTATTGAATTACAAGTTAATTGATAAGATTTCAATAATAAAATTATGAGAAAGTAGATGAATAGGAAATCGATTCGGAAATTACGGAGATTGCAAGTATTTCTACATTGAATATATGTAACAAGCAGTGAAAGCTTTCGATTTTAATTTCAACGAAATCAAACTTCAGTTAGACCTGTCATCTTCAAACATGCATTCGTGAATGTCAATTAAGAGATCAAAAGGAATTATATAGATTTTTAGGAACTAATTCTCTGTTCCACATTTCAATGGCTTGAAATGTAATAGATTATGTGGCTCGGAAGTGCAAGAATGTAAAGTAAAGTTGTATTCAAATGTAAGAAACTTTAGTTCATACTTGTAAAACAGCTGTTAACTTTAAACTCAATCTCCGCAGAACGTGGCTTTTCGTTTGAAAGATATGAGATTTAACATAAACTAGAGGGATATTATTTATACCGTGCGAAAAGATACAATGATAACAAACAAGCAGCATATTTAAAAGAAAAGGAATCCTTTTCAGTAAGAAGGAAACCGGTAGATTCTCAGTATTTTGTATTTAAACGAGGTGAAGCGTCCGTTCTGAAATTCTTCGCGATGCGCGATTGTCTACAGCGTGTTTACTTTCTGTTTGTATAATTGGCTCGACTTTTAATTTTAAATGACGAGACGAAACATGAGCGGCGAATGATACCAGCTGATATTGCTGTAACGCTTCGCACGATTTACATTTTCGGAATAGTCCGCGGATTTCATCGGGCCTCTCGCAACTCGCAACTCTGTGGGCCAATTTGCGACCACAATTACTCGATTTAATGATCGACCGGAACATGTGACGGTACTCTCGCGCAAAACCGCATGTAACCTCGCGTATGAATTCGCGGTTGACATTTCGCTGTATGAGGTAGGTCAAGCCGAGGAGCGGCATATTGTATGCCGAGACGCGCACGTGATCTGCGGTGCAGCGGGAGGTTTGATCGGATGTGAGCGACGGATCCATCGATCGCACGTCGCGGACTTCGGCGGGAAATGCACGTGAAATTACATCACGCTCGTGTAGACCTTAAGAGAAGAACTTGGCAGAATGCATTCATCGGACGGCGGCGCATTTGCATCGATTATCCCGACAAAGGTCAGATCTCGCCTGACATCACCGCGATGCACGCGGC
The DNA here is from genome assembly GCA_928718305.1 of Tetramorium bicarinatum. Taxonomy (NCBI): domain Eukaryota; kingdom Metazoa; phylum Arthropoda; class Insecta; order Hymenoptera; family Formicidae; genus Tetramorium; species Tetramorium bicarinatum. The sequence goes on from OV788329.1 coordinate 12,639,055, forward strand.
GACGCAGATGCAGAATCGCCGCACACACGTGCGGCAAGGGAGCCGTTCTTTCCTCGGCGTTTGTGTCATGCGACATGGGGAACGGAAGTCGCGATGACGTACCTTCCGAACGCGAACGCGGGGGACGATAAAGATTTCTTTCTTTCGCCGTCTGGGCCACGTGCGCCATACATTCTGCCGACCGCGTGACTTTTATTATACGTGCCATCCGTTCGCGAGACTATTACATAATCAAAAAGTGGAAGAAAAAGCGAGACACCTGAGATAGAACGTGGCCTAAAGTCGTACGTTTCAAGAGTGACACCTTTACGTACGCTAAGCACACACGTGAAAGTGTTTGTCTTTCGCCGACAGGATCATATCGCGGGCCCGGCGGCGATACGCTTAGGCGTTGCAGGTGCATGCGCGCTTTCACTTTTTTACACATTCGCTCGAACGTGTGGTCAATACATTGCGTTAATGTTGATCGCGATGTCGCTCCGCGAGCAGCCAATCGTCTTGTGCAATCACGGGACCGCACGTGAGAACTTGAGGAGATCGTACCGCGATCGTTGCCTATCTGAACGTACATCGCATACTCTGCATATTCGTTATATCCCTTTCCGTTATATTCCTTTCTCTTTGACTCCGATTCCGAGCTTGAATCTCATTCTCGTACAAGCGCACACCGTGATAGTCGTACTTATCGTATATTTAGAGATCATTATTACAGAAATAGCAGAGTATACAGTGGACTTCCATTACGCCTCCCACTCTCTAGGAATTGAATTGCATTAAACCGGCTAATGATTGCACCGTAATCGCCACTCACTGTCGTCATTATATCACTGCCGCTAAGCTTCCATTGATATGATAATAAATATACGGATTAAATGACCGACTATTGAATTCGCCGGCATAAAAGACGTCTGGCAATTATCTAATTTGAAAATGTTTATGTTAAACAGCTGAGAATGTTAAAGACGGGGAAAAATGAACGTCTCATATCGCATTTTTATATCAGTATTTTGCCGCAGGACTTCGTTAACTTAATTTCACGCTCGTTTAACCACCCTTCATAATAATGCGTATTTCTAGTCCGTGATGCAGGTTGCCACGCATTAACGAGCAGAGTTTATTATCCGGTCTGCATTTATCGGAAGAAATCTTAGTACCTAGCGGACGGGGTTTAATACATTGACACTTTGCCAGCAGCAGAAAGATGCAATTGCACAATAAAATGTTTGCACACAAATAAAAATGCTTTCATAAAGCTAATATAATGTTTATATTTAAAAATATGTAAATTTGTTTTTTGTTATAAAACTTTTAAAAAATCATAAAGAAGAGATTTTACATATTAACACTAATATAAATAATAAATAACTTATATTATGGCCCATATAAAGCTTAGTTTTATGCCAGGAAAGTGTTAACACACTAAATTCCGGTCAGTGGGCGACCTGATCTCTCGTAACATTATCCCAGTTACGGAGAAATCGTTTCTTCGGTGCCTCGATTTGTCTGCATTACCGGCTAGAGTTATTCTACCTCAATTAATTGCTAGTTCAAAGCGTGCCGGCGATTCGTATGTAACACGTACGGCCAGGTGCAACTTTCATTAAATGCTCGTGAAATTATCTTGCATTTGAGTATACGCACTAAGCATACCGAGTTGTACTGTGTTATATCGCTATGAAACTCATTAAATTACCCGTGCTATATGTATATTGTAATTATACGCTTGCATTATATTTTGCAGTACATTGACGTTTAATTAATCATACGATAATCATGCACATGATTGATACAGTCTGAATCAGTTTTAAAGCTAAAATAAAAATGAAAACTACGCGTTTCTCTTCTGTAGAGATTAATTACTTGAGATTAATTGATAAAGCAGAAAGAGATCTCTGAGAATTATAGATTATGAAAAGGGTTGATTAGTTTACATCCGATCAGTGATCAAAGATGTTAAAAAAAGATGTGTTGAAACTAATACAAGGAAAAACCAAGGTAAAATTGTAAGAGGTAAAATAGGAAGATTTTAATAAATTAAAGGAGAAAATGCTTTTTGCAAGAATTTATTTGTTATTAGTGTAGTGACAATTTTTTAATAACGTATAAAAGCGATGATTTTACAGATATATTACCTTTTTTATATTTATGTGCACATTTTATTGCACAACCTTACGCTATCTTTAATTATTTCAAAAGATTTTACAATCTTAAAATTTCTTAAGTACGGCAAACAATTTCTCAAGATGCGGCACAAATGTTCTAGACAATCTAATTATATTCCGAAAATGATCGATAGTAATGTTAATAGTTTTAATTAACTTTCGCTCTTATACTTTTAGTCTAATATACTCTACAGTGCAATTTTGCAAGCCTGGAACGTGCCTTTTATGTTATGCCGCACTGTCCGAAGAGATCTCTATTGGATCGTAAGAATCACGAGGCGTGGATAATGTTGTGTGGGATTATCGCGACGTGCAAAAAGTTATTCACGTCGTATGATCCGCGCTGGCTTCACACACATCCTACAAGAAATCATGATGGATAAATTATTTTCTTGCAAACATCCCTCTCTCATGCAAGAAAAGCTGCGCTTTCTTGAAGCTCAAGCCTTGAAAGTCTGAAAAATGTTAAAACGTTAAAACACTCGTAACTGATAACCAATCATCTTTATAACAAGATCATAATTATTGCTAGATACAAAAGTATAACTAAAAATCAGCAATACTTTATATTTGTACTTTGTGATATAAAGTCAAGGAGAATAAGTAATGCAAACTTCTACACTTCTGAACAGAGCACGAAAATAGATGACCTTATCAAATTTTTTTTATGTGTGAAAATGAAATCCAGTCACACAACAAAATTGATAGCCGTCAGAGAAAGAACATATTGAGTCGAGGTCACTTTAATTCTTGCCTTCACTTTTTGAGAAGCATTGAGAAGCAATACGGATTCAAATTATATGTGCAATATCAATGAAGTAACACATCATGCATTTAATATTTCGCTTTGTAAAATAATATTAATTCTAAAATAAAAAATAATTTTTTATTGATATATATATATCAGTAATAGTATAAAGTCGACTAAATGGATTTCTTTAAGCAGTGATAAAAAAATAGGATTATAGCTCCAATTTAATGTTCAGAATGTACAAGGATACACACATGATGCGATGCTCGGCACTTTGTCAGGCCATCTGGCTTGCGTGTACGTGGCCGTATTGGCTCTGCCTTTTTTAATATAGTATGCAATTATGATCGAAGGCAATTACTATACGTGTCATTTGCGTAGGGTAACGGGTATCGGTAGGAACAAGTAGGTTAACAAATTACAACAAAAATTAGTAATAGTTAGCCGAGATCTTAGCCGTGCATACCTTTACAATGATAATGTGCTTTTATGGTGCAGATCATGCACCTGGTACGACGAGTCCGGTTTCCCCGTTGAAGTACGTTCATTAGCAGTTGTGTCGAGCGAGCACGTGGTGATCTATAATGCTGATCGGACGCAATCGCTGTGCATATGCGCATGGAATGGCCATATCACAGCGAAAATTATATCAACCTCAGCGAACGTTTAAATTATGAACTACTGCATTTCACGACCGCAGAGATATTTTCACACAAGGCTATCCCGTGTAAAAAACAATTTCGTCAATTTGGAAAAATATAATGACATTTCGATCACACGTGAAAGTGAGGTTTCCAACAAATTAACGTAAAAGGTTTCAATCACATTACAAAAGACATTTGTGATGTTTAATTAATATTTTTCTAACGGCACGAACATGTTTCATTTAAGCGCAATAAATGGCAGTCTGGAATTTTTGCGAGGTCAAACATTAATGAAGATAGACGATTACTTTTATACATATATGTATAATATAATTTATTTTATATACTTGTACAAAAGTCACAGTAAAAATCATAAAGAACACATGATAAAATTGAACACGATGAAATGCAGAGAATCTATACAATATTTGATAAATGATATGAATATTTTCATATTTGAGCGACTTTACTGATCACGCATTGTTAATATCAAAAATAGCAATTACGTAAAATGCTTTATAGATGAAGAATCGTTGTTGGCATTATACGCGACACTGAATTACCTTGCCACTTTTGCACGGTGAAAGCTAATTTAACATAATCATTTCCCCTTCCTTTTTCTCTCCGTCTCGCCTGCCATTTACCGCTATCTCCTTCTCTATCTCCGTCTATCTTGAAAGACTAAACGACATTACATAATTTAGTTGGAAAAGTGTATTAAGTATTATACACACGCGCGCAAGAAGCAGGCAATTCAAAAGGCAGCTAGATTGCAGAGATTGCATTCGTCTCTGGTATGCGAAAATTTATGCGACGTTATATTATGTCAAACGTGACATTTTTTACATAGACGATGAGTTAGTTTAATCATTACGGAAATGCAGTTTTTATTATTAAAATTTTAATATGTACACTATGTATTGAAAACATAACTAATTTGATAATATTACGTCTTCCCATTATAAATATTAGAAAATATTACCAATAATAACTAATAATAATAATATATAATATGATAATAATAATAAAAAATGTAATAACTTTTCTTGTAAACTGTATTGACAAGCATACTGATGTACATAGTTTAAAAATTGTGCACGTGCCAATGAAATCGATCGTAAAGAAACAGCCAGTGAATGCAGGCATTGTTGAACAAGAATCGAAGTTCGAGCGACTTGTGATTGAATCGCCGAACCATAAAGGTCTTCCTTCCATACAAAAATTGTCACCCGTGCTAATTCAAGAATAGATCGCCAGAAAGGTTGAAGTCTCGCGTTTATTATTAATTTTGGATCTTTATTAATTCCCATCAATGTTACTATCATTCTTTCGCTTGTCGAAACAAATAAACATTAAAAATTATTATTGGTATTAGTAACTAAAGTTATTACCATCTACAAAATACGACAGCATTGATTGAAAATAAAGCAATAAAGAACTGACTTCAGAGAATGAGTTTGAGAAATCATTAACCATTGACAAACAGCGCTTTTAGTAGAAAGAATCTTTCTTATTAGGACATATAAAAATATCAATAAGATATGAAAGTTGTACACAATGTCGTTAAGATGAGTGATATCTATGTATGATATATATATATATATATATATATATATATATATATATATAAAATAGAATGTCTATTATATTAGCCTAAACGCCTAAACGCCTCTGTATCGCGTGATATAAATGGATGGTTATTGAATAAAATATAGTTTAGCACATGGCATCGCAATTGTCGTACTGCTCGTAAACGCTTTATGTATTTTCTTTAATCTTTTGTTACGTTTGTTCGTAATAAACTTGTATTTTCCTTTCAACGCAATTACGAACGCTTTATTTCATTTAAAAATCCAACAATGGTATAACACAATGGTATAACAATTATTTTCAAGGATTTTACGTTTAAATAGAATTTTTTTATCTTGCCATTCTAACAGGTCATAAATTTCACAAGTTGTACCTTCTAAATGTCGAGATTATAAAAATTAACATTAAAAAATCTTTCTTAGCAGATATTGAAATAAATCTACATTTTGTATAAATCCTTTTAACGTATTTGTTATTGTATATCAATGAAAAATGTATACATATGTACATTAATAAATTATATATTTAAATACGCCATGCGAGATAATAGAAGTAATTATCTAACTATCAACTTTCAATCTGGGATGAGATTTTAATATCTGTTTCAATCTGAAATTCAATTATCTGGAATCCTATTATAATCTTTGATAACATACGATATCGTATTTCAGGTTTATGTGGAAAGAGAAAAGGGCAGAGTGGTACTTTATACGACATCGTTGGGCATCGTTAGAGAGACCTTCACCAATTGTATGAAGATGAAGCAAATGTTATGGACGAATATGGTCAAGTACGACGAAGCAGATTTATTCCGCGATACAGAATTACAGAGCGAACTGAAGGATCGAACCAATTCAGAAGTCGTAACATTGCCACAACTCTTCGTCGATGGTCAATATATTGGGGTATGTATGCATCTTTAAACATTTTTAAACTCAAACTTATTGAAGAAGTCGCGAATAATGAAGTAAAAATATGAGTAAAAAACATTTGAAGAAATATTTTAAAAAATTACGTTTTAATAAAGGAATTTTATTAGAAATAATTGCGCAATGAATTAATCAAAACCGGAAATGAAGATAGAACTTTTGATTATATTTATTACTTATTGAAGTGTTAATCAAGATAAGAATGAAATATGAAACGATATTATCGAAAATTAATAAATAATTTAATAAATCTATTTCATAAAAGTCTTAGCTTTGAAAATGTTATGATTTTAAAAAAACTTATATTTACATTTACGAGTCATAATTGGAATATTAATGCATTATATCAGCATTAATTGATCATTTACTCTATTTTTATTCACAAGATGTACAATTTAGATCAAAACTTATGTTTCGTAGTTATTTTAAAATATATTCGTTCATAATTCGGATATACACGCTTTATACAAAAGATTACATAATAAAACGTGAGCAGCTGACGTTGAATGTTCCGTCATCTGTGTTTGACATTCGTCAACCAAGTTATTTTCTTCTTAGCAGCGGTATCGATCTCTCTGTCCCTCTCAGCGTTTTCACAGGTAGAATAACTTCTAATAAGAAAAGTTATATTGCGCATACTAGCATTCGAGTACTTTATGTTCCTTTCGAATTCATCCTCTTACGCTTCATAAAGAATTTGTACAAGGCCGATGACGCATTATGCAACTAGGAATATTCGATATCGAGAAAGTCGGGAGATGGATGACGTGAAATGTCAAAGATAACTGTCGAGCGAAAATTCGATAAATGTATGAATAAAAATTTGATGTCGAATTGCATCTGTTCTCTAGGCACGATGCGAATCGAAATAAATCAATAAAGTATAGTACGTTTAAATTCATCAGATAGTACGTTTAAATTCATCATATAATAAAAATTATTTTCATGCTTGATTAAACGAAGCCTGTAAAATGCAACGATTAGCTCCATCGTATGAATAATAGAATGACTGAAGAGAGGTAAATGTGAAATATTTTATTTTAAAGACATCCTATATCGTACCTTGGGAATTATATTCTTGCATACAATCACAAAATGCGATAGCAAAGTATTCTGTTTCAGCATACAATTCTCAGTGTGGAGTATCATGTTTCACAGATCTTCTTACGTTGCATCTCCTGTGAAATTGCTATTGAAACAGGAAAGAAAACGAAATAGGAAAGAGAGACGAGAGACAAAAAGTTATTTAACACACGAAATATTGAATCCTTTATATAATACCTCTTTTTCGTAAAAAAATACAAGTTTTCATAATTTTTTACCTATTAATCGCCGATATATTCTGCCAATTTTAATAAATATTTATTTTGAAGAGAAATATGATTCGCATAACTGGATTCTAATTTGCAATCGTTATTCATCTAATTAGATTGAATCATAATAGAAAGATTACTTAACCGAGCTATTACGAATTATCGATGACAAACAATCATTACCGCAGCGGTCGCTTAAATGTTACAGCACTCGGGAATGACCACAGTAAACGGACATATGTGTCCCCACTGTATATAGTACCTATGTAATTGTTCTCATTCACGATAGAGATAATACAAGTTCGTATTATCATGTGCGATGTGAGATGTCTTTATACAATACATCCATAAAAGAGCATGTTACTTTTATTGCGATGCGGTAAAGATCTTTTTAATCATGAGTTTCAGTTATATTCACACATTTTTCCCAAAGTGATGATGTCAGCAATATACTTCGATTAAATTATGAATATCGTATACACGATAAAATATCAATTACTCATATTCCCAATATGGTTTTAGGATACGCTGAAACAGAATTCTATATAACGTGCAATGACGTTTTCATAATAATAATTAAAACTGAGAATCATTTAATATAAAGAATTAAACACAAAATTTTTGCAAATAAAAATTTATTGATCGAACAGATATGATATATTTGTGATTATATTATTTAAATAACTTATAAATATATGAATTTTAAAAACTCACGTCAATTTTTTCCTTCAGGAATTTTCTCCGAAAACTTAAAATATTCAATCTCCCTAATAAAAAAAAATACTGGATAAACGGTATGCTTTTAGCTTTAAGAGTCTCACACATACGAGCATGTTATTTGATTTTCTCCCTCCGCCTCCGTCGTAGTATCCGTTTCTCAAGAGTTACTTCCAGCAACTGATAGTTGAGAGAACAGATATATGCGTAAGTGAAATGTCAAGCTATTTGATCCAAGGCCGACGAAGAGAACGCGAGGTGCGATTGCCTGCGTTACACCGTCTTACGGTTGCTGATGTCTAGCACACAAGTGTACACACATAAAGCTACCCGAACTGCATTCCAATCCGACCGCGTCATGCAATTATCTCGCACGAAATAACCGATTGATGCCGAAAATCGACGAAACATCTTCGAAATGCTCCTTTCGTCACCATTTGCCATCAATTTGTATATTATCTCACTTTCATCCTCGCCCATTTTAATAAAACATCTTTTGACAGTTTACATGGCACGTAGTGAAAGGAGTACATCGTCGTAACTACAATCGCAATAAAACTTCTATTACGTTACATCAGACACGAGATTACAAGATGCGCACTGACAAGCATGTTTGAAATGTCGCATCGTTTCACTCACTTGTATTTACAAACGCGTCATATATTCTATCAAACGACGAGCAAAAAATATGACCTGTAATATTACAAGAGTTAAAAAGAGGAAATAAAAAATAACATAAATATGAAAGCACTAGGATACAACTTCGATTCAGTACAAGACAAATAATTAAAGCATTATCTGGAAAAGGATTACGAAACTACTACAATATCGGTATATATATATCGGTAGATTTTGAAACTTGTATAAGCATACGGTACCTAGCTTTAGAGCAATACCAAGAAGACGAATATAAAAATCATCCGGACATTTTAAAATGCAATTCTTCGGAGCATCGTTAATGCTCTGTGGTGTATAAGAAACGGCAACCTACATAGAGATTTAAAGATGGAATATATCAGCAAGGAAATAAGGAACTGTGCGGTGAACCACGCACCTTCACCAACTTGAAAATTCTGAGAAGAGCGTCGAGATGAGATGAGCTATGCTGGATGCCACCAACATAGTAAGACTGCTCAAGAGACTGATGTCTCTCGATTTAGTGGCATGAACATTCAGAACAAATCATAAGAACATTAGTACTAACCACTGGGCTATATCTCAACAAAATGAAATTAAGTATGATAGGGAAATTACTAGATGAGTTCAACTCAATCGTAATAATTATAAATAAATAAATAAATAAATATATATTATATATATTCTATCAATTGAAAATTTTTCATTAAAATATATATAATTAACTGATTCTATAATGTTCAAAAGCTAGAAAGATAATCTTTTGGGATGAAAGAGTGAAATTTCCTTCTCGCATAAATCAGCGACGCGTCAAACCTGCAAATTAGTTATCGCGTGCTTCATTAAAATGCCTCATTAACAGCGCCATGAAAATGTATGATACGGCCGTTACCGTGGATGCGCATAGCCGTATTATACGTGAGGAAGGAAATAAAATTCGCAAAAAAATTCTTTCGCTACAACCGCATTCCTCAACGAGAATGTTACATCGCCGCGTCTCGAAACGCGCATTTCCGTCTATTCGACAGTAAGCTTTTGACGCGCACGCGACATACCGGAGAATTTCTGTTTATGGCGTAGCCGTTAGCTAGTCGACAAACTAACGAAATAAACGAGGCGAAAAGAAAGCGTCGAAACAACTCGAACGGTTTAAATGTCGTGCTATTAAATGTCTGTGTTTCACAATTTTTTTTCCTTGTTACAGGGTGTCGACACCGTCGAACGACTTAACGAGTCAGGAGAACTACGCCGCATACTGGAGCCTTACCAGGTAAGCTGATTTTGCCGAGCATGATAGAAGCGCATATCCGCAATATCCTCTTCGCCCTCGAGGTGTACTTTAACATGGATGTGCCATTCGCCCAAGCGTGGAATTAATAATTTATCGTCGGAATTTAGCGATTGATATTACTTTCAACAGCCTAAGTGCATTCTTCTTATACGCTACAGCAATTCAAATCCGCACGAATGCATAAGAAATTCCTGTCAGACACTAATTTTAATAACCAGAAGCCGTAACGCATTAGTTAATAAACTCGCGTAATGTTTCGTAAGCTGGCGTATTAAAACCATTCGAAGCGGAGAAACGTTGTACATAACTTCCGCCTTTATTTTAAATTTAGATTACTCATTGAATTTTTAGTTCCTGACGTCAAATGTAGATAATATTATCGAAGTCTAATTATATACCTTCGTAACAATTCCCTAGAGACTCGAGTTAATTACGTCAGCAGTGGAAAAAAATAGCATTCCGTAATTTTATGAAACAACTTATGTAATAAAATGTATTTTTAGATTCAAAGCTTCCAAGCACGTAATAAAAATACCCGATATTTAGAACGGGAACGAAAAAGACTTGGTCTTTCCTTTATCCAAGATCTACGCGCTATCACATATGACTATCGTCGAGATTCGAACGATTCGCATGATCGCGTTATACGGCCGCAACGGGTTTATTTCCATGCAAAATCAGCTATCTAAGGTAGACAGAACAGCAGATTGTGATGAAACATACATACAAACAACACAAGTAGTTGTGAATGCAAGGTTGTACAGTCCTTTCACTTTTATCTGAAGTACGTGCCTCTCTCCCCTCTCTCTCTCTCTCTCTCTCTCTCTCTCTCTCTCTCTCTCTCTCTCCGTCTAACCGCCCACCTCCTTTTCCATCGTGATCATAAATTTTGTCGTGCAATTCAGGTTTACCTTGCTGCAACTAAAGGTCGTTTACATCAATGCGAGCATTGTCATTTCTATGTCGCATACCAATCTCGTATATCTTGCATACTTATACATAAACTCTTTGAATCCATATCCATGTACATATAATAATAATCTTGATAATATAAGTCACTTTTTGTAATATACTTTTTACATAATGTGACGATAAGATCATAAAAGATATACAATACGATTAACTAAAGTATGTGTGTATGTAACCGAAAATTGATAAGACATAATTTTTTTTAAATACGCAAAGTATTAATAATACAATACAATATCTTAATTTTGAAACCCAATTTATATTATTTGTACTAAGCGAGTGAAAGGATTAATGATGCATTAATCAATTTATACAGTGCATTAGTTTTCTCTTTTTTTATTTTTACTCATATGTCTCAAATGCACCGCGCTTGGTGAAATATTTAGATATAAACAAGTTTGATATTCACTTAAGAGATAGTCATTATTCCAAACTCGTTACGTACTCTACAAAATCGATTTACATTTCAGGTATTAGACTCGCAGTAACAAGTAAAAGTGAAAGTGAAAACTATAGTTTCATAACGTCGAATAAGGTTCGATAAAATGTCTGTTCGAACATCGCTGTCAAATTTATCCAATTTATTAATAGAATTTATGCTATTAAATCATATCAGTATTTTCAAGTTTAATATGTAAATTTAATATGTATTTCAAAGAAAACTTTAAAGAAAGATAACGACGAAATTAAAAGCATCAAATAGAAAATAATGCTCTAAAGTATTTGTCTTATTTTTAATATTATCTATTACATGCCTGGAGCAACATATCTGGAATTATAGTTTACAAGGAAATTTATTAAGACAACTATGATTGGAATTTGACTACCTCAGGAATAAAGTTCTCTTGCCGCAGCGAAGATAAACTTAAAATAATACCTAAGGATATTTTCGATCAAATCATTTTACCGCAAGTTTAGATTATTTCCTATATATAATCGGATATAAATTGATAAAAGACAACGCAATTTACAATAATACGATAAAGGAAAGTGTAGTTGCAGTTTAGTTTCCCATTGAATCAAATCATTCGCAGTTGCCATTTGCTATTTTTATTATTTTTCATACAAGCACAAACAGACGCAAATGGACGCACGACTCTATACGCTAGTGAAGTATTTCTCCGCAAACGACCGCCGCGTATTGGTTCAATAAAAATCATTGCGCTAAAATCTGCTAACTGCTGCCGCAAAATACACAAAAAAATAATTTTAATATACATGGAATCCTTTAAATCTTACAGGATTTTACTCTTATACGAAAATGATTCTTCTGAAATCAAGAGAAAAATAGTATAAACAAAAGTATTAAAGAGAGAAAAAAGTATTTTTCATTTTATTGAAAGAGGAATATGTTTACTGTAAAACAGTAAGCTTAAAATATGAGATTATAGCATAAGTCACTTTGAACGTAAAATACTTTTTTTTAGGTGAATTAGTTATCATTAATTTTATAATGTGCTCAACTCAACGAAACGTTTGCGTTTCAGTGTAAAGATGCATGCGCGGTTTGTCCCTACTGCGGCGGATTCCAGCGGCTGCTATGTCCCATCTGTCACGGCAGCAAGAGATCCGTACATCGCAATGAGTTCACCGTGGAATTCGTCGCCTTAAAGTGCGCCAAGTGTGACGTTTTCGGTATGATACGTTGCCCGCATTGCTGAAGGAGTTCCGCGAGGGAATCCACGTACACCTGCTCAAATCATTTTTCTTAATCTTAACGACCGTCTACTAACTTATATCTCTATTTAAGGTGCTACGAGAGTATATTTTATGCTATGCTTTAAGCAAAGGACATACACGAAACGCATACAGACACTAACTAATCGCGTAGCCGCGCTGTCGCATGTTGTAAGATATCGGTTAATAAAACTTTGTGTAAAGTTTTGTAATTTTGTGTATCTCATTAGAACCTTCTGTTAAACCCAAAAAAGTTGCCTCCAAATCGTCCTAAAAGTTTCTCCGTATATGCTCATTCCTCTAGAAATAAAGCTATACTACAATTCTCCGCCTTTATTTTGCGTCATTTTCTCACAAGGCAATTTTCAACAAAGTTGTAGGATCAGTTGTCCTGCAACGAGCATCTCAACAATTGTCACAGTAACCAGAGTAGACTGGTTAATCTAGAACAACGAACGTACTTTCACTTTGTCCGTGATCTAATTAAAAAGGCATAAAACAGCGGCGTGCTGTGTTGCTGTTTCCTCTGCATTTGACACATTATAATTATTAAATCTAAAAGAAAACGTCTCTTTTAATAATAAAAAGGAACTTAATTTTCTTGATTTTCCTTAAAATGTTTATTTCCTAACATGTAGAAACTAATAACAATAGTGGAACTAAAATAATACAAGCAATCAAACTCTTAGGATTCAATATACTCTCACATACATCGTCTTATCGCATTCTTTTTATACAATTTTCATTTATTTAAGAAGAAATACATATAAGACACTAATGCTTTTTAAAAATATATGTATAAGATAAATTAATGGATTATTTATACTTGGAGATTAGATGCTAAATAAAACAAAATGGTTGAAACATTATTACTGCGTTTCTTTAAGTAAAAAACGTGTAAAAAGAAAGAAAAATATCGAGTGTAGAGAGAAATGTAGAGAGAAAGAGAATATCAAAGATAGAGAAATATCAGAAAGCGCGATGGTCATAACGTATTTCTATAGTACTAAACATTTTGTTCTGTCAAGTGTGCAGAGAAAAGTGTTCTCACGTTTTGAGTGGAAAGAATCAATCGGAACGGTCGCTTTATGCTCTATCGCATTTAATTATCTACAGTCCAATTACACGGTAAAATAAGCCAAGATGCTTTAAACAAGTAGAGCAAGGCGGATTACTATGAAAATTCGATGTAATCGCCTCGTATTCATTCACAAATATTCATTTGTATGATAATTACGAAGTAACATTAAGTAAAAGCAAACATTACACGGTTTTCACGTAATGCCATTTACGTCCATAAATTTTTATTTCCTGAGATCGAAATTGAAATCTCTAACTGAACTACATAATTATTTTTCTATTTACGCTATTGAAATGTAGTTATATCAGCCTATATATGTAGTATACTTATTCTACTTTCTCCAGAGATACTCGCTTATTATAGCAATTTCAATTTCCCGATAATACACTATAATACATTATCTCAATTCAATGTGAACTACATTAAAAGCAGTCAAACATGACATCGGATTAGTTATCTTTATTTACACGTGCAACAAGTTAAATCGATACCGCCACTGCCCGAAGATATCTACAAGAAGAAAGTGACTAATTTGGATCTCATCTCGAGTTAATTGGAAAAAAGGTAATTCGTTCAACATAGCCGTATAAAAATGAGTTTCGAATTTTAACATAAAATTTTTCTTTTTTTTATTAACAACTTTAAAATAGTTTAAGATATTAATCGATTTCTCTCACTTATTGAGCTCGTTAAATTTTCCAGTTTTAAAAAACAATTCTGTTATTTTTAATTACATTACCACGAAGAGAAATGTATTCGTTTGCTGTATTCAATTTAGGTATCAAAAATTAAAACCAGGTGAAAGCAGGTTTGTGTAGATTTGTTGAGTGCTATTCCATGTACATACATGTGTTGAAGAGGCTGTAGTAGAAGCGAGTATACAGACAATTTAAATCGATTGCTGTTCACTAGCTGCGTACTTTATGTATTCAGGAATTGATGTGCACGAGTGCATCATGTCATACAATAAATATAAAAATAAAAGTTTCAAAATTTATATTTACCGTAGGATTACCTCCTATACATACATATATTATAGTTTGTCTTTTCAGTTAAAAAATAGTCGACCATTTCGGTATGGGTAATCGCAAAGTTAAAATAACAGTAAATTTTTGCACAGCAATGCAAAAAATCGATACAATTTTGTTATATAATTTTTACTGCTCAATTTTAAAATTTTATTCTTTCATGCATATTACAACACATTTATTATAATTTTATGTTATTACAATGCTTGATAAAATGCTCCTCGAATTCCTCATTTTTATGGCCATTTATTAGTTATTGTAGTAAAATCCATATTAGTTATTATTGTATAATATATGGATGTTTACATTACATTAATAATCATGTTATGACAAATCTATAATAACTTCATTTCGATAATATGATATCTTAATACTACTGCGTAAATTGCTGCATGATTTACGTTACAAAACGATTTATATTAAAAGGATGTGTTGCGAAATAGATAGTCATGGATGTTAACATCGTCGATAGAATTTAAACTGTGTTCTTTTCGAAACGAATGGAATTAGAGATTGTCAGATAAGTGTATGATGTAATTTGCTAAGTCATTCAAATCAGTGCACGTTCATTCAGCGTGGGATAATCGAGAACGGATTTGATCTAGAATCCGCAGTCATAGAAGCGGGACACCCCACGCAAAAAATCAGTTAAGTAAGTGAAAATGATAGTTCTCAAGATAGCATTGAGTACTAGTTTCACATATATACAGCACGTGCGACTTCTCTGTGCAAGGTCTTATAACTTCGTAGTAGAAACGTCAATATATTTATTGCGTTCTAATAACAGCGAAATTTGAAGAGGGTTAAAAGTTGCGTATATAAAGCGTAAACGCGGAAGTGTAATCGAGTTAAAAGCATGGGATAGTCCTCTTTTTTTCTATCTTATCATGGGCAAAATATAAAGTCAATAAAGTTTTAACGAATTGATAATAACTGCGTATCTGTCGTGGTTGTTAATTCGACTAGATTTGAATGGCTTTCAGGAATATTAATTATCCACCTTTGTATTAAATTATTAATAATTTTCTTAATACACGATTTAATATTTGTAGAATTATCATTTATTGTGTTATTACATAGCAATATTAATAATAATTAAATTATGTATATTTTATTTGATACGATTCAAAATACTGAATTCGCTGTTTCAATGTAATATCCGGACAAGAACATATTATTTGCGTATTTACTGCATATTTGTGTTAAATTAGTCAGAATTGGTATAATATTCCCTTTTTTTAATAGCATATACATATTTAATAAGTATTATATAATTTAAATTATTTAAATTATATATTTCATTGCTACATATATTTATTAGTAACGTAATATGCAAACGTGAATATATTTACAAATTTAATGCAACGTCATCCTTAAAACTCGAATCATTTTCACATTCCATGTTCATATTCCAAAACGACAACTTATTCGAGCACAAGCGATCAAAAGCTCGTACAGTGTACGAGTGCACGCAATGTGAGAAATCTACGTGAATACGATTCCGTCTGATTGTGAGTGTTACGAGACTTAGAAGGGTGAGGCGAAAAGCCTTTAGCCGCGATCACAAGCGGTGCACTCAATAAAGCGGAAGAGAGCCCGATGACGCAGGTGTCGCACACTTGCAAACGAGTTGGATGGAGAAGAGCATCAAGGCGTTAAGGTGGACGCTGAATTACTTGAGACACCGTAGCGCAGATAATGGCAGAGCCGGGATTCAGAGATCACCAACGCGAGAGCATTGCGAAGGGTGTGATTTAACGATCGCCTCTTGCGTGCAACGAGGCACCGCACCGGTTGTGGGAGGTTTCAAGGGCAAACACGTGTTGCAAACGTTTCGACGTAGATTTTCGGCGGATGTATATGCGTAGGGATACATTCGAGATGCGCGTAACAATGCTACGCGTTTTGCGGAGTTTATGGAAAAAAGAGCTCGAGGTCATGGAAAATAGAACGACATTCTCTGTTTATTCAAAGAGTATCAAAACATGAATATTTATTGCAAATGATGTCAAAAACGACAAAGAAAACATTTCAGGGCAGAAAAGGGGTTTAAAAGATTTTATAATATAATATAATAACATATTTGTTGCTCACAATTAAAAAAAATATGGTATATTTAATTCTTGTTGTTTTATATATTTTTATATAACATTTAACTCTTTCTCTCTCTCTCTTTTTTCTTTTCTTTTATTTCCTCTAGCTCTTTGTTTATTTTTCTGGATTTTTAATTATGCATAAATTAAACTCATAGGACTCTATTAGCAAGAATAATTACGAGTCAGTGATAACGGCAGGATATAATAAAACGTACAAATTAATAAAGTGAAATAAAAGACCGTGAACAGAGGGAGAAATTGGAGAAGAAACGAGAGAAAAAGAAAAGGAGCGACGAGAAAGAGCGCGCGATGACGGAGCGCAAGAGGGAAGTATTATCCAGCACGAGTAACCAACGGAGACCTTCACCGAGACCGAGGAAGGTCGACATTGCCCCTGTGCCGTGAGCTCGTAACACCCCGCCCCATATATAGAGTAGCGGCAGGCAGGAGCACCCTGGATAGTATCAGCCGTCACGAGCAATAGCAGCGGCGGCGGCGGCGGCGGCGGAGGTAGGCAGCAACCCCTGCCGCCTGCCATGGCATAAAGAGGACACCGTCGCCGCCGCCGCCGCCACCGCCGTCACCACCACTACTGTCATCATCACTAACACTACTACTTTCTCCTGCTTACTGCGCTCACCCTGGCCTAGAGAGATAGCCTTGCTCCTGTGTTACGGCTTGATGGGGGTGAGACGCGACCGTGGCAACGGGGGATGCACGAGGGTCAAGAAGGGCGAGGCGAGGAGTTCGGCGAGGGGGATAGACGCAGGCGCGAACGCAGACGCAATAGACGGACGAAACGGCGCCGAGCATTCCGGCGACGCCAGACAACGCGGCACAATCGAGACGAGATAATCGCTGTGGGAACTTTAAACTACTCCCGTGACTATCCACCTACACAGTCCACGGCGTTTGATCGTGCATTAAGGATGGGAGTTGTGAAGACGGCGTCGGAGAGCATCCTTGAGGAGACCGTGGTGCCGAGCGAGGAAGCGAATTATTCGCAGGGTTACGCTGGTAAGGGAACTGATACTTTTTCTCGGTAGTTTTATCGGCAAAAAAAGAGAGAAGGATCGCGCGAGGCCGTAGCTGGAACGAAATCGTAAGATGGAGCGTAAGACGAATGCACCCCCCGTAGTATCAGGTGCCGCGATCAAGGTTGCCCCATCGCTCGCTCGCTCCTTCGTTCGGTTTCAGACCGGCTTTGGCGCAGGAATTCGTACTGCTCGCGACGCCGTAGCTTTAAAGGCGATGTGGCGAGCTGTTCACCCGAGAGCGACTGCTAACAGGTGTTTGGAGATACAGATATACCGCCCGTGGTGCTCTCGTGCATCCGCACTGACGTGGAAATCCGAACTTTGCCGTTGTAACGTCTCGACAGAATTCGCAGAAAATCGAGCACTAGCTTGAATTCGCGACGATTCGTGTGACATTAAAAATGCTAATAACGTTGTTCGATAGCGAATTTTTTGGCGGATAGTTTGGTACGACATAGCAGAAATAGTATTAAATTGGTCTACGCCTTAGACTGTAGTATAGTGTGAATTACAAGTTCAAAACAAATTCTTTTAAGTGTAATGCCAAGCTAATTTGAAAAAATTGACGAAATATTATTTAAATATTTTAGATTGGTAGAAATAATTTGAAATTTGATTTGGTCACGCGTCAGCGGTTCAGTGCACGTGTTCTGATAGATTACTGCATACAAATTAAACCACATAACGCGTATATTAAGGTTTCGGCATATCTCAAAATTAAAGCAACATGGCGTGATGTTTTATCAACGTTAATGTTGTCGGCATCGGCGTTGCTAATATCACGACTTGAGCATGAAAGCACATGCATGCCACTTCCAGTACGAAAAAGCAAGGCTTTAACTATTTATACTTGTAAGAATCGATAAATGCCGCGATAAAGTTTTACAAAGAACAAGGCGACTTTGCTTCTACGTCCCCGCTCTGTGACGGTATTGGCGGAAATTAGCAGGCGCGATAGACAGAACATTGCCTGTCGATCATTCGGGTGGGTAACGTTTGATCCAGATCTACTTTCAATACGGATATTGCATTGTATTGATTAAAACCAGGTTACAGTAAACTGACCCAATTTCTGGCCGGTAGGCGTAAGTTTCGAATTGATTAGATCGCACGAATGAAAGCTATCTAGAACATTTGCAAACTAATTGGCCGCATTACATTTCCTTAATTTTCGAGTTTACTTTCATATGTGGTACACCCAAGAATAATTTATATTTATCTGGTTATTTCCCATTTATTTTCACGGCCGAATTATTCGTAAAATTGCTCGATTCCTACATAAAGAGTATTTTTCTATATGTTTTCAAATCATAATAAAATTAAAATAACAAGATAACTTTACGTTGTATTGATGTATCCTTGTGTAAAAAATATTTTATATTATTTTGTAATTCGAAGAGATAAATCATATGTCGCTGCAGATATTCACTTAATTCATTTAATTCATACATCGTAACAATGATACGGGAAAACACTTTTAAAATATATTAAACCTGCTATGGTGTAAAGTACAAATAACGGAATTTTTGCCCTTGGCCTCCATAGCTACCGGGCGGCTCAATAGGAAACTCGCGATCCCAGAAGAAGCCACACTTAGGCATGCGCTTTCAGGAAAAGCCGTAAATTGATAGCAAGGTGTTAAAGGATTGAACAGTTTAGCATAATATTTGATATACTATCCTCTATCATTATAACGATATTAGTATATTACCTACGTAATTAAGCTATACGGAGCATATGCGTATAATTCGGCCTGTAATGACGTCAATTAACTAATGTAATTTTAAATAAGAGAAATAAGCAGTTTATGTCGATTTAATTTTTAACAACAGATTACTATGTGATTACTTTTATTACAAAAATACGTATTATTACGAACCACTTTTATCGTTAATTAACTATGGCAAATATTTTTTATCTTTTAATCTTTCATCTGTTTGTACGACAATTAGTACCACAATTTAGAAAGGCGCATATTAAATAGGTAGAGTTTGGCAAACCAAGATTTGCTAGCTCGACCCCAAGGATGACAAATCGAAAATTAGACACGACTTCAAGTCAAGTAAATAACTCAGTTGCGAAGTATGATTAATCATTTATTACAAGTTTAAAACCAAACCGTTCCTTGTGAGATCGTTGTATTAGCGCATTAGCTCAAATTGTATAAAAGTGTGATAATCGAACAGTCTTATGAAAAATAAATGATAAATTTTTTAACAAGTTCTATATAACCAACTTAGCGTTGTGTATTGGTGTATTGGTGTATTGGTGGTAACTTTTGAAGTGATTAAAGTTGTGTAAGCTCTTTTCATAGATACAGTCTACCTGGTCAAGGACTGTAAACTTTACTCAAATCCTTTCAAGAAATCGCACGTGCACAAATTCTAAACATTTAGAGGCAAAGATTTTCCTCAATTAAGCTCTCATTACACATTTGTTTTTCCGATAAAAGTAAACTTATTTTATTAAACTCTCTAATATAATCTCTATTTCTCTAATTGATGCATGTATAAAATGCGATTTCTATCTAAGAGATAAATCTTTTCTAGACTTCACTTCGAATGGTCAGCTTGAAACGCCTACTTATTGAACAACAGAACAACATAAGCGCTTGAATCCAAAATCGGATGTGAATTGGAAATATAGAACAAGTATATTCAATACAAAGAAAGGATTAAGAAAAATTACAATAATTTTATTATTTTTTTAAATCAAATATGTAATTTAATTTAAAAAAAATACGTAGTAAGAGAGAGAAGAGATTATTTAAGTACGTCATGTTATATTTAGTTTACATTGCACGTGTCTAAAGACAAAGTCACGTTCGGATGAGCATCTGCATCATTGGGTTAAAAAAATAATGTTTGTATAAAAAAATCATCACAGTTAAGTTGACAAAGTTATTATGCATGAAAAGTTGATATTGAATATCAAAGAGGATTTATATTGAGTCTTTTATTTAGGTGTCTGAAAGATTCTTGATCTTGGATACATGAAAGTAAGAAATGTAATAGTCAACATAAACACTCATTAAAAATTGATAAAACGTTTGGGGAACAGTTGCATTTTTATCTTCAGTTTGTATCCTGTCAGATATTCAGATTAGTCAAAATGTACTGTCTACTTTAAGAATAATTTGGCCAATTTGTTAAGTTTCGTCTTCAAATTCATCAATCACTTATTCAGCAAAATTCAATTCTTCCTTTTCAGAATCATCAGTTCCTTCACATCCAGAGCTTTGTTCAAGAATCGACATCGTCTCCCTGTTCACGTCTCGCATTTCACTTTTTTCTATTTTGTCCGCGGTGGATAATTTATCCTGCCTTTTCAAGAATTGCGCTACGTCAGCCTCCAATCCTTCTCTCGGAAGGACATCGTTTTGTTGCCGGCCGATAGCATCCAAGAGCATGCTCATTGTTTCTGTATAATCCGGCTCGAACATTCTTCCCTCGGGATTCTTTTTAAATAAATACTCGGCCTGGAACGAGAATATTTCTTATTCATCTCAGTGACTCAGATACTTCAGCACGCTATGAGTTTGGAGGTAGAATAACAATGAGTATTTTCGATAAATATTTCGATAAAAACATAAAAATTTTTCATAGCTAAGCTAATAAATTAATTAAACTTGCAATTGGAAGCGGAATATAGCGTCGATTAATTATGACTAAAAGCAAAATATTGGGAGGCGTGCTTTATTACAGATTTAAATGATTTAAAAGTACTTCAATTCATATAATTCTTTTTTCAATTGAAATGCGTATATGAAATTTTTTCCAGCACTTGTAATTTTTATAATTAACCTGTCTTTACATTTTTCACTCATACGCAGTAATGTACAAGAATGTAGGATTAACCTCAGAAACAGGTCGTGTACGATCCTGCCCTATCTACAACCAATATTACGACACACTTTCACTTTCAATGTCATTCGTCCTACTTCGCTCTGATTTTTGCATCAGAATTCTTCTCGCGACGTTGGACAACCTACGCATTGCTTTACCTTCACACCATTTCAATTCTCCATATATCGCGCAAAAGCTTTGTCGTTGTTTTATTTCTAGCTGCAACAATGATTGACACAACAATGCAGCTATCATAAATGCTGTTACATAGTTTTACTGTAAACAATACCTAATGCGGGATTGTTCGACAATAAGCGGAAATGGCAAGTCTTGATCGACATTTATAAAATGTAAAAGTTATAGAATGTTACGCGCGAGAAACCGTTATACATATTATTTTGTTTATTATAGAAATATATTAAACGTGCATTATTTATATAAAGTAGTAATATACTAAATGTATATTAAATGTATAAATTGATGTTGCCTGCATTATTTTCTATTATTATATCTATATCAAACTGATGGTATAAAATGAAATTTGGCTATGATAGAATTTGACAATTAATAATGATAGAAATTTAATGGTGTTCCTTTTCGCATTGTTTTGAACTACTAATGAATTATTATCCACATAAATATCAACACCGGTTGCGTGAGGTTTGTCGCTGTTAATAAATTAGTTATTTCTGCAGTATAGTATATATATATATATATATATATATATATATATATATATATATATATATATATATATATATATATACTATAAGCGTCATCTCCATATTTTACATGTACATGAATACCTATATAGTGCCGGTACAATACAGTCAATACGACCTCGACTTCCATAAAATACTTTAATAAATGAGAATATAACTAATGTAGCAAATGGTATTTTGCATTACAAAGATAATCCATGCCATTAGAAAATGCAAAGCAAATGAGTTAATATGAAAAATTATTAATAAAAAAGACTGTTAGCAATTAGCAGTTGACTATTATTCATTTCATATTATATTAAACAAAAATATATCTATCTATTTTTTTTATATAACATACATTGGTTTTTATTAATATAATTTTTTTCTCTTCGGTAACATCCACGTGCCATTTAATGTATTTTACCCGATTTTCTCCGATACGTCGATGTTGTGAAATAACTTTTTAATAGATGTATCTGTTATTACTTCGTTATATTCGCAATGGATTTAAACTTGAATTTCACAAAACAAGATTTGCTACGTGAATGGAAAATTAAAACCTTACTATAAAAAGCTTTTATACTATAATTTCTTAAAATTTTTATTTTCTTATTTTCTTACAAAAATAACTATCGAAAGTATAATAATTTTATTAAATTTAACTAAATTATTTGTTATTTTAAAACTCGTTACTTCCCACAAAAATTGGCCGCGATATAAGACTTACCTTAATATAATTCGTAAAGCCGTAAAATTTTATTACATTACTCATTTGTATTTATGGCAGTTATTTGAATGTTATATTACATTGCATTCGTAATTTTAGCACAGTCATGACGTCGCACATCGCTCATTCCACCTCATTATTAATTTTCCTTTGTAACTTGGTCCGCACGACCGGCACGCTCTTATGCAAGAGCGTCTAAAGATACTGGCTTATTGTTGCGTTATCGTGTTCTATTACCTCGCAATCTCGTATTCGCTCGTGTCTCGATATTTCCCAAACAATATTAGAATCCTGATTTGTTTGCACGCGGTCCGTATAGAAATGATCACATTATCTACGTCTAAGAGACGCTCTAGAGCTCATTTTATCGTATGCGCATACAGGTAATAGAGAGCATATGGCTCACAAAATTTAGTTGAGGTAAGACTACGCAAGTCTAATATTTAGAAAGCATCTACACGCACGATCTTAATAGTCACGTTTTTTGTCATAATTATATGAAATGACACGTATTACGTATTATATACAAAGTACTTCGTAGATCGATTTAGAATATACACGATAAATACGATTGAATCTTCGCGAATCGAGCCCGCGATAATTTAAGGCAAATATAAAAATAACAAATTCACTAAAGATCGTCGAAAAACTTTATATAATGAGCAATTTACTAGATGTAGATTTTATTTACTGACATTGCTTGAAGAGATTGATATCGTAACACTTTGCCAGACAAGAGATGATAATTTCTTTGAGACTGTATCTGTATGAGGTCGGTACTTCTATCGATCAAAGTAATGAGACGATAAAATTTTTATCAAACCACTGACGTATCTCTCCACCCAATTCATTAGTCTGTTGATTTTCGATGAAAAATATGTTGTCGATAGTCTTAAAAGTTGTGAACAGTTTAGTACAATAAATCCATTTTCATAAATTTATAATCAAAGATCAAAGATACATAAAAAGAGAGGAATGAAAGATTGTTTTGAAAGCTTAGGTCATTATACAAACAGAGGAAATTCAATTTCTTCCATTACTGAAAGAGATAGCGTGGATTCATAATCGTGGTCGTAAACGGCTCCTTCAAAAAACAATAACTCCAAAGAACGCTTTAACGTAACTGCACATTGTTGCTCGACTCGCTTAATAGTACTTTGAAACTGCATTTATTTGAAGTTATTGTCCTTCAAATAATGAATTCTAAAGGTTGGATATATTACTACAATGGCATGATACACTAATCCACTGAACCCGTTGAGAAACGTCGAAGATAACACAAATTTACTTTATCGACGTACATCTTCCTCTCTTATCTTTTTATCTCTCTTTTTCTCTTTCTCTCTCTTCTCTTCTCTCCTCGTATCTCTTTGTTGTTTCAGTCTCGCTACGACGTTCTATCTACCCATTTATGAAACTATATGTATACAATGAGAACTTTCTATTACCAATTTTAATGAAAAAAAATTCACTGAAAGAAAACATTGTAATGAATTGAAAGTAGGTAAGAACTTTCTCCTATGTAGGCGATTTTAAGATTAGGGGAAATGAAAAATTGGAAAAATAAAGATGTAGTTGATGAGAAACGTCATTTGCGAAGAGGTTACAAAGCGGATTATACTATTTTGCGTAAAAAAAATTTATCTTATAATGCAACATCGAAAATATGCACAAGTTGTATGTTTTTATCTTTTAAATAATTTTATGTCTAAAAAATTGTTTGCAAAATTTTATTTAGGAAAGTAATTAAAATATATAATAATACAATTAAGTAAATAAAATGTGTAAGAAAGAAAATTTAGTAATCTAAATTCGCGATAACAATACAGACTTTAAATAAAATTGCGTTAAGAATAGACATATATTTATTTTTTAAATATTTTTACGTATAAAATTGTTTATAACATATTTTCTTTAAAACAATAGTTAAAGCATACATACATACATATAAAATAAAGTAAATACATAAAATGTAATGAAATATATAAAAGAAACAAAAATTAGTTTAACGCTAAATTCGCGATAACACATTAGACCTTAAATCGTAGAATTACATTTTTATGGTCTCTGAAAATATCAATCGTGAATATCGAATTAGAACGATTACTGAAGCCAATAGTGAAAAAAATTGCCTATGCCCTTTGCGTTTCTCTGTAATAGCGGACTGATCAAAACCGACGAAGCTCGAAATCACGAAATTATAGATAGAAGGTCTCGATATGGTCGACAGAGAGCCAAGAGAACGGTCATGCTCCTATTCCCCTCGTGGTTCGATGCTCCGGAGTGGAACGGCGTCTAATCGTGAGCAGCAACCTATCGATTTCCACAGGAACGGGATTCGAAGTGTGAAAGTTGTTCTCGCATTCGCACATGTGAAATGTTCCTTTCGCGGCGATTGCCGAACTATGTCGAAAATCTAACGGAATTACCTAATTTGGCGATGTCTTAAAGTGGACGTTCGCACACACCAAACACCAAATCCCAAAGGAATTTTATTTACTGCTCGTGTCTAATGCTTTCACTACTGTTAATTACAACCATTGCACATACACACATACACATGTTATAATTTTTTTCTAGCTGAGCATCAAGTATAAATCATTGTTAGAGATTGCATTAAAATTTCATTTATGCTTATTAAAAAAATTTTCAATGATAAAAATTATTTCAGAAAGTATAATCTCGTAATGTTTTTATACTTGTTTAAACAAGGTATTATTATATATGTTCAATAAAATTACATAAATCTTTTAAACACAGCGAGAAGGTTTCTGAATAATTTAGAGACTCTGATAAAAAAAATAAACTGTGATATAATATCTTTAATATACATAGATTTTTAAATATTCATTTTATACGTAAAGAAAAACAATATAGTTTAGATTTTTAACTAATTTAAAATATATACAATTTGTCAATAAATTCTCTAAGCTATATAACGTTTTTCCTGTTGTTCTGCTAAACGAATTAATTACGGTAATGTTATTACGTTACGTTAGTTACGGCACTATCGGCAACAAAAAATATTCGAATGCACATTATGAAATGTGCAGTATTATCACGGTTTGCAATGATCGATACTCTCTTTGTAAAAAAGGCTCATCTTTTAATTTGTCTTATATATCTCCGACATTAATAACTTCCCATTTAGC
Organism: Tetramorium bicarinatum; assembly: GCA_928718305.1. Classification (NCBI taxonomy): domain Eukaryota; kingdom Metazoa; phylum Arthropoda; class Insecta; order Hymenoptera; family Formicidae; genus Tetramorium; species Tetramorium bicarinatum. The sequence continues at coordinate 12,665,404 of OV788329.1, forward strand.
AAGGGAATAATCGTCAAATGTTGTGTCGTGTTTCTAGGTATGTGAAACGAACTGTAAATTTAATCGAATTAAAAGCGAGCTCCTCGACATAATTACTACTGAGCTCCTTCAGTACAACAAACTAAATTCGTTTAGACCAACAAAGTTTAGTTTGCCAAAACGCGGCGATACTAAAATTCATTTGCAACACATTATATGAATTTGGCAAATTAATTTTATTACTTTCGCGTGCGATGTTTTCCGCATTTGCCTTACACAGTTTTCATCTCAAATTATTATTTTAATTATTATCGATAAAACAGTAATTAACTACGATGAAAATACATATATATCATGAAAATATTGCATTCAATTATATATATATATATATATATATATATATATATATATATATATATATACATTATTGAATGCAATATTTTCATGATAATAATTAGACGCTAATAAAAGGTAACAAACGATGGTATACTAACGAGGAAATCTATTGGATCCTCCGGTCGTAATTTTGCCACTTCTATCAAAGCTTCCGTCAATGTCGGAAAGACGTAATTCATCAAGTAATGTCGTAATGGCTCTGCCAAAATAGAAAGTTTTTCCTCTTCTTCTTTTTTCAACTTTTCCATTAAATTTGTCTGTAAAAAACAATAATTTATTTGTCATGTAATCCATATTAGTGAACGGATTTACATAGTTGATAATCGAAAAAATTCGAATTCAAATGAATTAGTTTTAATTAGCAAAATTATTTCACATAAAATAATCATAAAGAAGAGAAATATACAAATAATTAACATGCCGTAAAATAGATATTCATTTTACAATGACAAGAAAAGAAATCTTTTAAAAATCTAAATAATTTAATATTTGCATTATGTAATATTTCAAAAATTTATATTTCATTCTTGTATTCCACTTTAACTGGAAGATCATCGTTGTGTAATTATAATTTTGCATGTACAAAAGAGCGATCTTGTGAGCGACCAACCATGATCAATACGCATTTGCATTTGCCGGTAGCTTGAGACGCTAATGTATAAAATGCAGATACTCTGTATGCAAAAAAGTCCCGTAAACTTCAAACACGACTAATCCTGGTCGCGTAACTTTGCCAGACACGTGCATAAAAACAAATTAATATTGCAAGCAAGTACTATAACTCGTCTGGTTCATTTAATTTTCATATCTGCTTACGTGGCATTAATTTGCCTTCAAAAATAATTTCCAGAAATTTCTGAAAATTTTATATTGGTAAAACGATACATAATACGCACATTGTAAATGCCTATCGGAAATATTGGAAATATTGGCCTAGAAATATTCGTCGATATGTAGACATAAATTTCGTCGAGATCAATAGCGTGGCATTTATGACTGACGGTGCGATTTGATTGAAAGAAAAGCCGAATATCTGCTTCCGAGAATACGCCCAGCTAAGCAGAAACTAGATAACTGCTATCGTGATTACATTGGTTAGATTAAAGTTTGCTTATAAAAGAAAAAGAAAAAAGTAACGTGAGTTATATTATGTTAGTTATTACAAACATGAACTTATTTTGAACTTATTGATTTGAATATATAATATCTGTTTATACTTTAAACAATTGAAGGATAGTTTGGCAATTTGAATAATTAAGTTGATTTTGTATTCAAATTAACAACTTATACATATGCATCGACAAACTTGATATTAAAACATTAATACTCAATTTTAGGAGTTAATTTATTGTCTACCTATATGTCACACTAATTCAATATTTCATTGTATATATATATATATATATATATATAAATTTATACAGAATAAATTAAACTATATTTAGCTGCATCGACATAAAGTCTAATTTTTAGACATCAAAAGAATTTACAAACCCATTCCATCATTTTCTTTTCACGCCGCTTTTCACATTCCAAAATTTCTCCCTCTTTTCGTAATTCTTCTGCAATTTCAGCAGCATGTGTTTCTGCTTCAGCGCGTTTTCGTGCAACTTCTGTTTCTTCAGCTGTTGGTCCTAGTTGAAAAAAAATAATTTAACGTTATGATTTCTACTATCTAATAATTAAAATTATACCAGAATAACATAATTATTTAGATAATAATAAAGTTTCTAACAGCTTTCTAATTACAAAAAATTTTCTTGTCCTTATTATTAAATTAGTAAAAATAACTTAGATACCATTTTTATTTAAATACCATATTAATCGATACAAGAGCCAATTTCATCGATATCGGTTAACGCTAATTGAACATAACTGAATGTTCACTCTTTCTCTTTGTAGATCGCAGATATAATTACGATACGAATAAAGAAAAAACGAATTAAGATTGACCAGCGGCGAAAGGATCGACCTTTAGCTAATGAGAAATACAAGCATATTTTAATATTAAGGCCGCTTCCAGAAATTATTACTTTAAAAGAAGTTTTTATCTCGTAATTCAATGGTTTTATCAGGGAATAAGTCCTCTTTAATAAATTTTACTGCGAACAATAGGAGAGATCATTGCATGACATTTATCTTTTCGTGAGTTTAGAAATGACAGGAATAATGAGCGTACGGGGTAACAGGACATGCGCGACAATATTGAAAACGGATAGAAGACGTTGATGTGTATATCGCGATGTATGGGAAAATTTGAGATGACATAAAATCGCGAAAGAGAGTATGAATTATTGCACACCGTAATTTCTTGGTTTTCCTAGCTTTTCCAGGCACCGATAAATCGTAGGGAACATATCCGGACAAGTATCAGTTTCCACAGAGATAACGAGTGGATGTATTTCCATTTCGTCGAATAATTGTAGCGGCGTGTCATCGTCCGTATTTCTCTCCCTAGAATATTGTCCGTAATTCAACATATTCGTTACGTAACTTTTGTATAAATAAGCTTCCGTATTTTAACAAACGGCAAGTTACTTATACAAACTGTTCTCGCACACAGTTTTGTCTGTTTATTTGATAAATCCAGAATGTAAAAAGAACCATTAATGAAAATTTATATTATTTAAATGTAGTTCGCAGAGAGAAATGAAGAGTTGCAGTCTGTTATTAATATGTGAAAAACATTTGACTAAAAATTCTTTAATCAAATTAAAATCATTCAAATCTTGTTTTAAGTTGTGCCATAGCGTAAAGTAAATTAATTGTCGCGTAACTTTTAATTGCCACGATATACTTTCTCAGTTGTTACATTTTATTGCGAATGTAATCGTTCTTTATCAATGCATTTTCCAACCCTGTTTGCGTGGGATTGGAAGCTAGCTTCAATATCGATTCCCCCGTCAAAGCTGTCACGATATGAAATAAGCAGTTCTTTTCATGTACTAAAATACCTTTAGGCTACTGTTTTTTTTTATTTTTTTCTTTATGTGTGATTAATACCTATATTCTCTCATACGTCGTAGCATGTGTTCCTCCGTATAATGTGTATTTTGTATTTCTCTCTCGGGACGATTTATGATTCGTTCCTTCAGAAACTCATCGCTTGCTTCCAAAACTACAACCAATTCCGGCAGAATCGCCGCATTAATGTTTCTACCTTCGATATTCTTGTCTTCTTTGACTTCCTTTAAACTTTCCTCGCTAATCAGAAATAAATTTCTGGCTTGTTCGAGAGTCTTCGGGTATCCATCCATCACGTATCCTTGATTCAAACAGTCCTTCGAATTCAATCGGTTTAGGAACAACCTTCCACGTTAATTGATATTTCTATTATTATTTGAATAGTATAAAATATCTTTTACTCTAATATCATAATATTAATTGGATTATTTATTTTAAAGTTGGATAAATTTTAAATTTCATTAAAATTTTTGTTTTAAGTTTTGCAATCTAAACTCAATATTTTAAATTTTAATCTGTTTTTAAATGTGCTATTTCCAAGTAAACAAACCAAGTATTGTTTTTGAATTAAATACTTTCTTGCAACATGTTATATCCAGGCTATAAAGTTGGTAAAGCGAGATTTGTAACCTGCGGCGTGTAATGAAATTTATCCTATGGTGTTGTGTTTGCATCAAAACTTTGACGTGCACATCGTATAACTTATCTAGTAGGAGAATGACGTTCAAAGAAATAACATTATATGCATTCTATAAAGCAGCGAAGGGCCTCGTATATTCCATCAGTTTGACGATCTCCAGAAAAATGTTGAAAAAAATACATGAAGATGCATACGGATTTGCACACGCGTCACCGATGTATCGATCCGAATAGAACGTAAATCATAGAAGCTCGTAAACGCTTTCGGTTTTCATGCAATTACCGTTTTCGGAGAAAGCACACCACATTCTGGCTTTTAACGCTAACTGCACTATTGCACCATTATACCGTTAATCAGATAACGTTTCGGCGTCAATGTGATTACAGCACCGCAACGCAGGAAATAAAGCTGGTTAACCATTTGAACAGTGTTTCCCATCCTAAATATACGCGAGTTTGCGACGTCGAGCTCGAGTAACCCGTCGCTGAAGATATAGGAGAATTTGTAAACTACCATATCAATATTTAATAACTTGTTCAAGATGATATCGTCGAGACGACCATTATTCGCTGCCATGTTAGTCTGGATCTCATCAAGCTGTTCTTGCAACTTTACCAAGCTCACAGTAACGTCTTTTTTATCTTCTGCATATTCTTCTCGAACAGTTTTACCCTCATCGTTATCAGCACTTTCTGCTGTATCTCTCAGATCATCACGTATTGTGTCTGCTTCCGCAGCTTTGATGTCGTCGATCTTAGAATCGTGATTGCTGATTTTAATCGTTATATAGAGAATGTAAATTAATAACTTAGCCTTTTTATAAATAAATACATACCAATTTTTGAATTGTATTTGAGATCAATGTTTTCACGTGAATGTAATGTATTCCATAATGATTCGCAAGATATCGAGCGACTCGGGTTTTCCCAGATGCTGGCGGACCAAGAACGATTATTTTCACTGGATGTAGATTGCGCGATGTTTTATATTCCTTTATGACTACATCTACATTGTCTTGGAATGGCATGTCATAATACCAGCGTATTCGATCGATGATGTATACGGGATCAATGTTTAAATCCACTGTCATTTGATCGTATATCTGTTGTGAAACTTCCGGGAATAAAAAAGCCTCTTCCTTTGATACATTTTTTACTTTACCGGTATTTAAACCCCGACTGATTTTCTGCTTACAAAGATATATCGTAGTACATTAATTTTTTTAAATCTCTTAAATACTTTCGTTTTGTAATTTTTTAATAATTTATTTTACTAAAGGTGTACATTATTGTATTAAAAAATAACAATACAAAAAGACTATTGAAGATTAATATGCTTACGTGTTATAAATATTTCAAATACAGAAACTGTTTGCATGTGATATGCAAATTTTCATATGAAACAAATATTCATAAATTGTAGCAGAGTTAATATTTGCAATATTTCAACGAGTTTGTTAAAATCGACTCTAAGTAATTCTTTTCTCCGCTTATTTGTATAAACCAGTTTATACAAGTAAAACGAAGAATGTTTCAAAAACTGGTTTGCACTGGTAAAACGAAATATGAAGCAAATTATTGAATTCAATCCCCATTTTGAATAATTTGAAATTGAGGTCAACAAACATTTATGTGAGAAAGATAAAGCGATAAAGACAATAATAATAGTATTTCTATATTTGTCTATATTTTTTTATTGCAAATGTATATTTATAATCTCCAATGTTCTAATGATATTGCTCTGACAACTTTCTGTTTTGTACAATAAGAAATATAAGAAAATACAAGATAATATTTGACAAGATAATATAAGACAATATTGAGTTAGAGTCAATAAGTGAATGGATTCCTACCTTAACGATCGTATTTTGAGAGATTAATTCCCGTTCTACCGCCACGATATATTGCATCGGAGGCCAATTTTGTATCACCGAGGATACAGTTCTGAAAATCAAATTACTTGTAACAGTAAGCGGATTTGGTTAACCAGACAATTAGAACTCCAACGTGCTCCAGGAAGCTTATGCTAACATCACCCATCAACGTATCAAAATTTACAGAATATTAAATTTTTTCAGAGATTATAAAACAATTTGATACTGCAATATCTAGCATGATATTTATATATAATATATGTATGTAATATAATATTTTATTATTATTTTATTGTTCCCATTATTTTCATAACAATATCAATTTTTTTATAGAATATAGGCATGAATTTGTAAAATTATGTTTCCTGATATAAAAATGAAATTGATGAGCATTATATGTAATAAAATTTTTCATTGAAATATTTGATACTAGATTTAATATTAAAAATGATATTAATAAGAGAAAGCTTTATTGCAAATGTTACTTCAAATTGCAAAACTTAGAATTTCTTGTATGTCATAGTTTGAAGCGCATCTTAATCTTTTATTTTTCAAGTGTCGAAGTGAACATCAATGTCGCAATTTTTCGAACAAGATAAATGTTCTATATTTGTTTCTATTCTAACACTCACGTAGCCAAGTCGCGAACGTGTAGGACAGGTATTTTATTCAATCCTTTGCCAAATATCGGTAAGAAAGGCGCGTTTTGCCATGCCATTTTGAACAAATAATGAAGCGGACCTTCCTCCTCACCGTATGTAATACCACAACAAATCACTAAAGTTCTTAATTTATTCTTTAAATTAGCGATTTTCTGTACAGCCACAATCTCTCTCTCACATCGAATATGTTCCTTATAATTCGGATGAGGCTTTCGTTTACGATAATCTGCTTCCGTAAATGGTAAATCTGGATCTGCTGAATCTAATGGCTTCGTGAAAGCCCACGTCATTATGGTGGAAATCAAAATAAAATGTCGTATTGGCGCTTCTCGTTTAAAAGCTTTAGGCGACTTTTTCTCCATACTTTTCAACATGCAAACAATCTCTAAAATCAGAAGAGATTATATTTGTTATCTTGATAAAACCCCTACATAGCTTTAAGTTTTAAAGTTAATCTTTTATATTTTAATAAATAGTGCATCAAAGCAACTTTTTTATTACTTAAACGAAAAGGCAATATATTAGATATAGATATCTCATTATTTTTTTGTAATAGAATTGAAAAATTTAAATTGTGCGCAGGTATTTATAACTCTTACTAATTACATAACTTAATTCGAAAATGGATTGTTTTTATCAATGCTCAAAATACACGACACAATGTTTCTATGCTACGAATTTCTTTAATTAAAAAAATATTTTAATTATAAAAGTGTAAAAAAATATATTTTATTATAATAAAATTCACAGTTTAATATAATTAATATATTTCAGCATTTTTTTCTCTCTATTTCGCGTTAAATGTATAGTAGACATCAAGAAGGATAATGAAATTACACCATTCTTGTCTTAATTATTAATTAATTAAAAGGTAAATTTCATTTTCCAACTCCGCCTCTATTTTGCAATTTGCAGGAAACAGAATTTCAAGTCGAGAATCTGATTCCATGAGATAATTTAATGAAATACATCGACATAAAATACAAAAATCTTTTTATTAAAAGCATAACTTATTTACAAAGATTATTCCTTTCTTACTTCTATGTTAAAATGGTAGCAATATATTTTTTTATCAAAATAAATGCAATGTATTTGTATTAATGTACCCTTTAAGACCCAACATGCTTCTTTGATTTGGTCTGGTTCCTGCGTAATATCGTAAATAATGACACTGCAGACCTTCAACTCAGATAAGAAAAGATTTTTATTGTCCGAGTTAATCACTATTATGTCCTCTGGGCACGAGTACTGTCGGACAGCCAAGAAAATCAAATTTATCACACTTTTTTCTCTCAGACTTCTTCGCTTTCTGCACTTGCTTTCATCTTATTTAATTACTGATTCTCGTATCATACATACAATTTATATTATTAATAGTTTCAGGTATATTTGATATATTAAAAAAATCCGCGCATATCCGTGCAGTTGCAAATGAAAAATATCCGATAAGAAAACTCGTTAATTTTGCAGTACCGAGAAATCTCTGTAATCAAACTTGATGGAACTTGAAAATATTACCTTGCGATCAAGAACTGTACCGATCACTTCATATCTTCTTGAAACTTCTGCATTCTTATCCAGCCACCTTCTTTTTTCTCTCTCATTTCCTTCAACGAAGATATACTTATCTTCGTTCTCAAATTCTTCTTCGTCATGCGAAGTGTCTACAAGTGTACTTAGTGAATCGATACAGATAGTATCCGTTAGTACCTGATACATTTTTAATTAGCTCAATTTTAACACAATATATTAATTATATAAATGTCATGTGATAATAATTTAATTAAAAAAATATATTCTAAATCCTATTTGCATATTTTCCTTTATGTAGATATAAATATATGAATATTACGTTTTTCTTCTAGATTAGTTTATATTTTGTTATAAAATATTTATAAACAGAAAAAATATTTCATAAAATATAAATTCTACGATCTACTTTCCAAGATTTTATAATAAAAAAATCAAAATATTGCCGTCCCGTATTTAATGAGAAATATGAATAAAAAGATACATTACGTAATCATATTGAATCGGTTTAAAGCAAAAGTATGCTTTATACAATAAAATGCCTTTGAAAAGTTTTTGTATTCATCAGCGTACATCTTTGATTTAGAATTCTGTGACGTTTGACACAGCAATTTGTCGATGTATATTGATGTAATGTTAGTTTTAATTACTGAACCGCAAACACAAATATTTGTTTCATAAGCTACGCTACAACGGCTAAAAATAATAAATCAACTAAACTGTTATGAGAAAATCCTCAAGGGTAACTGCAAAAGTAATAATGATCATTTTTTATATTATTTTTATTTTGTAGAAAGTAATATAAAGAAGTTATGCAGTGTTATGGTCGTCTTAATCGGAATGGTTTTAAAAAGCAAATGTTACAAGATTTTTTAATTACTATTTTCTATTAATTATTGTGCAGTAGTGTGATTGATACAATACACGTGGTGTCCGAATCAAAGGTTTCTATAATTACAAATTTCTGATTGGGACATAGCATTCAGCATCAAGTATCTACTTTTCATCATGTTTTTGAAAGCAATTTTATCGTGATATTCGCATGTTTCGGAAAATACGAATAGTTCAAAGCGAGATGATACAATGCTCGCATGTTTAAATTGTATAATTAAACGCTTTCAAAATTATTAAAAATATCCTTGTTTTAGTGCTTAACTAATTACACTTTTTATTTTTTTTTTAAATAATTCATTTAATACCATTTTTGTTAACAATTGCATTTCTTTTAAACAACGTATATTATAGTTTTAATATTGATGCACATGTAAAATGTATATTTTTTCCACATTTATGCGAATTTATATTATCAGAAGCAATGACAAAGATATATAACAAAATTAAACTAAAATAAAATAATTGTTATTAAAATAATATAAAAGAGGAACAGACACAAATAAAAACGAATATTATTTTTATAATTTTTATTTTATTTTAAAGCATTTTCTAATGCATTTGTGATTTATAGAATAATATAAAAAGATTTGTAATTCTTTTACATTAAAATTAGAAATATATATCTTTGTAAATAAGAGAACGAAAATCTTTTTAAACAAAAACGTAGTATATTAAAATTTGTGATAATTTTTTTTCGACTTTGATAAAATTTTGTTTTCAATTTTATTGATCTAAATATTGAGATAAATATTGAAATAATATATACATCTAACATATACAATAAATAATTACATATACATATTATTATAAATGATACATACATCAGTTAATATCTTTCCATGATAGCTGTCAATATGATTGATGAAAATACGCCAAGGCTTAAATTGCGGTTTCACATTTTTAGTTAATAAATTACAATCCTCATGTCGAGTTGTCTCAAAGCTGAACATATTGCTTAAAGTGTTCGCAGCGTTTGTTGGTTCAATTATTGATATATTTTGTTTGTTATCCATATTTGCTAAATAAATACACGTGGCATGTAACTATTATATCACAAATATACAATATTTTGATATGTGAAGTTATGTGTGCTGCAGAATACGTTTTGCTATTAACATTTCTGAATTGCTGAATTTACTTCAATTACAACTTCAATATGATGGAAAATTTGTTTTATTCATATGTATAGTTTTATATTATGTATATGTATGTAACATATATATGTATGTATGTAAATATACAAAGTGATATAAACTTTTGCAGCGTTATTATATTATTACATTATAAACTAACTAAATTATAAATAACATAGCTGTATTGTAATAATTAACTGAAAATTATTAATAGTTTCTTAACTTATGTAGAAAAAATGTATTTCTTAATGGTTAATTTCTAATTGTACCATGAATTTTACTCATTTTTTAAATTATATATAAATTGATATATAAAATTAAACAATAGATGATTTAATTTTAATAGATGAATTAAACAATAGATAAGAGAAAAAAGGATACATAGGATATCTTATACAATCGATATTGATGGCTATGAGAAAATATTTAAATAAAATTTATTAATATTCTTTATTAATAAAAATAACTACTAATTATTAATTTCAAAGTATGCTAAGTTAATTCAAACATTGCAGATACAATCATTAATAATGAAGTTAATGAATATAATATGAAGATTGTTCGAGGATTACGTTAGAGAGTTGTGTACAAAAAGAAATATGGGGATTGTCTCGATCCCTTGATACGAGACAAATGTACGCGCGTTTTCAATTCTAAAACAACCCCTCTGAGAAAAGCTATTCGTAAAAACTGAAATTACAAACGGCAAGAACAAGAAAAAGTATCTACTGCTTACGCCGAGCTTAAACCGTTAAGTAAAATACACTTTTTAAATTCGAGATTTATAATTCGGAATAAAATCTGGAACAGAATTTTATTTATAATATTATAAATAATAATACTATAATACAATTTAGATTTTTGTTAGGTACTTTTTATACTTAAAGTGTTCTCTATATATTACATGATACATAAAATTATAAATAGAATTTTCTCTCTAATACTATCATGAATTGTAAATTACATATAAGTAATAAATAAGCAAGTTTGTAAACAAATAAGTTTGTTTTTCTAGCGAACAGGTTAAATATATTCTGATTCCAATAGTATAAATAGTACAAGAATAAATATTAAACAATATTTCAGACGTAATTTCAGAAATGATAAATTTCAATGACCACCGATTTTTTACAAAGCAATAAAGAAAAAGGTAGGGAGAGTTGATGGGGACTAAAGAAAACGAGTCGAGGGTCAAAATAAAAGGGTCGAGAAAAAAGAGGTCAAGACTGCTAGTATTCAATGAAATATGTTCAAGGCAATATTTTCAATAAGGCTGTACGAACGTACATTTGTTATAATCACTACTAATTGAATTGATATAAAACGGAAATGCTTATCTATCTTAAGATTATCAACATGTATTTGCTTTATAATAGGATTATTGGTGAAAGCACAGGGACAAAGGATGTAAATTCCTTATTGGCCTTGTAAGGGATATCCTAATATACCATGCAAAGGACTATTCGAGCTCTCCGTGCAAAGGAAAGGGTCAGGGATAGCAAACGTCAAACGCAAGATGAAAAAGCGCAATGAACGAAAAAAAATATTGGCATGTTTTGACGAAATGACAAATACGTGTATCGGCTATAAATGGAAATTCGATTAATGGACAACAGATTGGAGAAATAGGATAGGTTGTTTTCAGTTATTGCTTACCTAGTGCTCTGTGCCTCAAAGACTGAATTTCAGTTCGTAAGATTGATCGATAGATTGATATTTCAAATTGATATAACATTATCTCAACAATTTTTTATTGCGTAACAATATTTGCAATAAATATTTTCAATTAATTTTATGCTTTGATAATAAATATGCAATAATAATAAAATACATATATATTGTAATTTTTATTTATTGTTGAATCAAAGTTATACATTTTAAATAAGATATATTGAAAATAATTAGAATAACTTTAACATTTGCATGCGCTCTTTAATCTAAATTTGTCTCCTATTTAATGATTGCGAGAAGAATCAGAAATATTAATTTATTTATCATGTATGTATTGTCCGGGGAAAGTTATTAATGAAAAAAAGTCTCGAGAGAGAAATGAAAGGAAACGAAACTTAGTTATTATCGACGACAAATATTAAAAGTCTTGTGATGGCAGCAACCACATAATTCACTAAAGCACATCAATCACTTGGTCATATACATTGCCGCGACTCGGCATGGCGCCGACGAAAAAGTATCCCGTAAATCGTACTCTATGTTGAAAACTTCACGAATTGTCACGCGAGTATAAGCTTTTACTCGCAGCACAAATACATATAGCAAAAGAAAGCGCACTGGATGTATATTAATTTATGACGACATGCGATTTCAATGCCGTCAAAGGCGTTCTTAATCTCCCTGTCGCCTGTATGTCGACTGTATAGCAACGGTCTTGAAAAGAAAATATAACGCAAAAAAGTATTTTGTAGTATAAAACTCGTAGAGCAGTAAAATATGAAATCTGCGGAACCGCAGAACGGATCACAGAGTTGGAGAAGTTCAAATTGAATTACAAAATGCAGAAAGACTTCTTTGTGACACAACCAATTGTAAATTCGCGCCGTTATTGAGATTGCGACGGCACAATTTAGCCTTTTCGATAAACATTGTCATCTGCGTAGAAAAACTGTTACGCTGAATTACGACGCGATTTTACACGCGTATAATTGAATAGAGCGCGACGCGGACAAAAGTTAACTCGGCGCGAGACATCTGCTATCATAATAACAAGTGAAAACTTTACAACGTAACAATAAACTACCTACGTGCACTCTTGCTCGTCACGTGGTTCTATTTCATTTGCTCGTTGCAAGTGGCAACAAGTAAAAAACCCACATACGGGTTTGTTTGTTGGTTTCATTTCATTGTTTTCAAAGATAAAAGGCGCACTATGCATCAGTCCTTTTTTTAAACAGTCGTGATACGTACACGCACAAAAGGAATAAAAGGGGGAAAACGGTAATATGTGCTCTGTCTCGTACGTGCATGCGCAATTTAGTCAATCAAAGGTTCTGTGTGACCAATCGCGCATCGATTTCCTATTACTGCCCACATAGCATGTGTAACATTTCCAACAATTTTCGACAGTGAGTCATTTCTACAAAATAATCTTTTTTAATGCTTTTTCCTAATAAGAACAGATATGACATAACGTAGTTAAAAAAAATCTTTTTAATAAAAATATACTTAAAACATTCTTTTTTCTTATTTTTTAAGAAAGTAAAATTCGAACAAAAATTTATCTTCTAAAATCGTGAGCAAAGAATACGATTGTGTGTATATGTAAAAATATTTTACAAAATAAATTCACTCTTATTAATTCTCGAACGGTTTGATCTCAGAGTTGAGTATGAAATATGCCGGAGGAAAGTGCATCATGTATTATACTTATATGCGGCTGATAACGTGTTCCACGTAAAAGCAAAAACAAAGATATTTCTGTTATTAGCAAGACACACATTGTTCTCGATATAAGCGAATACGGAAAGCTCGAAGCGTTGGCGTACATCTCTTTATTTGCCTCAAACCAAGGATACCATTCTCTTTGTCGTAGGATGTACACGATGACGTATTCCTCGCAAATACGCACATACATACGCGATTGCATTTATTTGAAGGGTCTTTCTCATAATTTTTTTTTCTTTCTATTGCATAAATCTAATGAAAGTTATGCTTTTTCTTTGGACGCTTCATCTACTTTACAAATTATAGCAATTTGAAATTATATGATTTCCAATCCAATTAGTAGCTTATATAATATGATTTTCATTATCCGTCATTAAATTATATAGTTCAACGTAACGTTCCATGGCGATATGAATTCCTGTGAATATTTTATTCAATCCTTTCACTATGTTACGGTTCACCTACGCAGCCTAGCATTTCACAAAACGTAAATGAAGGTTTTTCATAAATTTTAAAAACCAAAAAATAAAAATATATATTTAAAAAATATTTTATTAAATCATATGTAGGTATTTGTTTATTATATTTTTATATATTTTTATTTGTGCCTTATAATCTTAATGCTTACTTGGTTTCACCAAATTACAAATGTTTGTTTTTCCAGAAGAATGGAGCGAGAATTTTCCCTATCAGCTTCTGATAGCAGCAGGAGTAGCCCTAGTATGTCTGGTCCTTTTGGCAGCGATGAGCTTCCAATGCTCTTCCACTTGGCGATGGTTAATGAGCATGACTCGACATGAGCATATCGAAGATACAGAGACCGATCAGATTCAGCAAAATGCAATTCGCATCAGTCATTCTCTCCCGGATCTCCAATCAGAACCGATTACTCACGAATACGTTCAAGAGCAAAAAGATAATAAAAAGGTATTATTGACAAATTGGAATTAGTAAGACATTTCTTAAAATTCTGCTATTATTTCAACGTTAACATTTTACCAGGTGTTGCGTCAAACCACTTTACCCATTGTGCCAATGAGACATCAAAGCTTTCAACGTCAATTATCGCATCGGCTTGATCTACCTAACATTAAATTCAGTATTTGCAGCTTCGAAAATCGCAGTGATTCTAGCCTTGGTCTTATTAAGGTATTTAGGCATTATTTCGTACCTTTGTTATGACGAAATTCAAACAGTGACATTATGTCATTTGATTCCTTTTGAAGCAGGCTTATCGTGTAACATATAGAATTCTGTATGTTCTGGTCTATTTCTAGTTACCTTGTTTCATACTAATTGAATGATATTGTAAATGCATGCACAATTAAAATTTTAAATGTTTATTTTATTTACGAGATATAATATTGGTGTGAATTTTTAACATTGTGCAGCCGGAGTTGTATAAAAAAGAACTCGTGAGACAAGAGAGTACGGAAAGCTCCAGCACAACAGAAATGGAATACGCTGGAAAATTACACTTTGCTCTTCGCTATGACAAGGAAATTGAAGGTCTTGTTGTCAAAGTAAGTATCGCGCAACATTTTTTATGACTTCTCGCAAATTTTAATTATAATAAATAAAACAAATGCTTAATAAAATGTATATCGCAAAGTTATATACTAACAAATTTTTTTTAATAATGCAACACAACGAAGTAAAAAAGATTATGATAAATAAATATTTAAATAAAATATTAAACAACATAAATTCATAATCGTATAAATGAGGTATAAAATTTTCGTGGACTGGAAAATAACGTGTTCCGTATGTGAATAAATGAGTTTGCGTTTAAATTGCGTTTTGATTATATATGTATCTAGATTATATCAGCACGTGAGATATTGAATAATGATAATGTAGTATCACAATATTGCATTTATGATGGACATTCATCCTCCTACAGTAGAATTAACTGTGGTAACCTGTAGATTAGGTAATGCTGGATACATTAAGCTATTACTGTGGCAAATTCGAGTACATTAAGATCAATTATATGCAGCAAATTATACTTCAAAGATAAATTTTAATATGATACTATTATCGGTTTTTGCTCCATTTACCACGTTATATTATACGTAAATTTTTATAAAATCTATCTATAATAATATTTTAAAACTATTGTTTACAAAAAAGTCAGATTTTATACTAATTATGTAATACGATTATAAAGTTTTTTTTTAATTATCTATATTTTTTCTATTGTCTGCAAATTTAAATATCTATAAAATAAAAAAATAATGACATTTAACATTAAAAATATTATTCGATTTCTATCTCTTTAGCATGAAATTATTTTTATTGTTATTCTATTATTATATAATCTTATGTATTAAATTTAATAATATTTGATTTTTTGATATTAGGTTCTGGAAGCTCGCGAATTGCCGATAAAAGATGTAACGGGTAGCAGTGATCCGTATGTCAAGGTGTATCTGTTGCCAGATAGGAAAAAGAAGTTTCAGACAAAAGTACATCGAAAAAATTTGAACCCGATATTCAATGAAACGTTTATTTTTAGGTAAAAAAATTTATAATATTGTAATCTACCTTGAAAAATTTTTTTAGCATTCAGTTATGTGTACTAAATTATATAATTATGTAAAAATTAAAATGCTGTGCTTGATATGCAATTTATTTTATCAGCGTATCATATGAAGAACTGAGGGAACGTTATGTGCAATTCTCGGTTTACGACTTTGATCGGTTTTCACGTCACGATCTCATTGGCCAAGTTGTTCTTAAGGGACTTTTAGATTGCACTGACCTCGAGCAAGAAATCGAATACACGATGGATATTCTTTGTGCTTTGCAGGTACCTTAATTTGCATGAGATAAACGATTTATTTTTATATATATAATTATTTTGGAACGGTTACTTCGAATATATAACTATAATTTTTCAATATTCTAGGAAAAAGTTAATCTAGGAGAATTGATGTTGTCATTGTGTTATCTACCAACGGCCGGTCGATTGACATTAACCGTCGTTAAAGCCAGAAACCTGAAAGGAATGGATATAACAGGCAAATCAGGTTCGAATAGATTAGATATTTTTTTACGACTATATTAATGGAAAAATTTCTTACTAAAAATATAACATTATTATGCTATTATCATCATTATAATTCATTAATTATAATTATTATCATTCAATCTTATTATAATTATATCATTATTATATTATTATCTATAAAAACAGTATATGTTTCATTTCCTCATTCAGATCCTTATGTGAAAGTCTATCTGCTATGCCAAGGCAAAAGAATAAAAAAGAAAAAGACAACGGTGAAGAAGAATACTCTTTATCCTGTTTACAACGAGGCGCTTGTTTTTGATGTTCCCGCAGACAACATCGAGGATGTCAGTCTTATAGTGAAAGTAATTGATTACGATAGGTAAGAACAATTTTTTATTATATTTTATAGAATCTTTTTATTAAAGTAAAAATAAGTAAAGTTTAATATTTTGTGTTTATCACAGAATCGGATCGAATGAGTTGATGGGCTGTACCGCAATTGGTTCGAGCTTCATTGGAATTGGCCGTGATCACTGGTTAGAAATGCTAGATAATCCAAGAAAACCGGTGGCACAATGGTATCCATTAATGGAAACTATAGCTGGCCATATTCCAGCTGTAGATTCGGAACCACTCCCAGTAAGCCTGAGCTGCTTAAATGGCAGGTGGGTTCAGCGTGGATTATAATTTGAAATTAATTAAAAATTAGAGTAATCCACTAATAATCTGAAAAATTAACTTCTAAATTTTAACTAAGACTCTAAATTCTCGCATAAGATGATGAAAACTCAATATTTTCGTCGGCGCTTCTGATAAAATTCGCATTACAGATGAAGACAAAAGGCGGAAAGTAAACTTTGCAGAAGCTGGCAAATATTGTCGGACGTTGGCTTGGACATCGTCTCCTTCTGTCGTCATTTAATGTACATCGCTTGACTGACTTAAGTACAACCTCTGTCTCAAAGGAAGGCCGGACGGCGAACTCTGTGCTTTGCAAATCTTCACCTCGTGCAGCAGGCATGAAATAATAAACGATCCGGCGTAACACAAAAAACCGATCACTCGCGAAACATATGTATGTTGCTCAATTCCGACGATCGTGACGGAACGCAACGGAGATAAATTTTTCGTTGCTTTGTCTTTCGAGCTGTTGCTCGCGATAGTGCGGGCTGGTCCCGCATCGTTTCAAACGCAGGTTGTTGTATCCCCGTAGAATCTCCTCTTATCACACGTGATGTTGAGCATGACGGTAGCTTAAATGTTTTAGATTAGAGCGTGAGATCAGATAAAAGTAAGTTTTTATAGAAGATGAATAGCGTGAGGAGTATAAGGCCTTATCCTCGATAGAGATGAGACGAATGCAGGCAGATTTAAGTGAAACGGATTATATTAACGGCAGAGTACAATTAAATATGGTAGATGTCTAAGGTAGTACAAATAGCGTTGGATCTATGCGTCGTTTATTATTTCACGCTCGCTATCATTTCTGCGCAAATGTTCTATTAACATGATGATATATGTTTAAACATAATGCTCGATGCAAACGGGCACTGTTTGTGATAATGTATCTGAACACATACGCAAACTGTCACACACATATACGTACAAGTAACAAACGTGGCCCAAAGATCACGTATATCAGCTGCTTCGTACATGCTATGTACGTTTGCAACTAACGCGACTACTCGATTGTGAACTTGATAATAAATAATAATATACGTATAAGTAAATTATATGGTACAAGAAAAAGGGCGAGAAATGCAGTCCTCTTATAATTTAATAAATTATGGATATATTATTTATATGTATTATGCGTTAAGAATGTAATCAAAATAATATTCTGGAAATAAGATTTAGTGTAGATAAGTTTTCAATCAGAAAACTGTTTAATTTTTTGATGAGTTGCATTTAACCAAACTTATGAATGTTTTTGATAGATCTGTGTGAATTCTGCTTTATTGATATATTTCTAAGAACATTTATCAGACGTTTAT
Source organism: Tetramorium bicarinatum (assembly GCA_928718305.1). Lineage (NCBI taxonomy): Eukaryota > Metazoa > Arthropoda > Insecta > Hymenoptera > Formicidae > Tetramorium > Tetramorium bicarinatum. Next base: position 12,683,884 of record OV788329.1, read on the forward strand.
ACAGAATGTATGAAGAGAATTTAAGTATCGAAGAAATATGGGCGTTTCTGGAAAAAATGGATGAGAAATTGGATATTCTCGAATATTTTATAAGAGATAAAATAGAGATACAGTGGCAAATATATTTTTAATTATATTTGTTTTTTTATTTTTTTATTAAAACAAATTTTTTTTGGCAGAAAAACCTTTAAGTTTTTTCAGCCCTTATTAATCGCATGATGGCAATTACGCCATAAAAGTATACCGTAATCTACATATATATATAGAATTATATTATGCAAATCATAGATAATCGAATATAATATCAAAACTAAAGTGATATAATATGAGTGACATATTGATTAGCGAAAAATGTGCCAACAAAGTAACAATGTAGCAGAAATAGTGTTAATATTAATAATAGTATGTTCTAACTGTACATACATGCTTAATATAGAAAGTTCAATCGGCGTTCTGTAGTAATCCTAGATCATCCCTCTATTTCGAGTCAATATATATATTTCAATTATATGCCTTCTTTCGCCAATAAGTCGTAAGAAACATCTTTCTAAATCTTTGACGTTTCATTTATTCCGTTATTCCAGCGATGCCCATAGAAAAAAAATTACTGTATTTTTCGTACAAGTGGGACATTCTACCACAGGACTGAACTTTCTGAAATAACTTCATGTAATAAGTGAAATAGTCGCTCCATATTGAGAGTAGTATTTAAACGAATCTGAAGAATCTGTAATCTTACATATACAAAAAGGCAATGCAAAATAATCTTCCCATTAATATATATCAATTACAAAATTATTTAACTTGCTCCAGACTGCTAAAGTAAGCTTTCAGCTTTTATTATATATATGCATCGGTAAAAAATTTAAACGTTTCTTTTCATCTTATTTCATATACTGGTCACTGGTTCATGAATGATAAAATAATATCAGCTTTGATATGTTAACGGACTACGCGTTGAATTATTAAATATGAATATATAGATTTTATGCATGTATACCTATGAATATGAACAAGTCAAAATATATTCAAATGAGTGTACGTTAAAAATTATTATGTTGGTAATGTATTGTAATTGTCTGAGTCGAAGGATGAGTACTTTGTTTAATACCTACTCTAATTATGAAAGCGATCGTACGTAATTAATTTATGGGCAAGTAACAATAATATCGGTATGGACGATGTGTATACTTTTCTAACGAGTACATATCTATATTGTATATTTGAGTACACCCAGTGCTCCCTGTTATGATCGTAAATAACATAAATAAATCGGTAACAAGGAAGATTGTTGAAGTTTTAATTTCCACCTACTTGCTCAATTTTAGTATATTTTGTAATATCACTTAAGATACATCGAGTTTATATCAGTCCAAGCCATAAAGAAAAAAAGATCGTCTGCAACATCAAATGTACTTTTCATTTATTTGACTACTTATCTTTACAGATTATTCTACCTTATGCTAAAGATACAACTTTCCCATTATGTTACCTCTAATCGAACATTACAATACTTCTAAGTATAAAATAAGCGATAGAGCTTATATATACTGGTATGTAGCAACGACTTAAGTACTTTTCTACCTAGTAGTACTCCTTAAAAGTGGCGGGAATTAATCTGTATCCGCGTATCTCCTGTCAACGACGAGGTGCCCGTGATTACGGTTTGGCTTCGCCGGAAATCAATACGAGACAAGTGTCGAGACTCTTTCGACGGTGCGCCCGATCATCCTACATCCATCGATCGAGCGTCAAACCGTCACGGACGCGCTTTCATACCGCCGGCAAAACAATTAGGCCACTAACTATATTTTGTTCGCGGTACACAATCGTTTGGTCATACTCTCTCTCTCTCTCGCGCGCGCGCGCGCGCGTGTGTCTTCAATTCATAAAATGACGAAAGATGTTCACCGAAGACGTCCGCAATCGGTGAAAGGCTCGATCCTGACGAGATGTAATCGCACGGTTTGACGGTTTGATCCGTAAATTGGAAGAGCTCGACCGTGATCCGCGCACAAAGTCAGATCGGGTCGCGTCAGATCGAGGTAGGAAAAAAAAAACGATTCTGTGCTTATAAAACATTGGTGCAAACGATGCTCGACGAGTCCCCTTGAATCCGCGCGATCGAGGCTGCTCCAACTTGACGGGCTACGTGTATATTGACTTTCGTATATGTGATGTAAAAAAAATTGATCATACGCGTCGACGAAAGGCTTTCGATTGGCCACGACTCGCTCGTAAGAATCGGGACGTCGATTCACGTTCCATTGAGCTTTCCCGCTACCGTTGATTCTCACCCGCGTCGCTCTTAAATGTAACTTTGAGAGACTTTTAAACGAGGTCTTTAAGTAGATTAAATGTGAGCCTAATGAGTAAGCTTTGAGTGTTATATCCGCGTGTTTTGCAGCGCTCTTCTTCCTCTCCTGTCCCCGCCCGTGATTACGCTTATAAACATTACAGACGTATCGATTATTCTATTAGATGTAAGTACTTCTCTACGGGCAGCTCGCGGTATGAATGAACCGGATAAAACTTTACACAGTTCTCTCACTTACGTTCTTCTCTCGTAATCGTAATGTCGATAAGTAAAATTATTACTTAACACGCAAACATTAAGGGCCTTATCCGACGAATATACAAATCTAAGCTCCTATATAGGTAGCCGTCAATATTAAGTACGTTAATGTAGCCACAATCGTATAATAATAAGAATATTAATAATAATGACGACAATAAATCGTAATCGTAATAATAATATAGGCAAACTCTTGTAGCGTTGTACTTAGCGTTATTTAAAATAGTAGCAATATTTTTTTTTGTGTACTGAATGTTCAAGTACGGACAGAAATCGATCTGAGTTAACTTCCTTTATGTATATTAGCAATATGGAGGGAATTCACTAACAACTTGCTTAAAGAGTGCAGCACATTCTCACACATCTATAAACAAATATAAAAACTCTTCTCTTATACGACCTCTTGTCACCGCGATGCATTCTCATCCATTACGCTGCCTTCGCGCTTATTGAATAATTGCGAAAATGCGCGTTGTGAGCACATGTCACATACTCGCTACCACGCGTCGTCAAAATTATCCCCATTATCTCCGCAATTTAATTACATCTTTCTTTAATTTGACTATTTTATGAAGAAGGAGCGACTTGCCAATTCTCTCTTTCCCCTACAGCTCTAGATCGATAGATGAACAAACGCAATTATAAATCGGCTAAAAGCAGGAAATGCAGATGGAATGTCGTGTGTGCTTTTCTTTTTTTTTTTCTCCCTGTTTTCTCTTTCCCGTACGTCTCACCGTAGCGAAAATAAAGTGCATCGATAGTGCGCCTATACATCGAGTACACACGTAAACATTTACACGCGTGACAAAAATTCGTTTCCATACGTAAGAAAATTAGCAAATATTGTTGAAAGCACCCAGACACAACCCTCAACCTTCGGCATCTCTCACCCGTGTCATCCCTCCCTCCGTCGTCCTTCCTCTCGCAATCACGCCTCCATTCTTCCGCGCGAATGAAACGACACGAACGATCATGCAGAAGCACGCCCATAACGAGTGGCAATACACCATTATTAACACGTTGCACACGTAACATTCTCCTATACATTTAAAAATTGTACGATTACCGGCGATCAGTTTGCTCAGGCTCGCCCTCTGATCGTCCGGTGCACAGCGAGAATCGATATTACGACGGTAACGCTACCGTGATCTTGCAAGCCCAAGGTGATTGATCGCTAAGAACGACGGCACACTATGCCTTTACTTTATACAACTACACGTAAACAGTACGGCATATCTTTTTAAGTGTATCGATACCTAAATGCTGAGGATCGCAGGTAATTCACGACAGTGATTAGACGGTAATTCTTGACTAGAACACGTATCGAGGTGCGGGGAAATCTATTCCTTGCCATCGTATCCCAGCACTGAATGCTAATCAATGAAATCGTTTAACATTGAAAATGTCAAAATTTATTAAAATTATTAAGAATGTGCGCTTTTTAAAAACTTTAAAAACTCATACTCTGGAGTTTCTTTCAAATCAGCTACTCCAATTATTAACTTTTTTCAGCTGCTCCAGTACCCAGATAGAAACGCATGCAGAAAAACTTTAGCCTCATTTTAATTTTAAAATATAATGTATAATATATTGTATAATAATTCTACATTTAAATTTTAAAATCAATAATTCTAAATTTAATTATTGCAACATGTAGCAATCTTTAAAAAATTGATGCTTAAAATAAATTCCTATATAATTATAACATTAGTGAGAATCATCTTACAAAGCACACGTATTACTGAATACATTTCAGAAATTAATTTTATAATTATTGTAAACATCGTTACAGCATAAAATTGTACAATTATTATTCAAGTAATAGTAAGAAATTCTTTTTACTTTTTATTTCTTACACAACTTTGCGTCATTACTTTTTCGATTATAATTGTAAAATTCTATTTCAGCAAAAGATATGCGTTTTGCAGAATCATCTTATAACAATTATTGCGAAATTCGGTGAATAGAAAAATGCAATAATTGTGCATTTATTGTAAAAGTTTCCTATCTGGGTAATTAATTACATAAAAATAAACTTTTTGCTGAACTATTAAGAACAATCAAATATTATTTATTTCTACTTTTAATTTTAAAAAATCGGTTTAAATTTAATCCTTTAATATTTATCAGTGTAGAATTTAAAATTTTATTCATTTGGTTTTAAACAAACAAATAATAATTTATCTAAAAGCGAATTATATAATACATTATAGAATCATAACATTACATTATAGAATCATAGCATCCTCCGAAATTATCGTTGACAGTCAATTGAGAAATTCGAAAACAAATTATTTCTCTCATTTTCTTCCTGTGTTTAGCGTTCCGCGTTCTCTCATCCCCGCGCCCTTGCATCTCCCGTCATTCTTTCGTACATGAAGATTTTGCGAGAACTGCCGTGGCAACCTTGGAAATACATCTATCAACGTCGGCTACGAAGCAACGACAACAAAATGGTTTCCCCATCCCTCTGTCTCCTTAGATAGATTAAGTAATTATTTGTTACACATAATTAAAACCAAGTTTGACGACAATACACTACGTCCGGAATACGTACGAACAACTGAAGGCTATACTTATGCGGCGTCCTGTGTTTACGACTAGCTCGTGAAATACACAAGGCTCAGAATGACAATACTCTGTAGTAACACTACAAGACTATCACATGTTTTACGATGACGTACAAACGAAAAATCAAGCTAGATAATTCTATCGCTTACGCGTGATCAAGCATCTTCTTCCCCATCGTTGTTGGATGTTAAGGTGTATGTCTGTTTTGTTTTCTCCTTCATTCTCTCGCTCTCACATTTCATACTCTCTCTTTCTCTCGCTCTTTCTCTCGTCTCTCGTATATCCTACTCTATCGTCACTCGAGTCATCCTAGGGATCACCGACGACGCATTCACATACAAAACGCGATCCTCGACAAATCGCGGAATGTTAAGAATGAATTCGGGATGTTACTTTAGCCTAAATAACTTGCTTTGCTGATTAGTATACGTCGCGTGCGAAAATACTAAGAAATATCCTCGCAAAAGTTAAGCTGGACGGCTTTGATAAAAATTAGGATCTCTTTCGAAGGACGCGAACATCAGGGTGTAGAAAGTGTTGCGGCGGCGGCGGGGGGTGGGGGTGGGGGGGTTGATACTGTAACCGGAAGATCAGCGACATTTATCCGCGAACATCTACCGGCTCCTGGTACCAGTGATACGCAGTGCGTTCGCGTGCGTGTAGTCCGAACTGAACGTACAAGGTGCTTAGCCAAAAAGTTCGACGTGAGCGACATTAATACGTCTGAGAAGAATACAATGCTCTCTCGCGATAATAACACGCCTCTCGCCTCCTCGCCCCCTCTAATTATATTGAATCAAGCGCGCGTGTATGCACGTGTGTATGTATATATGTATAACGTGAAGAATTACATATCCGTATTTACAATTGGACATTTAACGCTAGAGTGTCGTGGGCCAAATCCACGTGCAGTTCCAGGCATAAAAATAACGTATGTTCAGCTCCGCCGTCTCGTCGACGCGGTTTCTAACTCTTCGGCGTTGGCGGTCGTCTTTTTTTTCCCCCCGGTATTAGCGTACCTCTTTCTCCGCGCCGCGTGAGAAGAAATCGCGCGAACACTCGCGAACGTAAGTAGATCCGAGTCTTCGTTAATTGACTAGCGTTTCGAGCGGTACGTGTGTAGCTTTTGCGTTTTTAATAAGCTTACGACGTGGTTTAACGTCCCACTCGGCAATTACGCGGGATAAACGGCCGGAACTCTGATTGCACCTCGCCCTCTGTATCACGCTCCGCTCGACCTCCTCCTCTCGGAAGCACTGCACGCAGCCACGAAAGCGAGTTTATTGCTGAAACGTTAAAATTCGCAGTGCATCACGCGATTCATTTCATTGCCGTCTATTACATCTAATCCGAAACGCCGCTGATAGAATATATTTTGCGTACCATAAGTTGCGGCAAATCTAAAGATAGTCTGACGAGAAGCTGGCCCGTACAAATGTCACGCAAATAATATATAGTTTCCCCGTACACACATTCGCGTTATGACAGACTCGTGAATGCTCCACGGGAAATCGAACAAACAAAGCGTTATTTGTCCGAGAAATACATGTAAATTCGAAATTGTCGCATTATTTGGAAAGTTAAGCGCAGGAGTTTGTCTTATGGGGTGCACTTTCCTTGTGTGCCTTCTTAGGCAAAGAGGAAGTCGTAATTTCAGTAACGCTGTTGGAATTCGTGATGCCATCTGTTAAAGTCGATGTGGAATATCACAATGGACCCATTTGCCAGACCAGCAAGAAGAAACCTATAGAAAGAGCAGAATATATTTATACTCTTCACATTATATAAAACAATATAAATTTAAAGTGAATCTCTGGAACTACGGAAGCATTGCATCGTGGTATTAAAAACTAATAAAACAAATTATTTCAATATATATGTCGATTTTACTTACTTTTGATCATGAGCGAGCGCGAGAGAACGCACGCTGCTTTCACATGCAGGAAATGCATAAAGTAGAGCAAGATTGAAAGTTCGCCAAACTTCTACAATACCCTTATCACCTCCAGTCATTAAATATTCGCCATCTCTGCTCAGCAGTAAGCACTGAAAATAAATAACAATATTATCAGTCATGATCATATATCAAAATTATCAAATTATCAAATTATCAAAAAATTACATGCAATCACGAAAATTACCTGTAAATTATCATTGTGAGACTCATGACGAAGACGTTTTCCGTTTATGGTGAAGGCCGCTATATGCCCACGTTCGTAATTTACCACGATGACGCCCTCGCGTGACATAGCGATGTTCTCGGGGGACGAAAATCCGTTCGGTGGCTCGAGCGATCTCAGGAGGTCGCCGAAAGTGGTATGGACGAGTACTGGGCCGTCTGTATCGAATTATTCGCAATATTAAAAATCAATCAAATTATCTTAAGATTAAGCATTATAAATTCAATATATCAGTAATATATCTAATTATTACGTAATAATTATATAAAGTAAAAAATATTTTAGTCAATCAAATCAAAGTATCTTTTTATATTTCTCTTAAAATTCTTTTTTTTTTTAACTTATAATACGTACAATGCGATCCCGAGACAACCAAACCCAATTCGGCGGATATGACGACGGCCGTCACAGGCTGTTCGTGACCTGTAAGAGTGGCACGTGGCGCTGGTGCTTCACCCTCACCGACGATTGTTTGTGTCCTTGCGTTCCAATGCCAGAGGAGGACAGTGCAGTCAGCACTTCCGGATGCGATATAACAGTCAGAAGTAATGTTGCACTCGCTGCGCGACAAGCAAGTGACAACTCCGTAATGACCGAACACTATCTGAACGATTTTTGCTGCAAATAATAATTTCTTCTTTAGTAGAGCTTCACCGTGTAAAATAACATATGTATAAAATATGTAAACTAACAATTGCTTTTCTATTGACTATCTATTTCTCGCGTTAGTGTGATTAATTGTGAGATACTAAGACTCACCTGTCTCGGTGGAAAAGACGCGGAAGCTATTGTCCCAAAATCCGCAGGCCACCAAGAATCTGCTATCCACTGTGGTAACAAAGCAATTGCTACGAATCTTGAGCTTCTGGCTAAAATTGTCGCCTAAATGTCGACGTTGTAATGTTGGATTCGAGCTACTTGCCGCTTGAGCTAAAATATAGTGTTACAGTATCATTAATTATTATGCATTCCGAAGATATTATCTTGAAAAATGTTACTTCATCCGTACGTGTTTACTTACAAAGAACAGGATCCATGGACAATGGCTGATTGACAGCCTGCGCCTGAGGGGTATCTGCATAACTCGGAGATTGCACGGAGGCTGCAAAAGGTTTAAATATAAAGTTAAAATTGTGATAACCACGAGGCAATGAGGATAAACTTAAGACTTAAGTACCAGAGAGTGCGTGTAGAAAATTACTTTACCTGCATAATTGGTATTCCACCGATTAACAGCAAACTGCTGTCCGGTAGTTACCGTCACAACCGATGGCAGTGGCAGTTGAGGATAAGTGTTAGCCGAGATGTGACAAATTGGCGAATTAGACGGGAACTTGATGGTCATGCACACATCATCCGGAATGCTCGAGAACATCATTGGAGACTGAAAGAATATTCTCAGTCTTTATTAAGACTGCATGTAAAACTACTTTTTCATGTATATGTTGAGAGCATCTCACCAAATGCATCGCTGAGCTTCTTGGAGGATGCGGCTCCATCAAGAGTTGCGACGGCGTCTGCCCGAAATTTCTAATTTGATTCTCTATAGCTTCCCTTATCATGGGATCGGTGATCGTGTCCAATTCCACGCTACCCTCGTACGTTAAATAGTAGAAAACGTTGGTGGCACGTACGGCTTCCGGACCTGCGAGAGACAAAGTAATTGAAATGTTATACGAAGAACTTTCAAGCTCTTACTCTCCGCTACGATTTTACGATCCTGTCCTATGCGTTCTCGCCACGCTGCGCGACATAATACATTCTTCGGAAACGATTCTGAGAGAGCTCTCGACGATTGCTTGTGCTCGGTATTTCCGGTTGGCTCCACTTTCATACTACCGCTGCTACCGTAAACGTGTTGTATATTACGGGTGGGACGCATTGTCGCGCTCGGCACACGTGCCTAATTGGTCGGGACAGGGACCGAGAGAGAGGAAGCTAACTAAAAACTAATTCCTTCCATACGCGCGCACTCGTAACGCCAGTCGCCCTCCCTCGCTCCCGCATCCGATGCCGAGGCAGCATCTTCGGGGAAGCGCCGGATATAGAGGCGCCATTGGCAATTAACATCGGTGGAAATCTAATTTGACTCGACTGTGCCTCTGTCCCAACACCCAAGGCGCAACCTTGGGCGCTGGCGAGCGGCGCCTGCCATTGTGCGAACATTTATTAATTTAATTCATGGGTTATCGCTCGAACCTGACGCCATGAACAATTTTGCGATCAATGTATCTAAATATCTTATCCTTTTAGATAGAATCATAGAGATTTCATTTTTTTATGGTACCAAATGCGATAGATTTAATGTACATATAAGAAAATAAACAATAATATATATATAAAGATAATATAAATATGTATATAAAATAATAAGTTTTCAATTCAATTTTAATTATTCAATTTTAATACCTATAATTTACGGAGTTCTATAAATTATCGTAACCTGTTTTAAAACTGCTCTTACCTTTTTGCTTATAACCAAATATCAGGTCGATCCATTGATGTAATTGACAAGACACAAATTCGGATTCGAGTGCCTGAAAAAATATAATTTAATAAAATAATTATTGCAAAATATGTGTGTGTGTATATGTGTGTTTATTGCATGCGTAGATAATATTTTTTCACTTAAAGCTTATAAGTCTCAACCTTGATAATAAAAAAAGTTAATTTTATACCATTCGATTTATACGTATAAACTCTTCGGGAGACGAAGCCCAAGGTGGTAATTCAACATCGCCGACCGAGCTACCGTCTTCCTGCCTGCCCAAACGGTAGCGGTTGCTATTCACCAACATTTCCGGTAGAAAGAAGAATTCCGGAATCAACTCCTGTTAATGAGAAAACAAATTTATAGCTCCGTCGATTTTTATTATACCAAGCGGCGTGTACGATTGAAAATTTATGTAGCGATAAAAACAATGGATATTCACCGAGGCATGGCGAAAATGTAAATTTAAGTATCTTAATTAAAATGCAACGAACCTTTACGTCGGATGTATCGCGTTGGCAATTCTTCCACGAGAGCGCGATAGATGAAAATAGTCTATTAGGATGATCGAATTTGCCGCCTTGTAACGCCAGGAACATGGTCGTCATCGGTTCCTGTAAAGATAATTTATTCGTAGTACCGTCTTAGCGACTAGCTGAGTCCTGTCGCAACGGGAGCACATAAATCCCGCAGAATGTCAATAAGGATGATACGTAAAAACGAGTGTGAGTTGGGGCGGAGAAAATGCGGCGCGACTCTAAACCGCCACTTAGAGACACTTTATAGGCGGCCCTTTGTGCGCGCGGTTTCTTGCGAAGCCCTTCTCGTTTCTCGGTCAGTCATCCGTTCCGTTGACAGGCAAACGAATGCAAAGCGAGAGGCCACACACATAATCGATGCACTTTCGTGCCGCGGCACGAACCCGAGTATACGCAAAGGCATAAACCCGATTTTTGAATTCTACCGGGAACGCGAAACCTCGCTACATACCAAACCTAAAACTATTTCTTTATGGCAGAACTCCGAGATAATGCTATAAACGGATCGTTAACGCATCTTCAGCGGACGAAGCAGCAGGGTAGCAAGCGGTTATAGACCAATAAATTGTTTATGATGCAATATTTTATCGTGCAAATGCGTTGCACGGAGAATAAACAATTAGACACAGTGTTGTTTTGAATTTAAATACGCCCAATAATACGAGTACTTCAAACAGACTTTAGATTCACTTAAATATTCTTTAAGGCCAATTACATAAATTCAATGGTGACATTGTAGGAATTATCATGATGATTGACAAATCGGCAGTAAATTAAGTTACAGTCAACAAAGAAACATATAGTGTAATTAATTTTCTATATGAGCTATCAAGAGACACGGTAGTGTCGATCTCGCGCCAAGTATAGTAGTAACAGTAATCAAAGAGAAATTTTTTATTATCTACTTTAGTCTGAAAAGAATAAAGAAAGAGAGAGATGAAGACGTTTTCCAGTTAGATCCTGAATTTCAAGTGAACGAGGAAATGCAGCAGAAAACAAATGTGTATATTTAACGAGAAGGCGGGCGTCGTTGGCATGAGGGCGTTCCGACGCCCCCAAATTAGCGTGCACGCAGTACTAAAAGTGTCGTTTAAATTTATGGTGCAGACTGGACACGCTCCGTAAGTGGAAAGACCAAAAATCAGCGATTGGAAGCTAATTATACGCCCATTATACGAATAAAGACCTGATTTTCATATCCTGCGTTGAACTCCGATTTAATCTCGTCAAAGAAAATGACGGCTAATTAGATAATAATTTTTAACAATTGCTTTTATAAAAAATAAATGCAGATGAATAAATTCTTCTGTTTCTTCAATATTCGTTATGGTTAAAATAATATTTGTTTTTTTATTATAGTTAAAATAATAATAGTGTTAAAGATATACTATTCGTGTTTTTTACTACTGTAAATTAATGAAACAAAGTTAAATAATATATCGAACGTGTTATTTTTACAAAATAATGAGAAACTTACCACGCGTATCATCCAATTTAAAACAAAGGCCGCAGTAGAATAATGCGTGCCGTAATGGAAGGGCGGTATAGTGTCGTGTTCCCAGCTTTGGAAGCGCTCCTCGAAGTAAGCTCTTCTGTTTGGATTCAGTGCGCCAATCGGCTGTAAAATATATAAGCGTTCTTTAGTTGTTTGTTTTAAAAAGTTTGCTCTAATATCTATATATATTCGATATCATTGCATATAACTTATATGAAGAGAATGAGACGAACGAAATATTTCTTTCATTGCTACATACAAATTTGTCAAGTCCATACCTTGGACAAATCTCGATAATTGCTCGGTAAACTGAGATCGAGTTCCTTCGTTTCGTAGTTTGTTAACACCCAAGGAAATACAGGATACTGGTTCAAGTCATTGTATGTGCGGCCTGAAAAGATACAAATTTACTTCTTTCAAAAGCAAGAACATAAATTTATTTCTCGATTGAATCATATTCCGCGTCGTCGATAAATACCGATACTTCTGACACTAATACTGAACAGAATCTTTTAAGTTAAAGCCACGTATGTATCTCTTCCTCTTTTTATATGACCTAAATCATCGCTTGGTATTCCGGACAAAAAAAAAAAAAAGAACGGGGAAGTCTCAGAACGGGTGGTAGGCATTTAAATTAAATTCCTCGTACGTACTGCCGAGGATAGAAGGGAAGATCGCAGTTTGGTTTTTAACGCGGATAATCGCCGGCTCACTTCTTTTCCTCGCCCTGACCCTGCGCCTCAGCCACGGTCACTCCTATCTATCTCGCACCCCCGCTGTTAGCTAAGGGCGACGAAAGCGGCCACGAGACCGCGCCGAGCTCGTGATTCTATTTTTACGAAAAACGCGCCATGCGGCTCAATGGGGCGCGGCGCGCCGTTTAGTAAGCGCATAACTCAGAGCGTGACGGCTAATCGCTCCTGAAATTGTCACTCCCAGAGGTCTTACTCCTGCTCGCCTCTCCCCCTCCCCCTCTGAATCCTCACGAAATCCCATTCCGAAATGCATTAGTGACGGCAGCGCGGTCCCAAGGCTGAGTTCTAATCTCTTTCTCTGTCGCTAATTAAAGCACGTCAGCGAGTTTGTCACTCGGCGCCCTCATGACGGATACACGTGTGTCGCCGTCCTCCCTCGTTCCGTTACTTTGTTTTCTTTTGCGGCCGTATTCGGCGCAGTAGCGCCGCAAAATGTTCCCACTCGTGATAATCGCGCAACGGAAGCGATTAGATAGTTAAACTCGCCGAAGCAATCGACTTGTGCTAAATCTGCAAGTGCAATGCATCGTTTAACAAACGTAGTGCAGGGTAATCGTAGAGTAGAAGTTTAAAACAACGGTATGCGATTTTCATATTTTTAAAAAAATATAGAACTGCTCATTGTTACTTTGATTGCCACATATCATTATATTTGACGCTTCAGTTTCCGCAAAAAGAAAAAACAACAAGTATTAAAATAATAATTATGCATATACAGATTTATTAAGAATATAATTATTCTTTTTTTTCTGCTTATATCTATTTTATCGCAAAAAGATTTATTATTTCAATTTGTGATAACAACTTTATTTACTCAATACTGAAATCAGTTTCAGCAATCAAAATATTAATCATTACTGCACATACATTGTTTATTGGAGCGCATTTCGAGATATTGACCAGGGCCGTTTGTCTTACCAAGCTAAGACATTGCAAACTAACAGGAACTGCTAGGCTGAGACCGTCTCTAAGAAGTTCGCCGGATATTTAATTCCTTCGACGAAAAAAGGCGATGCAACGGCGAAAGTTGTACCACGTCGGCCGCTGCATAAGTCCTACCGTCGCTACAATACGACCGTAAATCGTGGGCGCCGCGCGAGCGACGGCTGTGCGTAAATAATAGCGAGGCCGCGTTATGCATCAAAGTGATTATTAATGGTAGCGTCGGCGTGAGTGAACGCTCGGGGAACGCGCCACGACAGCGGAATGTCCGTGACACAACGCACATACGTATTCTCCGTCTGCTCGTTTCTTAGGGACCCTCACCCTTGCTCTCCCTTCCGAATTTTATCCCCGCTCCAAAAGAAATACGATATTCGGAAAAAAAAATTTGCAGATCGTAATAATAATTCGCGGCGTGCAACGAGAGCTATCGAAGATAAGAGTCAAATGAACGCGTGCAAAGTACCGTCTTGCCTCCTAAATCCGGTTTTTTTAAATTTAACATAATACGCAATTTAACGATAATTGAGAGAGTCGTAAAATTAGGACGTCGAGTATTTATTTCGGTTGAAGTAAACGATGTTTACACTACGTTTGGTCTCGTGATTATAGTCGTTTGTGTACGAACGGATCGGCCGGTCGGCCGCTTTATCGCGTTGTCGCTGCGTCCTCGGTAATAATTCACTGCAAAGCAGGACCAGCCTAGATACGATCGAAAACGAAGGCGACGACCTGTTGGCAACTACCTGGGATGAAAGGTCCGTAAATCGGCGTGTATAAAACCAACTGTATACATCTTGAGAAATAAATGCGACAGATATATGGGGATACTCGTACATCAATACTCTTTATGCGTTGTGTATGTGCACTCATCATACATTATATTATATTTCGCGTTATATTTATACTCTACACATTTTTCATCCATTTCAATAAATATTTAAGTGATAAATCATATGTTCTTTTTTTTTATTAAACACAAATACGTTGTTGATATGCGAGATACGATTGGAAAGCATATAAATAGGTTTAAATTATTGCGATATCCGCGGGATGTGACTAAAGTAATTATATTGAGAAGACTTAAGATCAGATTCCGTTGCAATCGGCATGCTGCAGGCTACGTCGTTTGCTACGCGTTTTGCACAGGTTGGTCCACAAAGTGCTGCAAATCATTTTCCGCGGGAAACAATACAGATGCAGCGACAGAACGTGACTGTAGACGCGAATACGGATGCGAAGGTGAACATTTGATATTCAGAAACCATGCGACATTTATCCCGGGGAACATTTATCGATCGTCGCCGTCCCGGACGATCGCTCTTCGCGATTCGCCCTGTACACGCGCGGCCGGCTCGCCGCCGCCGCGCCGGTGCGGGCTATCGTATTTACATCGGATTCGCTGTCATTAATTTTTAATAAACCGACGCGCGGAGAGCAAATAAAATCCTGATCGTATGCGGGAGCACGGCACGGTACGGCGCGGCGCGGCGCGGCGCAGCACGGCGTGGCGCGGACCGGTTCGTTTTCGTATCGATTCTCTTTCTCTCTCTCTCTCTCTCTCTCTCCGCCAACGATTTCGCTGCTTTCGACGTTACGGGCCCCAGTACCCACGGCTATTTATTCGAGCAATTAATATATAACCCTCGTAAATACGCGGCTGCGGCCACCCCCGGGCATCGCGGCGGACTGCGCCGAAATGCGAATAATTACGCGTCCGTGCTCATCGCCGTCATTAGGCCGGCCGGCCGACCGCGGGCGTGGGTGCGCATAAATCCCGCGCGAGCGGTATAACTTACGACGAGCTTGGGCGAGAGCACATATAACCGACTCGTTTACAAGAATCGCGACCGATCGCCGGTTAATATTGCCGCGACGACGATCGGCGTGCCGCCCGCCACACTATCGTGCGCGCCGACGATTATCATCAGGAGAACTTCGCCTGGGGAGAGGAGGGCAGCGAGAGAGATCGATCACTCTTGGGAGTCGATGAACCTCGCGGCAAGTGAAGAGAATCGTTTGATGATACGTTTGTTTCTTCTAGGCTTCCTGCGTGTAATATAGAAGACAAATGGTGCACGTTGAATTCTCTCTTCCGTGAAATTAAAGATAAATCGTTGTATCGTGCGCACGGTAATAAAAGCATAATGAGCGAACGCGCTTTGCGTACAAGTATCATTAAATCTCGTATTAATGTTGTCCGAGGAAGAGAATATGCCTTCTCGATGAAAAGGCTGACGATCGCGATGCGCCCGATCGGATGTCGTCATGACTCGTCAAGAGGCGTCCGAACTGTCTCGTTAAAAAGCGCACGAGGCAGGCAGCATCTCGAATTTCGTGATTTGGTTCGATGAACGCGCGAGGGAGCCGATATTAAACCGAAAAGAAACAAAGACGCGCCTCCATTTCGCCCTCAGCAACGCGAGGCAGGGAGGGGTGGTGGTGAGTCCCTCGGGAGAGGATTACCGGGGTCCACAAGGTTGGGATTACTCGCATGGGGTAGCTAACGGAACACAGGGCTGATTGAGAACATCCCTAATGCGCCACGACAGACTCCATCCGCCCGTGTACATCCATAAAAAAGCCCGGCGTCTTCGCTATCCTCGCGCTCCTTTCTCTAATCGATACTCAAGTAGAATCGACCGATCATCGGTCGATTTCGATCGCGTTTTACATTTATCTAAAGTAGAGGCACTTACCAGCAATTGTATTCAGAAACATCAGATACTCGAAATTGGATATTTCCCGACGCTGCCACTTTTGAGTCATGTTAGAGCTTCTCATCAACTGTCGTGGTGACATCAACGATGCCCGCCTGAAAATAAGTGAAATTTATCGATTATAATATCTATATAGCATATTAAAATATATTGATGTAGCAAATGAATGGAAAACAAAGTAACATAACTTTTCAGTAAATCGGTCTCCGAGAGAGAGAGAGATTAATTTACTTCAATTGGTTAATATCTATAGAATACTAACGATAGGTAGTAGTTTTGAGGGTAAATTGTTATCAATTACACTTTTTATTGTTGGAGTAATTTAACATGCAAAGTTTTGGATCACAAAATATAAACAATTAGTTTTAAATTTTCGAGGTAAAAAAATATTAGCAAGGAGTACGAAATTGTGGGATAAAAAGTTCATATAAGTTCAAAATAATTGACAAGATATTAGATTCTAAGATATATAAAATTGCTGAATACATAGACATGTACAATAGACTCGAGTCGAAGAGACAGTTGCCCGATCGATTTTTAACTTGTTTGCGTAATGACTATAATGTTCCTCGGTTGTCAACGATATTATTAATGACTTCAAAAACAAAATGTTATCTCAACCTATTTTTACCACGTATATTATATTTAAAACGCCCGTATCTCTCCTCGTTAAATTGAAGTATGAAGGATTGCGTAAGTATATGGAAATACAATATTCATATGCATATGCTTAAACACATTGAAAAGCTACACGCGCCAACAATGAAGTATTCATAATCGAAACAAGCTTGGACGACTTATAATTTGCCGCCAGAACGGCGTAATTGCATGCCAGATTGCGGGCCACATTGCGAGATGTGTCACTTCTCGACATCGCGCAGGGCGCTTTAATTGCCGAATCAAACGTACGGCTGGTACGTACGGCTTTGATACGCAATTAAGACGGCGGTCGGACTCAATTCACAAAAGCAATTACGTCAAGACGCTCTCACCAGCACTTTACGTTCGCGCCATAAAGCTCGTTGTGCATCTTTATGAATGCGAAGATCACTGATTTAGGATTTATACGGGAGACTTTAACGGACGTTCATCGTTCAGACATTAAAGGGCACACGACGACGACCGGACGCATAAATTCAATCCTTGGATTCATCTCGCGTAAATTTCATGCGAGCATGAAAACTTCCAGTACAATCGGTGATCGGCAAAGTGCCAACTGCATTTCTCAAAATATAAACGTCGAAACATAATTACTCTCTCATGTAAAAATCTATATGTATTGTTTATTAAATTTTTAAAGTTTATGTCTGTATAATTAAAATAAACGTGATTAAAAGATGATATATATACTGTCATATATACATACATAAATACATACATACGTCAATAATGTGTGCGATCAGAACGCAATTTTAAAACTATATCGTATTACTGCGGAGTAGATTAAATATTCATGGCAAGGTCGTTAGATGTAAATTAACATGTAACTGATATGCTAAAGAAATCTCCTAATTATTATCGTCTTGTAAATATGTTAATAAATAAAGATGTAAATGCGCAGGTGAGTCATACAAAAATTATATCCTTGATATTTCTGCTGCTGCAAAGCATGTTTTTTGTAAATATATATATATATATATATATATATATATATATATATATTTTGTATATATATATATATATATAATATATATATATATATTTATCAAAATGTTGCGCCTTGGCCGTCGAGCGTGTCTTTTCCTCGGGCGCTGACGTTGTCTCCATTAGAAAATTCCGGTCGATCGCTCAATCTCGAACGAGCCCCCAAAATGTTGCGCCTCGACCGTCGATCCGCGTCGACGCTACGACTCGCGACTCGCGCGCGCAAGAAAGGATTAAGACCGTAATGTGAGAAACACCATCTTTATTAACAGAATGGAATAAAAGTGCGAAAACGCGTCCTCCACGAGAGAAGGCCAGCGAAAATCTAACAGGCCGTTTATTAATAAACAAGCGACCCAGTAACCGCTGTTCGCATCGGATCTTGCGAACTTCACGACCGGTCGATCGATGCCTCCGATCGACCTGTCATCTGACTCGCGTGGCCGGGGTGTATACCATGTGGCCGTAGCGCGTAACAATATATACGTATATATAATTATTTACCCTCTGATAATTAAAAATGTATACTAATTTAGGACATTATGAAAGATAGCTATATTATATATAACATAATTATCAACATATAATATTTAACGATGTAAAATTATTAAATCGATTTCGCTCATTTAAAATACGTACATTCCTGTCATTCAAATAATAAACAATTCTTATTAAATTAATATTATGTATGAAAATAAGTTGAATGCATTATGTTCACTACATCAAATTTTAATGAAAGATATTTTTGGTTAAAAAGAAACGACATATAAATTTTTAATATTGAATACCTGAATATAATGAAAATTACGATAAAAATATATCTAAATGTGCTCATTAAGATTATAGTAAAATGCAATTGGTTTAAAATTAACCGAACAACAACTGTAATATATCTTTGAGACGTTAAATAATGCGATACGTTAATTAAACATTAGAAAGGAACTTTTCTTGTGAATGAATATATTTCTACATATGTCACGATGCGGATTCGCATCGTGACATATACCAACAAGTTATATACCAACAAGTTATTTCGGTTAGCCAAGAATTTTTTTCTCTTCTTAGATCAGTCGGAGAGAGAAACGTCAGAGTACGCCGTCGTATATTTATGGCCGATGTATCCTTCCCGCCGACTATCTCGTATATAGGAACGCTGTAATGGATGGGTCGAAGCGCGGATATACGCGAACCTCTGTTCTTGCCGCCGACTTTTGCCGACCTATGGGAGACTTCGTATCCTGTGAGAATCTCTGTCTTTGGTGCTTACGATACCACAATACGAGAAAGACATAGAACTTCATGCAGGGACGAATTTTGCGCCTGCTGCCTCTACGTTCTTTTATATTGCCATATTTTTATTTTCTTTCAGATACTTATCTTATAAAGAAAATATAAGAAGATAAGATAAAATAACACAAATAATAAAATAATACATTAGCAATAGATATTATAAATTAATAAAAATTTTGTTATGTATAAAATTTTATTATTTAATATACCTTTAATTTAAAATTCAATGAAATCTAATTTAATCTTACCTTAAAAGGCTTAATTAGGAAAAAAGTAAAATTCAATTATTTACTATGAATAAAATATAACAAAAATTCTTATTAATGCGAATATATTTAATTTAATAAGATAATAAAAAGTAACATATAAATATGCATCTAAAAAATAATATGTCATTTCTTATCAAAAATATCAATTAAGTAAAAAATAGTATATTAAATAAAAGATATCTTTATGATAAAAGTAGTATACATAGAATAAATACGTAATTAAAATGTTGTAAAAAGACATTTCTATATGGATATAATTTTTCTATCATTTATCATGTTATCATTTATCATCGATTTATTATCGCTTTCAAGACTCAACTTGATATCAAATTAATATCCGAAAATATTTTTTTCTTTATTTGATTTACTGATAGTGATTAATTAAAATATAATCTCATTTTTATTCATTTGTGCTCCTACAGTTGGAATATATTAAAAATAATAAATATTCGTAGAAAGAAACGCTTCGAATCCGTCCCTGGAATCATCTTACCGAAAAGGACAAAGAAACAAGGGAATGCGACGAGCATGTTTGGAAGTAGATTCCGAGATCCTTGGATCTCTCTGTGGAATGGCAGAAGCGTTTCCTTCCTCTGGGCAGTTCGCTCGGGTAAGTATCGCTTACCTAGTCTGGGGTATCCCGTACTTGATGCCAACACCGACCCGCGGTAGCGCCTTGATCATCTTTTTCACCGTCGCCTGGTCCGAGAACGCGAACAGGATCGAAGCTGTGAACAAAAAAGTGTTAAAGTGTGAATTATAAGCGAGTCCGATTTCGAGGACATGTCGATGTCAATCATTCGAACAACTAACAAGAATGAGAAAGATAGAACTCCTTCCTATTTTAGAAATCTAACTCTTCAGTTTCAGATATGTATTTGCATATGAGAATATCAATAAGAATTATGGTTTAATAAAGACATTGTGACAAAGCTAAGCGGTATCATCTTTAAACACCGCAAGAGTATTATCACTTAATCATATGGTTATGCTAATATTATTAAGATATCAGACGATGATGAATCGTCTGATCGCATCAGATGGAAATTGATAAGTATAATTGTATCCAATTTATTATTTATTTATACAACGACTAAGCTTGTAATAAATGTGTAGATTTTAAAATCGATTAGCTTGTTCTTGCGGAATGATAGAAAGCTAAAAGGAAATCCAATCGTTCAGAGTGCGACGTTCCCCCCTGAGAGTTCAAAGGGTATCGTGCGAGAAGGTAGTTACCATAAATACTTTCTAGTAATTTACCGAACTATCTGTACACGAAAGTAAATGCTCGTTTTAATCTTACCTTAAAGGGCTTAATTAGGACAAAAGTAAAATTCAATTATTTATTATGAATAAAATATAGCAAAAATTCTTATTAATGTGCGAATATATTTAATTTTTTTTCTTTACTCTAAACAAATAGTTAATATATTACCATAATTTCAATAAATATCATATAAATATCTTTCTCAGCAACGTAAATTGATATTCTTGATCAATGTGCGCACGCGTTCGATTTCTATGATATTTATCATGAAAACGATAGTATATATTCTCTCCAGCTGTTCCGCATTTTTCTTTAGATTTATGCTGGTACGCACATATTGCTAATCTTTTAATTATTACATTTAACATTTACACGCAGCTTACGAGTTAAGCAGATGCTCCAGCGCAATCACTTCATTGCAGCACTCACCCTTATTCGCGACAGCATTCGCAAAGTCTGATAGCGTGAATTACGCGAACGGACATAAGCTGCAATTGCATGTCAAGAGGCGATAATCGTAAGAGCCGTCTTGCGGGCTGAACTTTTTACGTTCCATAACGAGGCGGTCCTTTCATGTAATTTTGGATGACCGTAACGTAAAGCATACGGCCCCGGTGATCAAAAGTTACGCCGCGGCTCAGTTGTAAAGTAACTCATCCTCGGTTTTTATTGTTCAACGATTTATCGCGAGAGGAGACGCGATCCGTGCGTGTTCCCCGGCGTTTTTCGGCTAACGAACGCGCGTTTCCAGTGATTTTTTAATGAACGGCGGAGGCACCTCGCAGGGATGACATTCCACCGCTAACGTCTCCTCACGACGCGACGCATCGAAAGTCAGGATCAGATTAGAATCGGGGAACGCCTGGGAATTTATCTGCGCCCCGGAGAAATAATCAGCGGGATAGTGGACCGAGGCAGGTATAAATAATTCTCGCGCGCGGTTTGTTATAGGATACGGCAATTCGCCTCGGATGAACAAAAGACAAACAATTATTAATGAAAACGTTATTACTAGTAATTATGCGAGCGCGAATTCATTAATATATAAAATTTCAACTGTTTATTGAATTAATACGAAGTTAACGTATTTTAATCAATGTGGTGGTTTTACATTACGTCCCGATTAAAAATGATGCTACCGTGTTTGCGGGAAGTTATCGAACTTAAGTTATGATCCCGCGATAAAGCTGCGGGATAAAGTACCTACAGTAACGGCAGCAGGTGTGCCCGCTGGATTGAATAATAAATTGATTTTAGAAAGAGACATACCGTAATGCGGGCAAGATATTTATTACGTAAAAACTAAGGCGCGAGCATAACACCTTGCGGCGAGTTCGAGATTCCGCCGCCATTCGCCGGACTAGATCGCATTCTTGTCGTACGAAATAACGCGAAAAGGACTCGGGGAGTCGACAAGAAACGGAATGCGCTCTCGTCCGAGCGCGACGCACTGATTGAGGACGAACAAAACAAGAGGAATTGCCGGCACTTACTTCTGCTGGCGAGGAAGATCTCGATGGCCACATTTTGCAGCAGGTAACGCCGCGAGAAGATCGCGCGGACCTCGGAAAAGTACCATTTTCCGTGCAAATGGTCGCAGTACTTCAGCACCTGCAACAGAAATTAAACACACCCTCCTTTTATTAATCATTTTTAATAATCAATATTAAGTCTAAGTTTAAAAGAATCAAACAACTGTTAAATAATACACATCTATCTATGTTATCTATAATATTTTGTAATAATTTGTAATTTTATTCGTTTACAATTATAAAGAAGAATTAACTTACATATTTTTAAAGATGTCCTTCGAATGATTTCAGACTGTTATTTTATCTATTGTCATTTATATACAAGTTGCTAAATTAAAAAAAATGTTTATACCTACTCGTGATTAATTATTTATCGCAATGAGCGCAAGATACCTTTCGCAATGACAATTAAGTGAGTATTTCCCGACATCGCAAGGAAAATGTCCATTGGGGTCCAAGGCGGGATGGTCCAAGGATACGTGCGCATGGCTGAATATAAGAATGCAACCGCGATGCAGTGAAGTGTGATGTGATATAGTGAGACTAGTGCCGGTTGCAAGATGGCCGTCATGGTAGGAGGAGCCTCCTGCTGAGCCGAGAATCGATCCCAGGACCTCGCGGACTTGCGCTCTCGAACGAGTCGTGAACAACTCGTTGGCGAAAGAGGGAGAGGTGGAGAACAAAAAGAACGAGGTTCCGCGAGAGAGTGCGCAGGATGGAAGGGAAAAAGATCCGGCGTACACTGGATAAGAAAGAAGGGAGGTGGGAGGGAGATAAAGTGAGGGATCCTGGATTTACCACCCCGGCGTCTAACAAGGCCTTCAATTTTTGCCTCTTAATGAGGACGTATCGTGCCGCCGTGATGTCCTTACGCGCGGCGAATGAAATTATCCTCGAAATAATCCGCCAAAATGATCCATTCAGCTGATATGCTCGAGAGGTCCGCGGTCAGAAATGCCAATAAGATCTTATCTGCGAGCCTCATCATTTGTTAAGGCCGTCTTTTGCGATAAAAACATGAATATCGCAAATGTAAGCGTAACCAGAAATGTTGTCGAACTTATCGAAGACGACATCGATACTCGAAGACACCTTAGCATCATGTTCATATAATTTTACTGTTCTTTAAAAGTTTGGTCACTTTCAAGTTGATTAGTTAAATGTACATTTCGCAAGCACGTTCATAGCGTAAGCAATTTTATAGCAATAGCTGGTGAATTCCAAAGAATACGAGAATCAATCTCATTAAGGAAATTTAATATTTATTTTTTCCTGTAGCTACATAATTAGACAAATTAAAAAGAAAAATTAAATATTAAAATTCCTTAACGAGATAATCATTAAATTAAAAAAAAAACCGAAGTAGATAACATTCGTAGATTTTATATACGTACAACTTTAATCCTAATGAGTACCTACAACTGTTTCAATTAAAAAATAATCATTACTGAAGAATGAATTGTTAGTATAATATGGAAATTAATGTAGCATCCGAATTTAACATTTCTATATTTTACACTATTTTATTTCATAGCATTTCTACAAGAACATTATCGTGGCAACTCATCAAAATAAATTCTTTGAATGATGATGTTTCCTCGATGTCAGACATGCGAGAAATAAATCATCTTCGTTAACGAAGAAAAAGAAGATGAAACATGTTTTGAATTGTTGAAATATATTAAAGGTAATGATGACGTGCCACATGCATGTCAAAATTGTAGAATATAAGCGGCTTTGAATCCGTAGGGATCTTAAATGTCATATTGACTTCTAATAAAAGCACGAAACAGTTGTCGGCGAAAACTGGGGGTGCATATTAACGCACCATGGATGTAAAACGTTTTACAGTTATTATAAAACAAGCAATTGTGTATTTTTCAATAAGCAATAAATAATGTATTTTTTTTAATTTTCTTTTCACAATCTTAAGAGTCACGCGATGATCTTGTGTACGATAGACGTAACGCGCAAGGTTGGAAATCGACTCGGTGCGAATGTACAAAGCCAACCCCTAGGGCGATCTGCGCAAGCTCTCCGGTAAACACTGCTCGAGATTGATAAGGGGCGCATCGCGGCTCAGAATCCATTATTTGGATACCTGCGGCAGCAATACAGATATATCACGTACTCTGCGTGCGCGCATTAAATCTTGTCAAGGATTAGATAGGCTCATTCATCGTTGTTTAACCCTCGTGCATGTGGCATACGATGTATTGTTCTCTAACGCAACGCTTCTTTATTACGTTCGCGTTAATCGACAAAATACTTGACGATTCTTTAACAAATCTTACTACTCATGTGATTTTGTTTAACAACAGAATCATTAAGTGTTTTTTAACAAATTATATAATATGTTATAATGATATTCGTGTACATAAAACATAAAAAAAGGAAGAATAATTGAAAATAGTTATAAATTTATTTCGTTGATAAAATAACATTTTGTATCCAAAAATATAAATGTCTAACGATGATTGGATACATTATTAATGCTT
The DNA here is from genome assembly GCA_928718305.1 of Tetramorium bicarinatum. Lineage (NCBI taxonomy): Eukaryota > Metazoa > Arthropoda > Insecta > Hymenoptera > Formicidae > Tetramorium > Tetramorium bicarinatum. Next base: position 12,708,652 of record OV788329.1, read on the forward strand.
ATTATATCAAACTTTTCTTCTACTTTTTAAAAAAATGTTTAATGTGTTTGCGTACATGTAATTTTTGTATTCTGAGGAGGAATTATATATGCGAGTTATATATATTTCTCCACATCCGTTACGTGCATATGTAGCATATTCATCTGCGGGAGCTTTATTCGAGATGTCATCGAGCCGCAAAATGTACATCGTACCGGTAGGACATAAAAAATAATACGTTTACACGTCGCGACGCGAGCCAGCGGCTGGGTGGCGGAGACCACACGCGGTTAAAGAGAGGTCCTGGCCGCTGAGTGTCAAGTGGTACGCGATTAGAGCTCCCCATGATGCTCTCTCTGTGCTCATCTCTCACCAACCGAAATCCCGACTCAGCAGAGCGCTGGGGTTGCGCCGCGACGACAATGGGCGACATGATGTAACAACATGTGTCGCGTTCGCAAGGGGGTCTCCTCCCCCTCGTCGCACGCTGGTTCTATATACAACGTAAGGATACCATAGAATGGGATACCACTTAGCAGCCCGCCGGCGGTATACAACAAACAGATTAAGCGCCGGACAATAATGGACCCGCCGCTCACTCGTCGGGCTCACTTGGACGCCTACGAGCAGCCACCCCACGTTTCAAGGGACGATTCTTCCGAAATCACGATACGGTACAATACAAATGATACAGTGAACCATACGAATGACTAGTAAAACGTTATGCTTGCACACATACATCTCACTTGTTCATCGAAGAGGTAATTCCTCATATAGATTTCACTGTGTGTTTCCAGCATTAATTAAATAAATAAATAAAAGCAGTAAATTTAATTAATAATTTAGGATGTTTTAATTAAAAAAAAAGCTTAATAGATGTTGAGACATTTTATCTTCATTTCATCTGATACAACGTACATACTTAATTTTTCTTTATTTCTATTTAATTTTTTTAATGCTTTAAAAACAAGAGATGTATATTTATATAGATTTATTAATGCAAGAAAGCAATGGTAAATTTTATATTTTTAAATTACAATTTTATAAAACGACCGTAACTTATTCTGTTGCCCACGCTGACGGAAACAAGCGGCGCGGCTTCTGTTTCCGTGGATGTGCCAGCTAATGCTCGAAACATTCGGGTGCCATCGCGGCGATCCCAAGCGGCGATGAGTTATGCGTGCCACGTGCGTGTTCTCATACCTTTATTACCGCAACATCGCGAGAGATAACGCACAAAGGGCGACCGCGCGGCGTGACTCGTCTCGCGTTCCGCTAAATTTACCGCCACGCGAACGAACAAAGAAAAAAGAAATCTTCCGAAAGTATAGTATATGTATACATAAATCTGACATGCGTAACGAGAAAATCGTCAACGAGCACAGAAACGTGGACGGAACGTAGTGGCAATAGGCCGACAAAGCTAATGACGCTCAATAGTAGATAGCGGAAAGAGAACGATGCTTTTCCATTTAATTAACCCGTACTGCGGGTTTCCCAGGTATCATAAAACAGTAAATAATACGACCTGTTTCCGGTAACAGATGCGAACGGGCCGTCTGTCGCGTTAAATGACTCTAAACTAATAGTCTATGCAAAGAAGATTAGAGCATTAGTTACCGCTGCTATTAATAATTCCGTTGTAAACGATCGACTTTTAATTGTTATGCGGCTTTCGACCGTTTTAAATATAAACCCTCGAAACTATTCATAGTAAAGTAATCGAATAAAAAAAATGTTCTTATTATATTTAATAAAAATATATATTGTTTAAATGTGGAATGGAATTTTACTTTATGATTGTTTGATCCAACAAATGGTTTTTGTAATGGCGGATTTACGTAATAATCGGAACAATTTCTTCGAGATGAAATCCCGACATTCGGGACGATCTATATTTTCCGTGCCATTTGACAAAGAAACCGTGAAATACGTACTCCACGGCCACCGCCTCTCTACCGGCTGCCGAAGCTCAACGAACGGGTCCCGGATTATTTGAGGATTACGCGGGGATGTTCATCCGAGCTGATTTACAAGGTCGACTCGGCGTGCCGTCTGCACAGACCAAAGTGGTCGTCCCAAAAGATGCGTCAGGATCCTCGATAGAAATGTTACACAATGAAAACAGGAGAGCACGCAATGGAAACTAAAAGCTCTTATATCTATTGTACTACGATGCCAAGCGAAATATTTTGGCGTGCAACGATTGCCCGAATTTATCTTTCTATTCACGACGAAGATGATAAGATAGCAACAATAAATTCAATAATTTTGACCTTTGTGAGACGAATAATTTATATTTGGATAAATATAATTTCGAGTTGAGTCTCTTTCATTTAATCTTTCTCCGTATCCGATAATTTCCGATCGAATTATAATTTCTCAAGAGTGTCATTTTCCGAACCAAGCCGCGAGAACGTCGGTGTACAAATAATTCAGATGATAAACGAATTAACTCGAAATGGGATGATGAAAGGCACATTTAGGGCTGCAGGAGCCCTCGGGTTCTGCCTTAATGCAAGGGCTGATGTAGCAGAACGTTTGACCCCTCGCCTCACCAACGCAAGATGGGTGAACGAAACAAGGAGAGCGAGACAGAGAGAGAGATCGCGAGTACGACACACGTGCTCGGCTCATGAATCAAGTCGTATTAGCGAGAGAGAAGTAGGGACCGCCGGGTACCAATCTACCATTCCAACTCGGAGTAGATTGGATTCTCGAGCTTTATTCGATTATCCGCGAAGAGCACGAATTGAATGTGGCGCGACTCTCCGGCATAACCCGCCGTTTCGCTCCGCAGCTTTGGTAATCGGAGCATAAACAACGAGCTAGACAGTGACGGACGGCATAACAAAGTAAATGAAATAAAAAGAGCGAAGGTAGGTACTACTTATTTTCCCCAGTATTTGAAAATAAGAGTTTGGATTAATCCAATAATTCAAATAGAAAGGTTAAGATAAGAAACGATTAAAGTATTATAAAAAAACCCGAAACAAAAAACTTCTTGATTCTTCATAGCATAGCAGATAGAAAGATCGAGATAAGAAACAATTAAAGCATTATAAAAAAACCCGAAACAAAAAACTCGATTTTTCATGGCATTGTTGGAAATTAATAAAAACGTTAACATCTACATGCATATACATATGTTGATAGCAACATTTATTTTCTGTTCTATTGCAAAGGGTTGAAACGAGAGATTAAGTGGGCAAAGAACGATGGTGGCCGAAGATATGGAAATCTCTAATCGGCAAAATCTTGTGCGCTGGATAGCCGATGGCTGGATATCCGCCTGGTCGATCAGTATTCTTCAGTGAATATTTGTGTAGCGCGAGTTTTTACGATTGTGTTATAAAAGGGAGGCTCCAGTATCTCGTGTTTGTAAGCTATTTTTCGTCGTGCACACCTGCCCCTATGGTGTGTATATCTGTCCGCGCGTACCGTCAAGACCGAAGCTCCATATTTGCGTTTGGCAATATAGAGAACGGGATGTTGTCGCCTTTCATGCCAGCGTCCATATTCAAATAATCCTTTCAACGATGCATTATCGTATCTATCCATTTGATCCTGTTCGGAATTATCACGCCATGAAATCACACGATCCATGTGTTTCAGCTATCGAGATATATGTATGGAAATAATATTAGAGAGAGAGTTGCATATTTAAAAATAACAAATAAATTTTCATAAAAGTGCTGTTGCCTAATACAATGTTTTGATCAATAAAAAAATGTTTTAAACAAAGTTTGCATAATGATTATAGTTTAAAATGATTTATATCTGTTGCAATGCTACTTTAGAAACAATATCATCATTAGCATCATCATTAGCATCATTATTATCATTATCAAGTTTTAAGCATTGTGTCTTGTATGACGACACAAGATTTCTTTCTTTTCATAAGTTTAATGTGATTGAAAAATTGTGAGAATTAAAAAATTCTCACAAAGTTTCTCTAAATTTCTTGTGAAAATCAAATATGATTCAATAGAAATATTAAATTTCAAGTATTGATTTTAATAATAATACATACTATTTCTATGTTTTAACTTATTAAAATATTTGCATAAAAATTTCTCAAAACTATCCATAATCCACAATATGACTAAATGAAAACATCAAATTTTAAATATTATGTTTTAGTGATATTTTTTTGTTTTAGTTTATGAAAAATTTTTCATAAAAATTCCTCGAAATTTTCCATAAAAGTCAGGATATAGTTAGAAATATTGCCGAAAATCGAAGCTTCACTAGTAATGGAATGTCATAGGGTTCCTTAAATCGCATAGCTTATCGCCACCCATCGATAGCGATAGTACCACGAGCGGCAGGAGGAATAGTGGAGGAGGAACGACAGGGAGGCGTGGTAACAACGCGCACGCTCCACGTGATCCTGTCGTTTGGAAGGCGGGACTTCAGCAACGGGGCACACAACTACAACAAGCAGTAGAACCAGCCGGTGGTCAGCGACGTTCTCTCTGTCGTCGCGCGCGCGGGACACCTCGAACTGTGCTCGTTGCACGTACAACACCTGCCGCGCGATTAGGCACGCACGGTTCGTCCATCCGTAACCCGTTCCAGCGACCTTTTTTTGAGACTGCAAATTTTGAGCAGTACCTCTTCCCCGACCCGAAAATCGGGGCGACATCGATACAGCGCGATCGCCCGGGTGCCGTCGGAATCATGCACGGGAAAACGATTGACGATAACAACAACACCAATGACATGTCGATCTGTGAGTGAATATACGCACGGGAGAATGAGACTCGCTCGTTCGAAGCGGGAGACCATCCTCAAGATCATCGGAAGCGAACAACTTCGTCATGATGTTGGTTCCGCAAGATATTATGGGCGGCCCGTCGAAGATGCTATACCAAATGAACAAGTACTACGTCGAGCGCGTACAGGCTCGCATGGGCCAGGTACAGAAGACCATACGAGAGGTGTGCAAGGTCGTGCAGGACGTGTTGAAGGAAGTCGAGGTGCAGGAGCCACGCTTCATCTCCTCGCTGACAGAGTGCAACGGCCGCTACGAGGGTCTCGAGGTGATCTCGCCGGCTGAATTCGAGGTGGTCCTCTATCTAAATCAGATGGGAGTTTTCAACTTTGTCGACGACGGCACCCTGCCGGGCTGCGCCGTGCTGAAGCTCAGCGATGGACGCAAGAGGTCCATGTCCCTCTGGGTCGAATTCATCACCGCGTCCGGCTATTTGTCGGCCAGGAAAATACGCTCCAGATTTCAGACTCTGGTGGCACAGGCCTGCGACAAGTGTAACTATAGGGATTCGGTGAAGATGATTGCCGATACCACCGAGGTGAAACTGCGGATACGAGAGCGGTACGTCGTGCAGATCACGCCCGCGTTCAAGTGTTCTGGCGTGTGGCCGCGATCCGCCGCACATTGGCCGATACCGCACATCCCCTGGCCGCATCCCAATCTTGTGGCGGAGGTCAAAACCGAGGGCTTCGACCTGCTGTCGAAGGAGAGCGTCGCGCTTCAGGGCAAGCAATCGGCGATGGAGGGTGACGCGTGGGTATTATCCTTCACGGAAGCGGAAACTAGACTGCTGCAGGGCGGCTGTCGCCGAAAGTGTCTCAGCATACTCAAAACCCTAAGGGACCGACACCTCGATTTGCCTGGAAATCCGGTCACCAGCTACCACATGAAAACCTTACTGCTGCACGAGTGCGAGAAACATCCCCTCGAGACCGAATGGGACGAGGGATGCCTGGCCGATCGTATTAACGGTATTTTCTTGCAGCTGATATCCTGCCTGCAGTGTCGGCGATGTCCGCACTACTTCCTGCCGAATCTCGATCTCTTCAAGGGAAAGTCACCTAGCGGTCTGGAAAATGCTGCGAAGCAAGTTTGGAGACTTACGAGGGAGTTGCTCACGAACAGCCGCGCGCTGGAGAAGCTTTAGCGTTCTCCTGCTCAAAAGCACGCGATAAAAAACAGAAAACGCGCGGTGATGAGGAGAGAGAAACGATGACACGTGTAACGATTTTGAGAACGTTTCTACCGCATGGTATTACGTGCTACTCCGATACTATACGCGAACAGTATTGTAGTTACTGTAATTACTTATACACGCTTCTATCAAGGGCTTGGTGCATTGTTACAAATGACTTTCGATACGTAAACCTTTTTAAATTGGTACTTGTTTTCCTTTAATAACAATCGCAATTCAACAAGCAATAATGATTGTTGAGTAGATAATTCAGACTTACAATTTTTTTTAACGTTCAAACAGTCGCATGGAAATCATATGGCCATAATTAAACATCTAGCCATAATTTTTTTTATACGCGTAGCTAATGTGTTCCAAAATTGATTGTATTATTTATATTTATATTAAATAAAAATTATTAAATGAAATAAAATTAAAATTATATACTTACAAATTTCGCTAACAAAACGAAATTTATTTTTTTTATTGTTTAACGAATTTCACGTGATTAATTGTCAAAATCGAATGATATTTATTTAAACAGATGGAAACAAAATTCACACAAATTATAAAAACTTAAAAGAAAAAAAAACGAAAAATATATGATCAAATGATCTATTTAAATATGCTATAAAATATACTTATAATTCAATAGTTTCGTTTTATTGTCATATTTCAATTAATTACACTTTGATTAGTTTTTCCTAAAATCCAGTATATCAATGTTCCACTTCGAATAATGTAAACTGCTGTAAAATAAGCAATGTCATGATACCCATGCGACTAGGTAAGCGCTGAATATAGCATATCTCGATAATTAACGTAAAACGTTATGTTGCAATACACATGGATGCAATTATACAAAATTGGCTCTACTGAAATAGAATATTTCGTATAATTGTTTAGTACGATAATAACTATTCCATCTCAATTATAAAACAACGAAATATTGGAATAATAGCAATAAGATAAAAAAAGAAATTTTAAAAACACAATGTTCTTCTAAAGTTTAATAATACTCCGTATGAAACTATTGATGAATAAATGTTCACACTTCAAATTTTAATCGAGATTATTTTCGGATTCTAAATTATTCAGGAAACATATAAACATATAAAATATGTAACAGTTCTTATTAATTATTATTAAAATATCTTTTCATGTAAACAGAATAATGTGATTTGTTATTCTTATTAATATTTATAATCGGTTAGCGATAAGCTTATGCACACGCGCGGTAGTTTTACAACTTATTGTTATATGTATATATGTGGTATACATACTTTTTTATATTATTTAAATGATATTTATTTTATAATCGGATCATTATATATATATTTGAAATATGAAATGTACATAATGAATAAATGCATTTATTTCATCTCCAATTAAACAGTTATTTATTTTGAAAAGAAGATACTCCTGCTTGAAATCATATTCAATTGCGATTAAGAGATCTTATTTATTATCTTTTATATTATTCAATAAATTATATATATATATATGTACTTTTTTGTAGAATATATGTACATCGATATATATATTTAAAGACATGTACGTTTTTAAATATATTATTCAACTAATTATATAAATCTCGTATAAATAATTAAAATATTTTCGGCATAAAATACTATTGTAATATGGTCGTGTAAAACATCATGTTTCCATTTTAAATTGCTTAACTTTGCGAATTTATTTTTACGAGAATTGCTAAACATAATTTGGTTCGTAAATTTTATGTTTCGTAACATGCAACATTGAAATATAATCTTCACTAATTAACTTTCAGCGGAATAGTTTTCCTCTTACAAAAAAATATTTTTCTTAATGTGTTGTATATCCGATCGTGATACCCGTGTACTGCATAATTATTATGCCGAATACTTGTATTTAACATGTTGAATGTTATAGAAGCCTTGAACGATTCGCTGGCAGCAAGGCGAGGACTATCTTCATTATACGCCTACCTAGAATATCACGTTCTTATCTTAATTTTATCCTTAACGTTCCGCATCTTCCTTTCCTGGTGATGACATTCGTTAACCGGTGCCATTCACTTTTCTTGCTTTACCACACGTTCGACCATTTCCAAATGCGTATGATAATTGTTATTACACTCTAACACGAATACTAAAGATCTCTATTGACTATGGAATCTCAAATTACATTCTCCACTGCAAGAAACTGCATCATTATAAGATATATTATCATTACAAGTTATATTAAGATATTAACATCTTCTTGTGTATTTCCTAATTTTTATCATTGAAAATATACTTTTCTTTTATTTTATATCATGTAAAGTGAAATAACGATTAAATAATGCAATTGCTTTACCAACAATAGCATGTTATTTACTGCAATTGTTATTACTAAAAAATTACTTCTATTTTAATTTTTAGAAATTAAAGATATTAATTGTTTTATCCAAGAATATTTAAATTGATTTACCTATGCTCCAAAAAGAAGACATTTCTCGATTCAATGAATTGGTGACAATAACCAAAAATAATTATTATGGTTCCTCGACTTCCAATGCAAACTTTTGAAAATAAAATATCCTTAACATGAAAGAGGTAACTCTATTCGGCAGTATAGACACGATTGTGGTCCACCATGTCAAAAATTTCGGAATAACTAAAGGGGCTGCAGAGGAGGGATCGTGCCCTCACGGATGGGAAATAAACTAAGCAGTTCCTGCATAATTCATGGGGAGGAAGAAGGGCTACCACGAGGGTTGCCTCGCGTTACCTTCGTTCCCCTATCGTGCATGCTACACATGAACGCTGCTAGAGTATCTGTGCCGGATCGATCCTGTCGGTCTGGCGCAGTTAACCACGCCCGCACAGCGTGGCAGACCTCCGATTGGTTAAAAAACCTTGCCAGGAGGCGTAGTCTGCCGGAGGAGGCGTGCCAAGAACGCTGTACGTTCGTGCTTGCCACGGAGGATGGGTGACGCGGAGGAGGTAGACATCAGCGCAGTCGGCAATCTGCTCCTGCACGGAGACGCTCGTGATACCTCTTCCTCTCGCTTCGTTGGTGTCTCCGACGTACGGCGCGTTCTTGCGAGCGCCAGGTGGAAAACGAGTCTAACGAGGTCAAACTACAAGCGACCGAGTCTCTATCTTCCCACAATGCGATAGATTGTGCGAAGCAGCTCGATGACAACGCGAAGCAGGGGAAAAGTCCTGGATGAAGAGATACAAGAATGCAATGATCCGGAGAAGCTGAAGACCATATAATAACCATCCGTGGTGGACCACGGGCGGTGCATAATGCTGGTACCACCTGATATGATTTCGTCCCACTCCAGGATGGTCTATCAGTTCAACAAGTACTTCGGCGAGCGGGTAATGACCAGGAAGAGTCAGGTGGCGAAGACCATTCAGGAGGTGTGTCGGGTCGTGCAGGATGTACTAAAAGAGGTGGAGGTGCAGGAGCCTAGATTCATCTCATCCTTGACGGATTACAATGGCCGATTCGACGGCCTTGACGTCATCTCGCCGACGGAGTTCGAGATCATCATCTATCTGAATCAGATGGGCGTGTTGAACTTTGTGGATGACGGCACCCTACCGGGCTGCGCCGTGCTAAAGCTCAGCGACGGGCGCAAGAGGTCCATGTCCCTCTGGGTGGAATTCATCACCGCGTCGGGTTACCTGTCAGCCAGAAAGATACGCTCGAGATTCCAGACCTTAGTGGCGCAGGCCTGCGACAAGTGCACGTATCGGGATTCGGTGAAAATGATTGCCGACACTACCGAGGTGAAACTACGGATACGCGAGCGATACGTCGTGCAGATTACGCCAGCTTTCAAGTGCGCTGGACTCTGGCCCAGATCAGCCTCTCATTGGCCGATCGCGCATATACCTTGGCCGCACCCGAACATTGTCGCCGAGGTGAAGGGGGAGGGCTTCGATATGCTCTCGAAGGAGTGCATAGGTCTGCAAGGCAAGCAATCCGCCATGGAGGGTGACGCCTGGGCGTTGTCCTTTATCGACGCGGAGAATCGATTGCTGCAAGGCGCGAGTAGGAAGCGTTGCCTCAGTATACTGAAGACCCTCAGGGACCGGCATCTTGACCTGCCGGGAAACCCAGTCACCAGCTACCACATGAAAACCCTGCTGCTCTACGAGTGTGAGAAGCACCCGCATGAGGCGGAATGGGACGAAGGTTGCCTGGCCGAGCGAATAAACGGCATTTTTCTGCAGCTAATCTCATGTCTGCAGTGCCGTAGGTGCCCGCATTACTTCCTACCGAATCTCGATCTCTTCAAGGGGAAATCGCCCAGCGGTCTAGAGAACGCCGCGAAGCAGGTGTGGAGACTCACCAGGGAGCTACTGACGAACAGTCGCGCGCTCGAGAAACTGTAGTGACCGACGCTGCAATTGATCGTCGTATGAACTCGTGAACTGATCTCGCCAATCTTGTCACACGTTCCTGTAACTGCAGCGTCGACGAGTTCGACGCGCGAGTAAGATACGTCTAATCATATAACGGCCGTGCAAGGACTGCGCGAGAATCATCTGAAGACTAGTGACGTGAAAGAGAAGCTTTCGGGCTTACGAAAAAAAAAGACGCGTTTCTCTACTGGTTCTTGCCGCCATCCAACGCATTGCCGAGTCATCGGGAAGTCCGATCTGCATTTTCCTGGATTTCGCAGATCTGAAGACCACATATGTTTTCGATGTTCCCTGAAGGTATTTAGTGTGTGCCGAAAGCAATCCTCACAAGATTAATCACGCGCATATGTGATGTTTGGTGAATACGTGATTGGCTCGCGGACGATCGAATTAGTGCCATAAATAATCTCTTCGACGTCAGAGACAAATTTCGTTTCCACTGTCGGCGCGAAATATAAAGTAAATATGTTATAGCCGCAGAAAATTATTATTTAGTTGCAACGGCGGTTTGCAACGCTGTGACAATGCGCGGTGAAACAATCTTTAACCTGTGGTACAGAAAATCTTACTATTGAGTGGAGAAACTATTATTCTCTCTGCGTTTAACTCTTTAAGATCTTTAAATCTGCATCTGATGATTACAAGTTCAGTAATACAAACTATTTTTTATGACGTTTCTTAAGTTTTAAATATGAAACTTTTTACTTCGAGGCTCGTAAGCTTCACGATAGTCTTAAGCTTAAGACTGCAAGCACTGCCATATACTTAAAGAGTTTACGCGACTGATCAGTTTTAATAATGTTTTCTTAACATGCTGAATAGTATGTTTGTCTGTAATTTTTGTGATCGCGATCACGCGCGCGCGCGTGCGCGCGGTTAAGGGTTTGTCATTTCTCTCTTAAGTCCCTCGCGCAATCTCCGCCGCTTATGTAAATAAAACTTGAAAGATATTTATTGAACTGTAACGAAATGTGAAATATAATACTATTTATATGGAAGCCTGATCGCGTCGGTTGATGACACATCATGCACACCCACTCCTTACCCCTATGTCGTCCGAAAAATCACTCGTCGTAAATATCGCCGTGCCGCGCTGATCGCCGCGCGACGATCGTTAAACGGTTCGCTCCGCGATGAACGCGCGGCCAAGAGAACGAGTTAGGCCTCGTAAATTTTACAGTCGCTCTCACGCTTTTTTTGTCGTTTGCGTCGCCAATGGGGATCAAGGTGAGGAGGAGATACTGAACTGAGAACGCCGTGCACCTTCTTTTACGTTACGACGTTTAGCGACGGCAAGCTATCGCGATCCGGCCGGCGATCGTCGATGTAATGTGATTCCCAGCGGGAAAACAGAACACATATTCAACGGTTCTGCACGTTTTTATCGTGTGTAACTTGGGATAACTCATTTATCGCTTTTCCTAAAGGCCATCTGACGCGCCGGAATTAATTGATTCGCAATATGTACCAAATGCAAATTATTGGCTATTATTTGTGAAGAATTATTTATGAATTTCATGGCAATGGTCATGATATATACGTGTATAAGATCTTTATTGTATTATCTTTCGTCGATTTCGTTTCCCTTCGACACAGGTCTATAATTACGTTGTACGTCATTCCTTCTTGTTTTTTGACTTAACTACCTTCCTTTTTGATAAGCTAATTGGACCTTATCTCAATGTTTTACCGCAAACTTATAGACGCAACGGCCTACGGTCTATATAATAACTTGCGACGAACCGGACGAGTTTTAAACAGCTGCTCTTAACATGAAGAAGAGCACCGTCCTGTAGGAAGAATGTCTCGTGCAAGGAAAAGAAATGCATTAGGTTGATAACCAAATGGCCTTTTGAGAATTATATTACGCGTCTTTTAAGTGTTATAGGTGCAGGGGTAAAGTCCTATTACGAATAAGATATTATTTCATAAAATATCACCTGATTACGGAGGGAAATGATTTTATATGTTTGGTTATTACAACTTTTACTGCTTTACAATTAACGATTGCGAATTGGTTACATAAGTAACAACAAATATTATACAAAAAAGTGCAATATATTTCTTTTTCAAAGATGTAGCGCGGTAGTCAGAAATATCTAATTAATTCTCAAACAGCGATAGACAAACGATTTTCTGAAAGTAATAAAATAAATAATGATATTAGCAATCTTTGCAGAAATAAACTCATTGGATTGCTAGCTAAACGCGCGATGATAGTTAACACGTAAGGCAATCTTGCGAAACGAGACTCGTGCAAGATCATTTTCAATTAATGGATGTTACGGCGTATTTCGAGTCAGTCGCCACGCGAGCACATGTTTCAAAGACACTTTAAGCCTAAATGGAAGTAACAAATGATTTCGCACGCGTAATAGATTTGAGAGCGCGCGTCAGTTGTAAAGACTCATCTTAGCTGGCATAAACAACCGTACAACTGGCATCCATTCAAACAACAATTACTAATAACCGTGTTTACCATACGTGCATCAGAGAAACTTCAAATATTCCCGTCTTTGCACGCAATCTTTGAGGATAGTCTTCATAAGTAATGGGCGGGATCTTTCGAGCTTTATACGAATAAATTTTTTAGCGTTACAATCTCACAATTCGAGGGACATCAATAACTAAACTAATCTATTATATAGCACAAATTTGAGATTGTGCATAGATTCTATACGTGAGATAGTCAATGAAAATAAAGTATTAGTTATACATAGAAGTAAAACATATACGGAAATATAAAAAAATTATATTACTTTATAATTTAATGCTAGTTGTACAAAGAAAAGTATAGACTATATAAGTTGTATAAATGAAAAGATTATCAATGTTAAGACCTTGATTTAATATGTATGTAGCCATCTTCTTCCATTTTTTGATGAACACAAGGGTGATTAATTATCAAGCAATAATTAAATCCGCAATTAAACTAGTAAAGCGAGTAAAACTAGTTCTTCGCGCGAATTACTTGGAATATTATCTCTCAAAAACATGGAAACACGTTGGAAAGACATGTTAATTTGTTTAATAATTTGTAAGGAAATAAAATTAATACTAGTTTCGCGTAGATTATTGAATATACATATGTTTAAGAGAAAAAAGTATTCGTATATCCTGTAATATATTTTTCACTCACGCGGAAAAATCAATTTCTTTTGCCAGTTTATGTTTATGTCTAATTACTTTACTTCATATCCTGTACTAGCTTTTTTTTAAATACGTTTTTAAAATGGAATCTCACACCAAATGCACAGAGTAGAAATAAAAATTTCGATGTTATTATCAGATTTATTTTACGTTCTGCATAGCAACGAATAATAAAACGCTTCATACGAATACCTCGCGCAACTCAATATTTTTTAATTTCAGACACCACGTGCTGGTTGTACATCGTAACTTCGCGACACGGCTGCAATTCGACCCGAATACGCGACGACTTGTATGAGCGAATTTACATGCTTATCGGTTTATCACCGTAACTTTCAAGGCGGTTGACAGGCGACCGCTTCGTAAACCGCAAGAACAACAAGAAATCCATGACTGATTAGAAACGGAGCAATTACAATAAATTATTATTCATAACGACAAACTTAATCGTTAGGCTTGCTGGCGACGCGATAATAAAATACGATTGCTGTCAATTAAATCGTAAAGCTATTAATAATCCTGTTCTCACGATATCGATCTTATATTTATCACATTTTTGCAGCTTAATTATTGCCAATAACGACGATACGTTATCCAAGAATTTATTTCTGCTTAAGATATGTAATTGATAATATCTAAGGGTAGATGTTATAATCAACGATTATAGGTCTACTCATTCCATTAATGAAATTCAACTTGAAAATAAGAAATTGCATTTCTCTGCAAACAACCAAATTTTATCTCGTGTTGAGAAAGATAACATGTACGTTCTTTCCCACCATTTGCAAACTGGATGAGCGTTTTAAATATTGTACACAAAAAAGATCTCTAAAGAAAAGCGGAGAAGCAATGAGAGAGGAACTAAAAGAAAGAGATCTGGTTGCAACATGCAAATGTCTTCGGACGTTCTTTTCCATTTCTTTTACGATGTCTTGCAAGGAGGGCCACGAGGACGCTTTATCATTGCATCGGTTCCGCCGTCTCACGAATTCGATCGCGGGTCGCGCGAGGCAACGCGAGACAAAGGCAGACATTCGCGAAAGCAAACATTGTAATTGACAAAGGGACAAGAAGAGAATGGCAACGGACAAAGACAGAAGGAAGAACCACGCACAGAGACGTGTGCGAAGGAATCGAAGAAGCGTAGGCCGTGGATCCGCGAATCTCACTCCACGCCCGCGCGCGAGCGTTTGGTAAGAGAGAGTCAACGCCGATCCGGCTCTCCTCCTTCGGAGGTGATCCCGGTTGGTCTCCTCGGTCGGCATGGACCTCTCCCGCTATAAAACGTTCAGATAAAGCCGCGATGTTTATATGCAGGCATCGCGGCAAGAAGAAGAGAGAGAGAGAGAGAGAGAGGAGTGCCGTGTAGAAGGAGAGATATACCTGCCGGCCGCGCGCGCCGACAAAATAATAAGACAAAAGACGCCGGGGGTGGACGATGGTGAAGCGAGGGCAGGAGGAGAACTTGCGATCAGGTAGAAGAGAAAGAAGGAAGAAAGAGCGAAGAGGAAACGAACGGGCCGGAGAGATAGGCCCGTGCGACCGGCGAGGATGGGGAAAGAGAGCTGTATTGCAGACACCGTGGATGCTGCAACGCACGAAAGAGAAGAGGGGACGAAGGGTGCAGAGACGAGACCAGAAAAGGAGGAAACCGGACAGGAATGCACGGACGAATGCGTCGTGTTACGGGCTACCCGACCGCGACGCTTATCTCGCGAGAGAGTGAGTGAGCTCTCATTAGAATCTCCTCTCTGCCTAGCTCGACCGGCTGTAAGGGTTCGTGGACGACGGTCCTTGTCGCGCGGATGCATCGAGACTGAAACGGGATTACTGTACATTATATATTCGTAATTTGCGTTTATCGGGACGTGAATGGTCGAAAGCCACGCGATCAACGTTTGTCTCTAGTCGATTTCCATAGAAAAACTAATGACCGTTTGAGATCGCAAAGTACCTACCTTTTATTCTTCGTGGTTATATGAAACGCAAGACTTTCCAGATTAGTTTCTCTTCAAGAAATAAACGTATATTTAGTACAGATACAATAATAATAAAATTTATCGTTATTTTATTGTTTAAAGAGAAACTTGTATTTTTTTTTAAATGATAGCAATCGATCAAATTTTCGTCGCAAAAGGATTAACTCCAAATCATTTGACAATTGTACGTCTGTCTGAATCTCGAGCTATTAATCCAATTACATTCTGTATAATTATCTCTTAATTTTTTTTCGTCAAAATTTTTAATTCACGAGAGACGGATACACTCGTGTGTATTTTATAACTCCGTCTTCAAAGCTCGAGTGCTTATATATCAGATCAAATTTTAGGTAACTCATCATACTCTCGCTGTCTCAATTTTATTAGACTCTCGACCGAACGTTCCTTCTAAAAGAAAAAAGAAAAGGAGGAGAAAACGTCTAACTTACCGGTAACGCGATACCGTCCGTCAAATTTTTTCCTCTCTTTATGCACGCGTGAGTTTGTAAGACTTCACGAGAGATGCTGCGGTGGAGGCGCCGAAACGAGATTGTAAAAATAACGCGAGAACGTTAGTTGACCCCGCCCAAATTGCGCTCGCAAATCGTGTCGGAAAGAAAATATAAATATCGCCTTCAATATTGTGAAGTATTTTTCTGCATTCTATAAATTGTGAACAATCGCGTAATTTACAACGCGGAGAGACCGAGAAAAATCTTTTGCATAAATCGTTTGAATTTGTGGACTGTTATCGTCCGATACCTGTTAGTAATGTGTCCGAATAGTCTGTCAGTCTCTAATGTATTCACATTCATAGTTTAACATTCGTAGAAATCGTTTATAAATTTCGGAGATTCGGCGAAGGAACCCATTAACACGGTGCTACGATAAATTCTAATCGAGATTAGAACTGAATGCATGCTCGTGCATGCTGAATAAAGGAATATTAAAAACAAAGATACCGCAATCATTTTTCTAAACGATATTACTATATTTTTTTAAACATTTTTCTATTAGAAATTTATATATAGAACGTTCGGTTTTTTGGCCAGATAATCAAAAAGCTCGTAATGATCTGACCTGTTTTGCGATGAAAGTTATCTCGATTGCGATGAGACTTGTCTTCCTTTTGGGTCGCATGTGCGCTCTCGTACCCGCGATATTCACCCCCGTAACTTAAGAGCACTTACTACCAGCATTATCCTACCGAGCCTTACAGCTTTATGAGCAAAACCACTTAGTGTATCGCGACCGTGTCGGCTAGGGTCATTGCGTGCTGACCTGCAACATTGATGAGAACGGCGAGGGAACCAACGCGGACCTCAAATGTGCGTCGGAACGTCGTCGGCACGCGAGATTGCCGCGAAGGGTAGCGTTTCGTGCAACGTGGAATCGAGTTAACATTCTGACACGCTCTGGAAAGTTTACATTAATCTCCGTATGAACGATCCTTCCGACAAAAGGCTTTCTCTAGTTATAGCGCGATTTTATGCATAATTGACGAAGCACGGAGTTGCGTTTTACACAACTCTGAGAATATTGAGACGATATGCTCAGAAGAATTGTAAAAAATTGGAATATAGGAATCTAACCGACTTCGAAACTGAACCCAAGCTCATCGAGGTATCAGCGAAGAGCCGGTGATCGACTATTAAATCCCACGTCCACGCTACTGCAACTGCGTTATTACACCCGATTGCACACAACATAACGAGAAACTCACAATCACCCACACGAGAGCGTGACGAGAGACTTGCATCTGCTATAAGTGACTCGATATTAACGTGGAAGATAAGCGAAACGAGCGCAGAAGGTATATCGAGGGTTAATAAGATAAGCTAAGCCGTTAGGTAATCTCTCCTTTATGAAGTTCGAAGCGAGGTGTTATCGTGGTGGCAATAATCACACTACTTTGTGTACGGGTTTAACGAGCATCGGTTACCGGCACGACGAGGTAAAACTACAAAGTGACCGCGATAAATGATTTTCTTACGATCCACATCGGAGCTCATCCTCCTCCCTATCGTCGCGGACACATTTCGCCGACGGTTCGCGATAAGCACGTACCGAATACGCTCGTCGCGATAGACGTGCTCTTTATTGCCCCGAGGAATGCGAAATTAATGGGATTTTTCAATAAGATCCGAGCACGAAACAGGTCTCGTTTTATGGCCGCCCCATTCCGAATGGCGCAGATAACGACGTCGAGTGGGTGAGAAAAGTGTCCCGGGCATCCGGTGATCTGGTTAACGTCCCGGTGAAAGAAAAAGAGAGACAACCACCCGGCTGAATGGCAGGAGGTGCCTGATGCATGCGGAGGCGGCGAGCTTTGTTCTACGAGAAGTCGCTTCTTCTTTGGATACCGGCCCTCCTCCCTGCTGTACGCGCCGCTGTCCGAAATCTATTAGGTCCCGAATGTGTCCCGAGACGCGTTTTACTAAATCAAATGGGAACTTAGAGAGCCCCTAATGTAAACGGACTTTAAATTTCTAAGTGGTAATTTTGTTGTGATCTTCCGAGAGCGAGATGTATGCGCTATTAAATACTACTACTTCCGGAAGAAACGTAAATGCTTTTTCTATTTTTTTTCTTTCTGTACAAGATAAGAATGAAAATCAACATCTGCCGAAACAACTTTCGGTTTCGTTTTTAGATTCTGACGTTTGTTTGATGATAGAATGCCGAGTTTTTAGCGCGACGTTTTTCAAATATTTAACGCATAAATTTTTTGTGCTAAATATTAACCACCGAACTCATTAAATTTGCAAAGAAGGAGGAATTGTAAATGACTTCGCCACGTGGCATCGTAATTTTTCTAAGAACGCAATTCCGTAAAAACTTGGAGGAACTCACGATCACTATATTTCACAAGTAAATTCTTGTAACTCGTGGCAAATTGATACAAACGATCGCCACCTCGGCGGTACTCAATCCGATAAAACGCCCAGGGACAAAATGTTATGATAGCCAGCGTATGCAATGAGAAAAGTTTTATCGCACTCGGAGACCCCACCAATCACGAAGCTTTTACGCGAGATTAAAAGATAAATAATTCCGCAAAACGGAGTATTCATAACATCTCCGACCGTTATATTTACGATGCTAATAGACGTTATGCGAAAATATTTTGTGCCTTTACGTTCTAATTCAAGGCGAAGAAATTTAATCTTCCACCCCGAACTACTACGACCTCGATAATATCATTAATACTGAAAGGGGTAAAGGACGGTCTAAGTGCACGCGTGACACAATCTATCACCGCGATAAATTAATCTCTTTTAAATCTTGTGTCGCATTAAATTCATTTCTTCTTTGATTATGTATTTCTTTCTTGCATATCATTCTAAGTTATAAATCGAGATTAATTTTTTTTTGTTTATGTTTTATAAGTTACATCAGATTAATAATATACTGTAGAAAGATTATTTAAATTAATGTTAAAATGTTCAGGATTATCATATTTAAGAATAACGATTAATTACGTGGCATAATTCGAGCGCTAGCTATAAATGGCACATATTATTTTCTTTTTTGATAAAATCTGTGGCAACCTGTCGCGTTCGAATTATTCGAAATGCATCACGCCAAATCGGCGCGAATCCGAATTCGATTAGTTTCGGGGGTGGCATCGACCCTTGTGTGCCTGTACGAGCGGAGATTTATGTTTGTAAAGTGCACCCTGCACGATGACGTGTAGGGGAGAGTGGGGATGTGATTCTAGTGGAGTGCGGGCGGGAATAATCGGCAGTCATCCGGCTTTTCCCGAGGGAGGCTCGGCCGAGTTTGTGGGAACGCCGACGAGAGGAGGGACGGCGAAAGAAACAGCGCTATGAACATCACTCTATTTCTGGACAGAGTGCCGCGGGATGAGAGAGGCGGAGGGTCCGCAGGATTGATGCATCCTTTCGCTTGAATTATCGCCGCGGGTCCTACGACTCTCCATCCCCCTCTTGTCCCGTTTCCTACTTTTTTCCGCCCTTTTCCTAGTCCTTTTCGCGCCTGCTCTCTCGACCACCATCATTTCCAACAACGTCAAGTGTATCGTGTGTTTACGCTCGTATCTTCAAAGACGATGACTGCCGAACTATTTTACAGAGCCCTGTGCACGCCTTGGGTACTCTTTAAGTGTCGGTTATAATTACGAGAGGCGTAGCATACACATGCATGGCTCTTTATGTGTGACACCTAACGTTACATCGTTAAACACCTCATTTTGTGATAATGTACTCACCGATAACTGCAGAACAGAGCTCAAGTGATCGTTGTATAACATGTTTGTGTACTCACCTGCAAGCAGAAAAATATTAAATTTAAATAGATGGTTATTAAATATTCAATTATTTGCATTTTTTATTAAACTAATTATTAAACTAATTATTAAACCAATTTTTTGCTTAAAGTTCGTCCAAGTGTCTCGGCAGTTCTAAATTCTAAGTCTTTAAGTTGATCACGTATATCGTTTTTAAAAATTATCTTTCCTATGAGACTTCGTCTTTCAATGTGAATTACCTATCATCAATCTTCTCGTGTATAAATAAATGGTAAAAATAAATTTTATAATCGCAACGGAAGATTCGTATTCGTTTCTCGTTCGCACGTTCTGCCACATGAATACCAAATAGACCGTAATGTCTGCTGAACCTTTAAAGTGTCTGGTTTATGGACGTTCTTTAAGAAAAATTATAGTCACGCAGAATGCGACGGAATGACCAGTAGTTACTCACGTACGAGATGACATGAACAAATTAATGCTTTTCTACAACTGATTTAAACAGTCAGGCTTTTGACTTTGTAAACTCTTACCGATTCTATGTTCAGTAACTCGTTTCTGCATATAAAAACCATAGAATAAAAACAATTTCAAAACAATTTTTTCTAATTTAATTTAGCGGAATATTATTTATAAAATTACATATTACGACGAGAAATATAAGAAAATAGAGATATATGTGATTGTTTCTTTAAAACTTAATATGAAAAATAATTAAATAAACGGTTATACTTCTTAACCAATTATTATTCGCAAGATTAATCTGTAGCAAGGACTCATACCATATACAAAATTCGATCGTAGGGTAGAATCTAAGCGTATATTATAAAAATATTAGTATTGTATTCTTCAAGAAGTGGGCGGTTCACGATAAGACAACCTCAGGCGACAGAAGATTAAATCGATGTCGATTCCTATCTAAAGAAGAAGTGAAAGAGAAGAAAGAGAGATTTTGTCTTATTATCGAATTAAATAAAGCATCTTACTAATAATCGAATTTAATTATAGAATTATTATTCTTAAAATTTGTAAAAGATTTTCAACTCTTTTTAACAACAAGGAAATACAGTTCATCATTATTGCAATCAAAATCATATCATCGAATATTAACATTTCACAAATCTTTTTCACCACTATGTGACGTCCATCGACAAGCTGCCAACAATTAATCCGGGCAAACAACGCGTAGAACAGCGCCGTAATCCTACACCTAAGGACCCCCAAGTTCAAGTATAGAAAGCAAACGGGATGAAGGAAGCGAGGAGCGAGCTAGGCCTGATCTCGTATCATATTTCGTGTTATTCAAATACAACAATGCCATTAAAGGATTTCTCTGGTAATCCTTTCCTCGCGCAGTTGGCGAGAGAGGAACCAATGCTGCACGGCGAGAACATCGAGTAGCACAATGCGCGTCGGACAATCTGCTCCGGGATAAACGGACGCGAAACAGCCGCAGGACAATGCGACTAGGCCTATCTGATAGCTTTGTTCCTACCGATCAGTCGAGTTCACTCTAGCTTTGCCAGTACGTTTTTTTCATCGAAAGATATCGCGATATCCTAAGTCCTAAGAAAATCTGAATTTCGTGCTTTCAATAACGTAGAATAAAACAAAAGATCGTTCATTCATTATTCATTATTCATTACACATTACTCCTTACACATTATTATTATTATTATTATTTTAAATAAACGATATAATGTTAGACTTCATGTTTAATATTATGTATCAGCAATTTATACGTAAAATAGCATTTAATAAATTTGTATCTTCTATTATTTTGTCACTTGTCGATCCACTACTTTCTGAGATAGAAAACGGCTATCGGATGGGGATGAAGTCATCGCCAGTGAAGCATCCCTAGCTCGACCGTTGGTTCGGAAACAATCACATTATATTTTGTACATCAAGTCCTGTCTACCCTCGCAACTCCGGTGCCAAACGCCCCTCCGGATCTAACCGGACTAATGTAATGTAATGATCCCTTATTCCTTTAAGCTAGAAACAAATGAACGCCTTAAATTTGGTTACTTTAATTAAGTCATTTTCAGACAGAACAAAATACTGTCTCTTTCTCTTCAAGAATTTACTAAGAAATCTTCTTTTAGAATTTTCATCTACTCAGCAAAAAGAAATTCAGCGTTCGATTCTTGATGTAGCGGATTCAAAACGATCGCATGTATATTTTTCAGATGTAAAAAAATCGCAGATTTGCCAGCTATAACGTATAGAAGAAAGCGGAGGGGAAGGCAATGAATAAAGCGCAAGCGAGTTTCTTTCGCGCAGAAGGCGGTTGTTGGATTCGTAATAAATTCCGCTGAAGATGATGGGTTAGGCTAGGGATCATTAAGCCGTGTATTATAAATGCATTAAATATTTCGCGGCGATGGGATGAGTCAGAATCTCCACCAGCAATGGAAAGCCGGATTCTGAGAGGGTGGCAGGTGGCGCCAATTTTACGGGCCGGCGGCTGTGACGGATGTAACGAGACGCAGCTTCGAGCGCATTCTGCGTGAGCGTTCGTCACACGTGGTCGCTTCGCTGGGCACGATGTCATGGCTTGTTTTATGGGAAACCGGGGGTGTTCCGAGTACTAGAGGATCAAGAATCATCCCCTTCGCAGCATTACGCAGCAAAGGATCACTCTTGCGAGATTAGAAACATATATAAATGTAAGTGTATACACGGATAACTATGATTGCTCATTCTATTTCAAATTTATAAGAACAGCTTAACTGCCACAAATTAATCCGCCAATATATCCATACAGTTCATATGGCGATAATATTGTAGAAAAGTTACATTGCAAATCGTCAAAATAAATTGTTCGGAATATAGCAAATTTATTTCATAATTTTATAAATTATTTTTTGCTTTGATATTTTATGCATGGAAAATTATTTCCAATTTGCATATATGTAAATGCATATTTATATATATATATATATATATATATAAAAGAAATGTTGCATATATTGTTGAACATTATACAAGGACGCGTGCGTTCATATGGACTTCAAGAACTATTCTTTTACTCGCGACGTTCAACTTTCACGGATGACCGTGTTACTCCGGCTGAATCATCGGTAGCGAGATTCCACAGTCCGAGTTGTACCTCGAATTTTAGTGAAATGTGACCGTTACGGTCATCTCCCCAGGAATTTTGAGCGCTCGTTGAAGTCGCGGCCGGGCCAGCCGTAATAAACGGACAGAGACGTTTTCCATCAGCGCTGTCGTTAATCATCATCACCTGACCGTCCACTTCGCGACGTAACCGATACGGCCTTATCGATCCCACGAGGCTAAACCGTGCACGTGTTAAGCGTTCTATTTGACTTGAGTGCACGTTATTCGACGGGAACTATTGTACCAGATACCCCAGCACAGGGTTTTCCTAGGTGTTGTATCTCTAGCCAGGTAGGTACGGACGGTGCGCGTGGCTCATTAGCACTAATGAGTAATGAGTCGATGATTAGAGGAGGCGGTCCGGAGGCGTGGCGCCACCTTGATCTCGCCGACGAAGCGAAAAGTAAATCCCGTTGCCCGTTCCTCCGCTTTCTTCACCGTTTTCTTTTTGCTACCTCCGCCTCGTCTTATTCGCGTCTCGTATTCCTCTTGTTTTAAGACTCTCCGTGCTCGGCCGCAGCTCCTCCGGGCCGCATCGCGGGGCGGCTGACGTTAAAGTACGACTAGGATCCCGCCGGACCACGTTGACCGGTATCATGTTACCGAGTACTTTATTGGAGCAGGTATAAGAAAGAGGGGAAACTTTTGTCAAGTTTTTTCAGTGTAAAACGTATGCGTGCGCGAACGTTAAATTAATTCCGATACGCTGATGTTTCTTCACTGAATTAAGAACGCAAGTTACATGTAATGAAGCAGTGAAAGGGAAAACGGGACGAACTGAACCGTACTTGTAGAAGATAATCTCCGGCTGCAAGGAGAAAATCGGCGAAGATAAAAGGCATCGTTGGCCTGACCCGAGGCGTCGAGCCCGCGTCAAGATGCTCACGTCAATTCCGTCGCGGCTTCTCTGATGCCGTGCTACTCTGATTAGGTCGTTAAGTTTGCTAATGCACCTATAAACCTCCTAATTTAACGAACGATACCGAAAGTGCCTCATCCACGTGCACAGCGCGATAAAGCAACCTGCACGATTTAAGACTCCTTCAAGTTTCGCACAAGATTGCGTGCCGCAATTTTATCAGGACGTTCACTTTCGTTGCAGTTTGTAACACGGAGAATATATTTAAAATAGAATCGAAAAAAGAATATCAGCGAACCGCTGGCGAGGGAACAGCGATGATAGGCAAGGGCCGTTCACGTGATGAGTATTATTAACCGTTAGAACACCCTTCCAGTTTACAAAGTAAGCTCGAGGTCAATAGGCTGACGTACACGCAATCTCTCCAAGTGTTCCTCGTCTTCACTCATACTTCTCGCTTGCAGCCTCGTGCACAAACACGAAGAGTTTATCTACTTGATTATTAAACCAGATGAGATCTCGAACAACAGGATATTATTTCACGTAACTGCTATAAGATCTGAATCCGCTTCCATCCGTTGCTCTCGGTTATCGTTGCATACATTTTTTAACTGTAACGAGTTTCACTGCGGTACTCCCACACACCCGACGAAGGAAGCAATCCATGACCTCTTGATCGCTGATCGGTGCGACGTCGCGTTCTCTTCCTGGTTTTGCGAGTTTAGTAATGATAGTATAAAGATATGTGTGAAAAAGCGCTCGTTTGCGGGCGAGAGGATGTCGTGTAAAGAGGAAGCGAACAACAGAAGAAAAGCACGCGAGAAGGAGAGAGTACGAGAGAGAGAAAAAGAGTTTCGGCCGTGAAGTCGGTGTCCCGCGGCTAGTGTCAACGTTTGACTTTACGAGGGAGCTGGCAGGCATAAGAATGGGAGAAAGGCCGAGGCTCGCAGGGGTCCACGAGGTACAATGGCCACCCGTCGCGGCGAGACCAGCCCCCTCGACTCCCGGACAAGTTAATGTTATTCCGCATCATCCTTGTATAGTTGCGTTTCTATTAAATAGACGTCAATCATCCGATCCGGCGAAGATTTATGCTTCCCATCGGTAGACAGGGTGGGCTCTCTCGATGCGGAGAGACATGAGTTTTAATAACGGTGCGCGTCGCAGAGTCGCGGACGCCACGGTTTCCCCTCACGGGAACAAACGGGATATCCTTCTTTGAGGAATTTTCCTTTCAATTTCACAGCAATCTTATCTTTTATCGCATTTAAGTAGAGATTATTATTAAGTAGAGACTATTATTATCACAATGTTGCTACTGTATAATTTGCTTAACAGCATTGTCATTAAGCAACGTGTCGATAAACACAGATCTGTCAAGCGCCTGACGAGAGCCTACGTTCATTTCGTAATGCGTAAGCTATGCACGAAGCGGAGGAAGATTACTAAGAAATGTCTCGCGTGCAATCTCGCGGAAAACGATAGGTTAACCCCTTCCTTTGAGACACACCGCCGCCATCAGTCGGGATCCTTTAAGAAACGCTGTTCGACCCTTTTCCTTTTTCCAAGAGGGTAACTTGATCCTGTTATTCGCGCGGCAGAACTCACGAGTTGCCGTGCAGGATGTGCCCATCCCTCCATTTTTTTTACTCACGCTGTTTTCCTCGGAGTATAATATGCGTGAAGACGATCGGGTGGAAGATAAGTGAATCCCTTGGGTTACCGAGTCAAGCAGGTATCGAGGATGCACCGACAACGTACGATGCGCATATCATCAGTAGCCAAGGACGATGTTGTAAAAAAGAATATCATAAATATACGCAAGTTAAACAATCTTGGATGGTGTACGTTATTATTAGTCGTTCAAAGTTGAAAATCGGTAACATTTTTATTGAACTTAATAAAAATGATAGCACTAGACAACTCTAAAATTAATTTATGCGTTGAATTTATAAGATATAAGTAGAGAAAATAAAATAATTTTTTTTATAGAATTCACGAATCATATAAAGATTACGATCTTTTTCCATTCTCAAAATCTAATACGAGCATCACGTCCAAATTCACCCAAGAAAGTTTTTTCTCCCGGTACAAGGTGTCGCAGTCGAGTCTCCGCTCCCTTCGCCACGGAGTACAACTGGAAGTCTGGTAGAAGGCCTGCCAGGTGACGGCGGCGCCTCGGACCACATCTATCTTCATGTTCGGGGTCTGTTTGGGTCCCATCCCTTCGGTCTCTCCATCCTTATGCGGCTCACGAAACACAAGGAGTCCAAAGGGAGAAGGAGCGAGAGGAAAGAGAGAGAGAGAGAGGGATATCGCGCGGGAAAGGGAGACGAGAACGAGCTCGAGCTTGCTTGTTATTTATTAGGAGGTTCTCGTTAAGGTCCCATCCGAGTCCACAGCCCGTGGATACGGCGGAGACCTGTCACACCCGCGTTATCTGACCGACCGCATTGTTTTAATCTCCCACCAAAACATCGTCGTCGCCATCGTTCCCCCCCTTTCTCGTTCTCTTTCTTCAAGGTTCTCTCTACTGCGGCCTACGCCCCGACGCACGATAAACCTGTGCGCGAAGAACTCTCGCCATCTTGCCGTCGTCCTCGTCGCCCTCGTCGCCGTCAACACGAGACGAAGCAACCACGAGCTCCTCTCGTGTGAGATGCTATCGGGCCGCGGCGGTTTCTAGTCAGGAATATCGGTGGCAGGCAAAGATGCGGCCTGTTGTCTGCCGCGGAGATTGATTACGTCGCCATCCGGGAATTAAATAAGCCACGCGATGGTTTCATCCGTCGGCGACGTGGCGGGTCCAATCATGGGATCTTACCTACCTATCTTATCATGAGAACTTACGAAATATTGCGCGATATTGGAGCATCTATACTGATAAAGGCGCGCAATTACTGTTAAAAAATATTTAATTTCAGAAAAATTCTTTGTAGAGAAAAAAAAATCATTTATACAACTTTACTAGCATTTCTGTAGCAGAAATGCAAATTATGTCACAGAATTTCAACTATGTGAACGTTTATGCGGCTGGCCTTTCCACGGAAAGATTTCCTGCTCAATAACTGCAAACTTTATACGCGTAATAAACTTTTTTCGCAGGTCATTCCCGAGATAGCTCACAGAATATTCATATTCCGATGTTTAATAACCCATCGTTGTTTAGTCTCCGACTAATGATTTTACGGGCGTGCGTAAATTAAGTGATTTGAAGATGCCGGAGAACTGCTGCTTATCGCTGTTGCATTCGCGCCGAGGTATTCGCGGTTGCGCGCGCGCGCCACTTGCGAGGCGAAAGGTAATGGGTAATATCAAAGCGAAACGGATGACAGTGGCTGTTTACCCCGAAACCGTTGCACGTTACGGACGTAATATACAGCTCGCGGTATATCACACCAGGACCGCGGACGTTTATGAGCGTAGCTGAAGGTATCTTTTGTAGAACGACGATATAGTACAATGTCAGGTGTCCCCGCGATACCGTGCACGTGGATAACCATTTCCTCGTCTACCTTACTTGAACCACCCACTCACATGCCGGCCGACGCCACCACCAGCGCAACCACCATCATCCGAGAGACCCGTCGTACCGTCGCGTCGTTCGCCCACACAACAAATCAAGCGAATCTTTTAATTGCCTGACATCTTTATGGCTCCTATAAAACAATGAATAGGTAGGTTTCGAATGTGAGAGACGAAGAAGTTGGTCGTCGTCGTCGTCGTCATCGTCGTCATCGCGTCGGTATCCGACCGGGACCTGTGGTGTATATCACATTTACGGTGTTTTCGGGATTGTGCGCACCGAGTTGCCCCGCTGATCCATGAATCCCCGCGCGATTGCGTCAGTCCCCGGGACGATCGTCGGGGGTCGGATGCTCGTTCGGGGGCCCGTTCCTGTTACGAGGCTGCGGAAACTCGGGACGTCGGAGCCGGCTCTCTCCAGCGTCTCGAGAATTCCTCGTCGTCCGTACCTACCTGTCCCAGACCGGAGGATGTTTCATGGTAATGGCTCGCGCAGAAGACCGCGCGCAAATCGAGGCGAAAACAAGGCTCGTCGGGACGTACACACGCGCGCCGCTCGGAGTGCGGAAAACATGGTTTACGGTACGACAAGGTTCAGTTGTACGTACAAGGATCCTCGCGTCTCTGACCCCGCGCGCGTCCAGAGCGATGTCCTTATCTGGACCCGATCCCGCGGCGAGACGCGCTGCGCGAAATATATTCCTACGTCGCAGAGAGAATGTCGACGTAATTGTCTATTGGAGGTCGTGGTAATTTGTGGGGCACCGTGTCGTCGACGTTTACAAATTTTATATCGCGGGAATCTCGTTCGAATTAATATCTTCAATCTTCGCACAAGCGAGCGAATGGAATTTATTTGTTCTTTTGCGCTCGCACGATACGACGAAGATATATTTTGATAGCGGTCGGAACCTTCGTGATAAATTAAACGTAAAGACATATAGCACATGTATAAATCATAATTTTTCAGGATAGAGTTGCATACGTAATTTTCTGTCCTTCCCAAGGAAATGATGTATCCTATTTCATGCAGTTTATAATGTTCGACGTTGTCACAAGTGTCTTGGGCAATGTTGGATTATGTTCACAAAGTACGTTTTTGTCTGGCTCTGCGATTTATAGAAAAATGTTCTTATATCTCATTGATTATATCCATATAATTATATAACGATGTAAAAACGATAATATAATATAACAAATTTAATTTCAACCTATCATTATAGGCTTTGTCTCGTAACCAGTCTTCGCATCCAGTAGTCACGGCAACAACGACCAAACTTATGCCGGACAGTTCTTTCGATTTACGACGACACGAAAGTTCAAGGTCGGGGAATAAATCAAGCGTATAAAACTAAGAGAACCAGTCGTATCGCAATTCGTACAATGATATTGCTCGAGTATGCTATTAATAAAACTGGGTAATTAATGATCGACCGCGATCATTTTCGAACACGATTTCTCCAGACCGTTATGCACGATCGATAGATATATGACAACCGAACACGCTGTGTGATAGGTACAGAATTCTCGACGAGGGGGTCTAGACGCGTCCACCAATAATCATTCATAGGACAACATTTCATATCTTGAACAATAAAAAATATCAGAAAGAATAAAAAAACAAATTAAGGAAAAAAAATTGTAAAATCACTTATACCTTTCATTAATGAGTATGCCATATGATCAGCTCTCTTTTTCTTTTTTTCTTTCTTCCTGACTTATAATAAAAAATTCAATTTATTATAGATGTGAAACGATATTATTAATCTCATTAAAATGATCAATAATACATTACCACGACAAAGCTGAATTCGTACGATCAAACGCAATCAAAAGTAGAGTCGCGCGATCCGAACATTATGTAACAAACATATCAATAAAAACATTTTTAAAACATTATCGGAGGGAAAGGCGGGCCCTGAGGGGCGCCAGTGATAGTCTCGGAGATACTCCGTCCGTCGTTCGCCATGCGTTCGTTCAGCTTCGGCATTATGGTCGCGGCGTCTGAGACCGCGGGGGGCGCCGGCGCCGGCGCGTAAAATCTCTGCGTTATGAGTCCCCCTTCGCCGCACACCACTGGTGCCCGGCTCATCGTGGGGCCCCACGCCACGTTGGGGTCCGGCAACCACGTCGGTCTGCCACCTCGCCTCTCGCGCGCCTCGCCGTCCTCCTCCTCCTCGCCGCTGGAAGACATCCCGCTCTTCCGTGGCTTTTGTTTTAACGTATCCCAAGGATCTACCGGTCGTGATAAATGGTACCCTTCGAGACGGGATCAATCGATAAACTACGTGCAGCTACGGCGACACGTTTCCCGGTCGCGACAGAATTCGCCGGCTCGGCGAGATCGGTTCTCGAGATGACCGCAGAACGAGACGGGCCACCACGCTTTTTTTCGGAACCTGTTCTATTTGGACGGCACGGGAAGAAGAGGGAAAGCGATTTTGCGCCTGCCACTTGGGAGGTACGTTGGACGGTGAGTTCAATGCTCATCGAGGGTATGTGAAGTAGCGGTGTCGAGCGATCGAGATCCGATCCGATCACAGCTGACTTGATTTTCGCGAATCTATAACGTTGTCCAAGCCTGGCCGGATAAGATTTTGGAGTACACGCGCGTCGATGTGCGTGCGTGTGTGTGGACGAAGCCTGGGCCCGTGTGAGTTTCGTGGGGAGGTATAATTGAATGTTTTGTATAATTAACCTGCGCCATAACTCAACGTACGTCGCGCCTCCAGCCGCGGGCGGACCTCCCTTCTTCTCCACGCACGCACCTTCACTCTTGAGGAAAGGTATTTGTGTATTCACGAATGGGCCCGCTCGCGGTGTGGTATTATATACCGCTCCTTCAAATACTATTAAAAGCAAACATTGTAACGACGTGGTTCGATATGCATGAATAAAGATGCCGGCAGCAACCCGTTCCGCAGATCTACTGAATATGTTCAGCGACGTAAAACGCAATCTGTCAGCGCAAAAGTCAAATGTGTAATGTGGCATGGTGTGCAATTTTTTAATGTCCCTTTATTAATCATTCAAGTATTTAAGATAAATTATACGAAGATAAATTAAATAAGAAGATCGATTAACACTAGAGGTACATTTCTGATCGTTTTTATTTTTTTAAGATTAATATCTTACTTTTTGTGTAAAAGATGAAATTGTAAAATTTTATAACTTTTTATCAATCATTTCCTTTATTCTTAAGTGTTAATATAGTTTATGACGTTCAAGAAGACTAGAGAGAAAAAAAGAAAGAGAAAAAGGAATCGACAAAATTTAAAAAAAAAAGAAAGCATTCTGTGAATAAGCTAAAGCGTAGATTCGACTATTACAGTAAATTGACTCATGGCCGAAGAAAACTGATTTTGCATGTTGCATGACAGCGTGCCGAAAGTGGGCTCGGGGAACAGCGTCCCCTTCCATCGATTCGTGTAGCTGGCTAACAACCGGATAATCGTTGCCAAGAGAAGACGAGAGGCAACTTCTCGTAACCGGCATCTCCTGGAACTTGAACAAAACTCTCTCTACCACGCGTTTTACACCGTTCTGCACTAAATGACGTTGGTATTTCGAAATCTCACAGCCTCCTAGCGTTTTATCTCGTAGGATCTTTACGGCTGCTAAGGAGCGTTCCTTTGTGGGAATACCTGTTTACCTGTGCCTCGCTGCGCGCACAATCGTATGATTTACGCGTATCAGATATTAAATCGTTCGCGATCGCCGCTTTAAGACGACATCAGCCACCGTCGCGCGCGAATAATCCGGGGTAACGAGAATTAATCGAAGGCGTAACGATCGCGCCATTCTTTGAGCATTGACGCATATCGCGCAAACTTGTATCTCTCCTTCTTATTTTCGATTTATACAGATATAATGCGGACTGCATGTACAGAGGTGAAAGAGAACGCCTTAATCCCGCGTTATTCTAAAGGAATAATGTTGTCCGATCGGGTAAGAGAACAAGGATGCTCATGGAGAGCTCGCCTATTCATCTTTGTATATTTGCAAAATTATGAATTGCGCTTAGGGTAATAGTTTGCATTCCGTTGTCCGTTTTCTCACTCCCTGCCTCCGGTCACGCGACTGTAATCAGCCATCTCATTATCCACACGGAGCTTACGAAACGCATGCAATAGTTTATAAATTACTTCACGCACGCTCGTGAATTATCGGTAATTGTACGTATATAGTTATATTGCTGTATGTACTTTGCGCGAGGCGCTCGGCACGTCTCTTGATCAGTCGCTAACTCATCAGTTTACATATTTTCATGAATTAACCACCACTGGTGGGTATACGCGACGTTTCTTCGCTATAATATTTGTAATTCTATTAAAAATAAAGGTGTTTTAAATAAATAAATAAATAAATAAATATATATATATATATATATATATATATGTAACACTTTCCATGCTCGATTTAGCGATTCCCTCGAAAGTATGTATTTTGTTACGGAACCTCCTAAAAGTGCCCATTTAAATAGCTATATTTCAGAGCGTAGCCATAAGGCCAACAACCTGTCAGGAGATCATACCCTTGTCAAAATAATCGCTAAATTATGGGATGCGTACAGTTTTAACTACCAGCTCGCTCTCCCGGGTCAGTAACATTCCCGTTTCCTGCCTATCCGCTCGTCCCATCTTGCTCGCCGATAACTGGCCTCCTACGTTTCTCCTTCTTTTTGCAACACAGATCTGCCGCACACGAATCGACAGGCACCGGATGCCGTGAATGAAAATCGTGTGAGACAGCTGACGCGCCCATTCCCAACGTCATCAGTTTGCGCATGATTAATGGGACAATAAAAATTGTTCATAAACGAGCGATCGGCGCGCGAAACCCTAATTGTTTGCTTTACTCTTATTTTGGAATCCTCGACACGGGCACACGACCGGCGTGCGATCATTAATTTTCATCAGCTCTGCCAAGATGACATCGAGAACTCGGGATCTCCGGTTTTCGCCGCTCCGCTCGTGATGATAGATCGGGGCTAACGAGTACCCTTCGAAAACACCTTCGTCTCGTACAGGGTTAGATTTAACGAGAAATACCAGGACGACAAGAGTTGACACGTTGCGCAACTGTCGCGCGCGGCGAGCCATTTCGTCTCGTATCATCGATTCTTTCTCATGGCGGCGCGGTCCCATTTTTGCATAATTGAGAAATAAGATCTGCCTCCGCGAGGCGACAAATTACACGCTTCGTCGAGCAACGCCTCTAAAGGCAAAACCGGATACGCAGCACCGATTTCACGCTACGCTCCGTCCGCGTCTCGTTCCATTGGACGGTGATAACCAATTCAAGATTATTTCAGGCATGCAGATTATCTCGTATGCTTATCAGTCGAGTTCACGAAACGGTCGAAGAAGCATCTCGGTAAAGTGTGCGGTAGTAATTTACATCGAGAATTGAATATTCCACGCACCGCGCAACGCACGCCGCCGTGGAGAACATTTCCCGCGTCTCTTTTTGCAGATTTACCCGTCCGATCTAGGACAGCACGACGTCGTCACGGTCAGCAAAGTGCCAATCAATGAAACGATACGACCAGTTCGTCCAGGATAACCGACTCTCCTTTCTCGCGCGCATCCAGCATCGCCGATGTCGATCGCTTCGAGCGAACGCGACGCACGTGCGCAAACAGCGCATCGTGCACAGCAACGCACGGCATTGGTATTATGCGAATAGTACGGAGCGCGTTTATCTCCTCGTGATTTGCGCGCTCGTTGTCGCGGCGGTTTCATTAATATTAATCGATTCGTCGTAGAGCGTCGCGGCTCGTTTTGCAAATGCGCTTGAAAATGTGCCTCGGGCCCCCGCCGTGCCGTGCGCGTCCGCGCGCAAGACGTGGTGATTAATGGCAGAAAAGGCGGGAAAGGCACGGCCTCGGGTAGTGGTTTTCCCTTATCTCGCGGTTCGCTTGCACGCGCGCATCCACGACACCGCGTCGCGTCGCGCACCTGCGTGCCCGCTCGTTTTTCGATCGTTCCACTGTAATGAAAGACGCGCTCGTATGCGTCACGATGGACCTACCTATCATCGCGCGATTCCCGGTAATAGAGATAAAGATAATTAGATATCGCGCGATTGAGAAAATTGCTCGATTAAATCTGCCACTGATACGCTTTTAATTGCGCGCAGAGACCGCGCGAATAAAAAGTTCCCTTCCTGCATCGGAGATTGCCAGGCACGATGATCGTTAAAATTTACAATGGTGCTGCATAAGAAGATGTCTTCCGTGTTGCAAAGCGCAAAAAACTCGCGGATGACTAGTGATTTATTAATTACGGTTATTTTATTTTTCTTCCGCGGAAGAATCTCGATCGCTAATCCTGTGTTATTTATAGTTCTCTTGCAGTTATGTATAATTTTTGTTAACATTAAAATAGTACAATTAAAGCTTGATAATTTGCATTATTACATGTGCGATGATCTTTTTGATTTCCTTCTTACAAGTTCTTTTGTAAAAAGTCTTATAATTATCATACTCTATCCAGATAATTAGATACTAGACACTGGGACTTTTCGCAGAGATTGGAGATTGTTTGTGAGGGGAAAATGCGACGCGCATGTATCGCGAAGCGATCGATAGACAATGCCGCTTTCACGTTCACCCGTACACACGTTTATGCGGAACCAAAAGCTATTTGCGCTCACAACGCGTAGCCCTGAAATTCCATTCCAGTCACGTACCCAGGTGGCACACGCGGCCACCGATACGTGGCACCAGGCGCCATCGATAATTGCGGAGCAACATGCACCCGTACAGCTCGAAAATCAATGGTGGCGAAAGGGTGACGCGAAAATGGGCACGGTGTTCGATTCGTGCCCGGTTAGAGCGAGAAGCGGGAAGAGAAAGAGAGAGAGAGAGAGGTAGAGAGGCAGAAGGAAGGGGGGACTCGAGAGGGCATAATAAATATCAGGTAAGGACGAGATCGGGCGCTACTTACGCCGTCAGCGATAATGACGGGGTGTGTTCGGGCTGTTTGCTTAGCGAGCAGATTAGTGAATGAATCCACAGGTGGGCGCCATCCGTCACACTCTGAATCGGATCCAGCCTCGCTCCGCCTATATTGCCAGCGACTAGCTCTCTTTCAGGTCCGTACGAATGGGGCAACGAGAGGACCCGCGAATTTGGAGAACAATAAGAGGAAAATATGGACGGTATCATTGATGAGACGATCCGATTCGCGCATACTTTACACGCAATGTAAGATTTTAGTGTGCTTGTCTGAGTCGATGAAACAATGATGTAAGATTTTAATTGAAAAAAATAATGTTATAACATGGTTTCTCGAAAAAAAGGGGACCAGGACAATATATCCCCCACTGTGTTGAATCAACGTTGCTGAAGCCGGTAATTATAGCTTCATTCTTAGTCATAACGCGGCTGCCTAAATTGCGCCGTTTTTAATCAACGTCTAACATTGTAGCAACATCCCTTGATTCGTATCGCATCTTTCATGTATATGCATATATAGGGTGTATCTCAGAAAAAATGCGAAGAATGTGAAACAGCAGTACTGTATTGGTAGACAGGCGATTTACGCTTTTACACGCTTTTATTACGATCATGCGCCGGATGTACGAACGGCGCATTGTAGAAGATTGAATCTCGATAGAAGAAGCTGCCATTTAAGAGCAGAGCGTTACATTCGGGACACGTTATATATACGCGTATACCTTCGAGCAAACTCTTAACACCGTGTTGGGCTCGCGTATCTACAGAACGGATACACCCACAAGCTTTCCGCCTACCTGCGGTTGCTGACAGAACTGATGTGGCACGAGACAGTTGCCTATGATATCCATCATCATTCCTTTCGAGGATAATCGGTCGTCACGCCTATAACGACCGTCGAAGGAAGACCGGGACCACGAGAGAAACCGTTCGCTATATAGTAAGAGAGATTTCGGACGACCGTTTGTCGCACTTATAGATTAGGATGACATGTTTCGACTTCCGCAGTTTATTGAAACATGACCGATTTCAAAATATACGTATTATAAATAAATGTATACAGATTTGAGAGATAATGGAGGCGAGTGAAGTAATTAGGATACGCAAATTTGACGCAAAAGTTACGATTAAGTTTTAAACAGTACGTGCCAATTGCTAACAATGATCAATTGTAACTATCGGGAAGCTATTTTTGGATAGCCATTTTTTCCGATTAGTTTTACGCGGGTGCAAAACGTAGCGCGATTGAAGTCTGCAGGAAAATTCATTTTCTACATCACTGAAGAACCTTGGGGTACCGATATGATGGAGTGTTACGGAGATTGGCGGACCACCGGAGTAATGTCCGCACTAATAGCAGTGATTACCCCTGCCTTGTTGAGAATGAACCCGCCTGTTCCTTCCAGCTTGCCTGCTCTTCAGGTTCTGCCCCGTTCTCTGCCTCGCGCTGCCCTGCCCACGAATTGATGGATGTTTACCAAACTAACTGCATCCTTTTCGCGCAGACTGCCCTCTGGTCACCGGCTACCTGGTCATCGACAATGTCGAGTCCCATCGAAATCGTGGATCGATTAAATTATGCGGGATATGCAAATTCGCGCGTCGATACGCGTTCGCGCGCACCTTGATCCTGGAGCACCTTGATTCCCCTTTGGCAGAAAACGCGCAATGGAACTGTTGGAAGAATAATTATTCCCTCTTGTGACTGCGCCGTTTTTATTAATAATAACGCCAATGATATATGCGCGGGCAGAAGGTATTAGATCCGATCGAAAGTTATATGCTTATTTATCAAACTCGACGAGAGTTATTACTCTGGAATTCACGACACATAATTCAAAGAGCGAGCACAGACACGCATCGCGCACGGGAGGAAAAGCGAGTCTCTTTATCGAGGAAGACACTGGCTGCACGGCAATCTGACCGCAGGAGTAGCTGACAGGCTTTATTATTTATCGACACGCGAGATCCGAGGATAATGCGGTGGAATAATTGCGATAAGATACGGTCGCGCACACTCGACGGCCAGTGGTTAAAACGAGGTGGACAATCTTTGTAACGCTAGCACGGAGGAGTACCGCGTTCGAGGCGCGGAATAATTACAGTCGCATTATTATAACGTCACTCGCACTATATTACATCGATGTCATGCATATGCATTGCCTAAGAAGGCCGTAATCGCATAACATTAAACTGGTGCTCGCTCACAATCCCGCCCCCCTGTCATTTTCATTTAGTCCTTCGTATACAAACGGAAAAGTTCTTTTATCTCACAGAGAGATCCGTATCGGTTACACAATCGTCTGCACAATGTGTATTTACGTATGACTAATACGATGACATTAATAATTCCGAGTGTGAAGCGAGTCGTGGCGATATCTCTAACTACGAACCTGGAAATCTCCGGCATCGCATGATCTACGAGGCAGTTTCTATTTGCGACCATTGATAAACGGCTCGATGTTTCGGATTTTTCGCGGCGCTATATCCCTCGTTAATGGTATCTTCGTCGCGAATGAGCACCAACGTATGGCACGGACCACCTGTCCGGCTGGTACCCCTCGGCCCTCTTTCTCCCATTTCCACACTGTCCCTCTCTCCCTCTCTCTCTCTCTCTCTCTTTCTCTTTTTCGCATAGCACGGGCATCCCACGGGGATATTCGCAGCATGTGTCTGCGATAACTATACCACGAGAAGGGGAACTTTAGGCGCCACAGAGCAGGTTTCCATAAAAATGCGAGTCGCTCGATCCACCGCGACGTGGAGGAGTTTAATGTTTCGTGTGACCTACCCTCTCGAAGCTGAAGCAACAGTCCGTTAGGTTTACTGAAAACCGATCTGTTTTTTCTCCTCCGAAATGCAAAGATATAAAAACAGAAATTAACGATTAATTTTTTGAAGATTATTGCATAGCGCGTTAACATTTAATAATGTTCTTACATTTTAAAAGAGGTATCAACCGCTTTCCATTGTGTGTGTATTATTTGAATATATTGTGTTTATATCTCACAAATAGAATATGCGCTATAGCCTCTGAGCGATGAATGCTAATAAAAAAGGCAGGAAGTCGATTATTATTTTACGACTTTACGTCACGTCTTGCTGTCTCTAAGAATAATCCAAGTGGCGACTCAATTTTCAGCTTATGCAAATCGTGACGACAGCACTTCGTTATTACGTATCATCACGGGCAATTACGTGACATAAATCTTACATATGATACGCGAGTATTGCTGCAGGACTTTGAGCTTCAGTATTTAAACTGCAGAAGAAGAGCACAGTCTTTTCATCGAATTTAGAGACAAAAAGTACATTCGCGAGAGCGGCCTGTTGATTATTTGTTTTAGATATTAATGTCTCGTGCGGACTATCAATAATTCATTCTCGACGTAATCGCACGGTGTGCATCCTCTATCTTTAACATATGACGTTGCGGGACAGACAAAGAAAGAGAGAAAAAGAGAAAGAGAGAGAGAGAGAGAGAAGAGGGACGGTGGGGCGGGAGAGAAAGGAGAGACCCGTGTAAACGATAAATCACGATAAATACGTTTGCCTGGGCCATTATAAAAGGCGGAGGAGGAAGAAGGGAGGAATCGGCGCAATCGGCGTGGAGGAGGCTTGTGAGGAGATACGCACAAAAGGGTGCAGCAGCGCGCGGCCCGATATGCAGTCCCTCCCTGGGGCCACTCCTGGGTGCATCCTCTTCTGCGGCCGCGCATTACGATCGCTTAAGTCTCGGCTCGACTATCGAGTGATCCATCGCCTACGAATTCGACGAAGCCTCCCGCCTACCCTCGGGACATCCTCGACTAATGAGCGTGTCTCGATCGTGAACGACCGGTCTCTCTTCCTCTCTCCTCGCTATCTTCGTCTCGGCTTCCTTCTTCTTCTTTGCCTCTATCTGTTCGTCTTTCTCTCCTTCTCGCGCTCTTTCCCTCCTCGCTTCCAGGTGCGCTCAGCGTTCCTTCTTAAAAAGGATTCCAATTAAGAGAGCCCGAATGAGTTCGTACGTCCTATTCACGGGCAAGTCCGTCGGCCGAGATATAACGGGGACGACAGGTGGACACTGCGAAATCCTTGGGCATACCCCCGAGAAAACACAGATACGATCGTCGGCGAGCGATTACTGAGATCCTCTCGGAGGACACTGAATATATTTTATTTATTAGTTAACGAGGGATGCCGGTAGGCGTTAAAAGAGACTGATCCTACGGTATTGATAAAATTCATGATACCATGATATAAATTCGTAGACAATGGAAAATAATTCAGCAAGGGGAATGTTAATTATTATTTATAATATCCGCCGGATTTATCCAGCAAAATTGTGTATTTTTATACACGCCGTCGAGACGCAGATTTCATAAATTTGTGTGACACGCCGCGCTAGATATACGACTTTGCTGCACGATGTTCATCGACTCTAGGTGGGAAAATGCGGTAGTTTCAGTGCATTCCTGCGAGAAACTTATTCACCTATGCCACCGATATGTAGTTAGTGCGTGGCGAAGCGATGGAAGATAGGGAGAGAGAGAGACGGAAGAGTGGGCAGGCAGATACCGGCCCCCGCGGGGGGCTCATAATTGCCGACCCTGAAGATCGGTCGACCCCATGGGGCCCTCCTCTGTTTGTTTTATTCCCTAGTTATACAAACGCAAGATCTACGACCGATATATGATAATCGTCCTTCTAGTTCTTCCAGTTTGCTTTTCTCTCTCGTTCTCTCTTTCTTGTTCTCGACTTCTACTCTCAGCTTTATCTCAACTTTCCCTCTGTTTGCTCTCTTTTTTTTTTTATTGTATAAGCTTCACGAATGTAGGGTGCCTTATGGACACTGATAGACAGGGACACGTCCGAACTAATTCTAGCCAGAATCTGCCTCCACCGGCAGTGCCGTGGAAGCTTTCGCCACGTCTCATCATTTACGATGCACACTTATTCAAATTCTACGACGGCTGAAATGATTGATACTCTTCGTTATGAGCGGCTACCTTAGGCTCTCGCGTTCGTCAGTTTAAGAGAGACCAGCATAAAATATTACTCCAAACATTTAATATGTAAATAATGGGCGTTGCTATTACCGCATACATTTTTAAGCTGTGGCCGCAGTATAATGCACGCGCTGATAAAGATGCGTCTCGCGATAGACGATAGAAGCGAGTTGGAAAGAAATGGCGAAATTAGAAAAAAATAATGGAGTACGTAATTGCAAAATAATGTAAATGAACGAATCACGGAATTAGTGTTTTTATCATATTGAATACTTAGTCGACCTTACATTATTTAAAGATAGACTTTTTAGCTTTTATTAGCTTCGTAAAAAATGCTAGTGTATAAATTTAGCTTTGGTCTTTTTCTCAACAATTCTGGTTTTTCATTGAAAAACAGTTTTATCGCCGAGACAACTAGCGACTACATTTCGAACAGATAACACCGTGAATGTCCCGAATACATATATTCTATCTTAACGAAGAAAAAAAACAGATAAAGCAACTAATTATCGAAGATTATATAAATAATGCATATCGTGACAGAGACGCACATTCAATAATATGTCTTTTTATCATGTATCCTTCTATACATATTTTAATTCGAGTACTCACCTCGCCGTCGATTTTCTTAAACTCCGGATCATCCTCATCCACCTCGAAATACAGCTCTGTAGATGTAACGGAAATGATGCCGGGCGCCACGATACCAGGTGCAATTAATTTGCCTTTCGTGCTAATGTTCACCGGACCTGATAAAACGTGAATAATCAGGCTGCATGCGTGTAAACAGCTACGCGGTAAAATAATAATAACATATTGCCTGCACACGTCATTCTTTTTTATTTAACTATAAAAACGTGAATAAATCTTTCGCATTTTACTTTACACACTTGCATACTACAAATTGTCGGTAGCATGCTATTTCCGTAATATACAGCGCATAGAAATTAGAAATTAAACGCGAAAATTAAAATAACAAATAACAATTGACGACCAATACTTAAATAACAAATTCAGCGAAATTGTGGCGCGGAATTGACGAAAATAAAACCGGTTTATATGGGCCGGAATATGCCATTAAAATGTCGCGTCTCGTTTATCAGGGAACGGAATGCCAACCAACCTGTCAAGTCGTTGTCAAGATCCCTGTCGTCTGACAGCAATTCACTGTCATCCATAAGATCCGTCGACTGCAATTGCTGTTGGTGTGCACGCGAGGCTGCGAGATGCGCGTGAAACTCTTCACGCGCTTGAAGTATCGCATCCTCGGGTGCACCGTGTTCTAGAGCCGCCTTGAGAGTAGCCTCAGGGTGGCTCGAGCCTAGTGGATTGTGCACGAAACGTTTGCGTCTACGTGCATCATCCTCCCAAGCATCCAGTTTCCAGTATTCGGCCAATCTGTGAACAATGAAGATAGAAAAAAAAGAAATAAGTTTATATAAGATCAATTTAAAGTGATTAAAACATTAAGAAGAAAAGAGCTAACGAACCTCACTAGATGTTCGTGAAAATTACTATATGTACATTTAATATACAAAATATAAACAAAATAAAAATACAAAAATTTTATTCGTTAGCCCTTTTCTTCTTAATGTTTTGATTTATATTATCGAATTTCAAGAATATACTTTAAAGTGATTAAGTTTGCACTCACTTTGCAGCCATTGGATCCATGTACCCCCATGCACCATGCTTGTTGGACAAGATATTTCGGACTTTCTCCAGTAGCCTACTGGCGATAACATTATCGCGCCTTCGTGCCGCGGTGATTAGATGATCGCACATACGTTCCTCTTCCCGACGGTCGAGTAATGTCTGTGCGCATTGTGACTAAATACAAGAAAAATACATGTATTATTAGCATGTTCTTATAATAATATTAAGTTATAACTGTATTTATGGGCAGGTGGATCATTGTATTAGCATTAGATGACTCGCGAAAACGTTCTGGCGACAAAAACCGGTCAGTTCTATTTACAGGGCAATGAAATCGCCGGAAGAAATGCACGCAATACCTCAAAGTCAGCATGCTTCAGCACGTCATCCGCTCTCATCCTGTTTAAAATGAATTCTGCCTCGTTTGCGACTCTTACTATGTGATCCTTCATCGCGTGAGATAGCAACCTGTGTAACGCAAGGAAGCATTTTCATGAAGGGAAACGAGAATGTTTGATTTCGTTTTGTTTGCGCGCGTTCTAGCCGTATAATAAACGTCTTACCTTCCCTCGTTAATGAGCTCGATGAAAGCGAGACCCGCGTGCTTTTGCAAAGAGTTTTGCCATTCCTGAGAGCATAGGAGCATAACCAATTCCACAACAGAGTTGCTGTTCTTAAATGTGGTTAAACCTGGCAAATTACAGACAGAGAATCGTTAAACGAGTGAACGCTAAACGGTGAATAACAATGACTGACACAGGAGATGGAACGGAAGAAACGAACAATGTCGTGCTTTACGAGGAACGTTCAGTGTATCGCGGGTATTGTTAAAAATAAAGTACAACACGATACGTTGCAGAACCATCAAACGCCACGTTTCTTGCATATAAAATCTGCGAGAATCATCGCGGTCTCTACACGCACGCTGAATACTAATGATGAGCGATTACTCGGAATACGCTGGCCATCTTCCTAAAGCGAAAATCATAAAATGACTAATTTGAATACCCGGTGTGAAATACCAAAGACCATAAAAGTGACGAAAGTCCCGCCGAGTATGCCCATTTAAGTAGACTCTAAATTTTTATCACGCAAGCATATCTAAATATACGATTCCAAATATTTTACACGAACAACATTGTTGAATTCTTATTTTTACTATCGCTATTTTATCTTTTAAAGCGCCCATAATACATCGATTTCAGAATTTTTAATGACAAACGGTTCATTTGTTACACATGCATTTACGAATTGAATAATAAACTTATTCACGAAATAATGTACAACATTTAGAAAAAAGGCGATGATAGAATTATTATGTTAAACGATCAATAAAAATGTAAGAGGCAAAAAGTATGATGCCAACAGTATATTCATATTATTTTATCGCAGTAAAATATTACGTAGAAATACAAAGAATAATTTTCTTTATCGGAAAATGTCCCTACATGAAACTAGCTAAAGTTTCTTAATTCTTAATGCTTCTTTTTCAACCGTGGGCGTGATATATCTCGACATCGCTTAGAAAACATAGATGATGTTACGACAGTTCTCCATGTAATAAAATCTAACGTGAAATATATCCTTTTTATTTATCGAACCTCAGACATTCTATATCATATCGCGCGCGCGTAAAATGCGGAATGTGAGCCGTGATTTCCTTTTATGTCTCATTTTATAAACGCATACATAATAAAACCACGGTGTGTTTATAGTGTAATTTATAGAGAGACTATTCTAAAATCATTAAATATTCGAGGGAAATGATATTAGAAGGGAGACTTTTTTTCTTGGCTTGCTCGTAATACATAAGCGTTTCCTTAACGGATTCATACGCAACATGCACACATCGAACACAAAAGAATGATCGTACGTTCGACGTACCCTTGCAGCTCGTACCTTTTCCTTCCATTAACAATTCTTGACCATGGGAGCCAACGAGTGTTTTGGACAGGAAGGGAGCAAAGTCCACCATGATTTCTCGAAGGAGGGGGCAAACCGAACCCAAAGCCATTTCCAGCTTTTGCGTGAGAGAGGCCTCGCGGGAGGGTGTCGGTACAGGTAAATGATCGACCAGACCTTTGATTGGCAACTCATCGGCTCTCGGGGATGCTGCGGTTACCACTAACCGATCGGGAACCCGTACCACAGAGATCTCCGCCGACGGTTTCTCCCCGCGTTCTGTGTTGCTGAGCATTTCTTGTTCCAGAACGTTACCCTCGCTGTCTTGCATGTCGCCTGCGTGTTTCAGAATGTCTCTTGCTTTACATGTCAGATTGATAAGGATTCTTCTAACAAAATTGATTATCATTCACAAGTGACAATGCCACAGCTGACTTGACTCTTACCGCGCGAGTGTGCAATATTGTGAATGTTTCGCGGGTCTTCTCTTGGATTTGTAATAGGCATCGTATCACCGTCTTCATTAAGGTTTACGTCAGTCCAGGCTTCTTCGGACGAGTTATGCTTGTTTTCATTGTCCGTAGTAACTTCAGAAGGACTTGGGTCCGCGGTGATATTGCTGCGATGTACTGTCTCCTCGCTGGAGTCATTGCTCTGAGAGAAAGTCGATCAAAATAAAGGGAAGAATGAAACATTGAAAGTTTTTCATTTACTTCGATTAAAATCGATTATGGAAAATATTGAGGCATTTTAAATAGAAAACATTAATGGAAAAATACATGAAACAGAGAATTATGTATTTTTATGATAAAATAAATTATTCTTTTTAACTGGCATGTAAATGATAGCATTTAAAACTTTTATTTTTTTCGCACTGTTGAATTTTATTGGGTTAACAAGAAATTCCTTTTAACGATCGTTAATTATTATGTAAAACTATTCAGATATTTTTGCAAGCTTAGGAATCTCTACGATGCTGAAGTAATTTACTAATGAAAGTTTATAGCTAAATTTGATCACAGAAACATTTCATAGGATAATTTCATACAATCACACCTCATGATATACTCTCGCGTGCCATGTACTTACTTAATTACATGCAATTAGTAGTACACCACTACTACGCAATCAACTAATATATTATAGAAAGAAAGAATCAAGCTTCTCATGTA
The DNA here is from genome assembly GCA_928718305.1 of Tetramorium bicarinatum. Taxonomy (NCBI): domain Eukaryota; kingdom Metazoa; phylum Arthropoda; class Insecta; order Hymenoptera; family Formicidae; genus Tetramorium; species Tetramorium bicarinatum. Next base: position 12,752,576 of record OV788329.1, read on the forward strand.
TTCAAGCTTCGTTAGCAAACTTGTTAATTCTATAATAAGACCAAAGTTATACTCATGTAAGGATCGCTATTTTACATTATAACAACATTACATAAGCATCGAGAAGGATATGAATCAATATGTATATCGCTCTCTCTTTCTTGCACCCGTCAAATGGGCATTATTGCACCGTTGCATATCCTCTCGCATTCTTTTACGGAGTAAAGAAATTTTAAATAATTAAAAACACGTGTTTCTGATCGCTCCCAAAACGCGACCGGTCGCGGCGACATAATTCGGGAATCGAGCTCCCGTCAATGTCCTCCACACATCCGGATCTGTACTCGAACTAAATTTTACCTGCAGATTTCGTGGCAGTGGTTCGGACCTTGTAGAAGTGCCAAGCGTTGGTTCTGATGAGGTGTAATCCTCGAGAATAGTCCGCGGCCGAGGTACACCACTGTGACCTCCCTTCAGAACCAGTAGTTAGTACGCATAGCAATGCAAGCAGAGGAAGTTAACAATGAGAAAAATTCGAAAGTTAGAGTATCGCATGCTCGATAGGATTACAGATAAGTATAATAGTTTGACTTTCGGAAGTGCGATTACGTGTCGGAATTTCGCGGACTGAATTTGGGGCTCGCTTTGCTAACGCCGATTTTCCAGTAATAAAATATAGATATTACGTGCGAGAGATAGTTACGAGAGATCACAATTGAGCTAACGGTCGTTACGCTGGGACTACGTAGATGCAAAACATCAATCGATAAGTGAACACTACATGCTGGACATTACAAGAGATCATTAACTACAGGTCTCGAAATCACGTAATTGTATCAAGAAAATTAACTAACGAGTACTACACTTAAGAATCACAATAGGGGCTGATAGATAATAAAAATATGTATCGTAGAATTGTACTAATTTAAAATTAATATCCAAGGATGAATGTAAATTTACCTTGTCAAGTCTTAATATGTGTAAATCTAATAGCTGTATATGAATTGGTCTATCGTAATTATACAGTATATATTTAATATTTTGAAGTAAAAATTTTATATATCGTCATTGCACGACGAATACAACACACGTAATAAATTAGTGCAAAGCATTGTGCGGTAGCACAAGTATCTGATCGTTACTGCGGTGAATACCCCATAATATCGTGCGTGATGAAAGAGTGCTAAAGTCTCGCTGCTGTGAATATCATTTAAAACTATCGAGCATAAAGAGAAGGGTATTTAGGACAGTATTGAAAGAAACGAAGTTAAATTTGACGTTCAGAACGACCCGCAAATCGTACTCGCTACGTAGAGCTGTATAAAGCGACAGATTGAAACATCGAATCTCGTATCTACGTTCTCGATCTATTGAAATGCATGCAGTCTCAAGTATAGTATAAAATTATTATAACTTTGTAAAACCATCTCGTTTTTATACCAATCAGACTATGTTGTCACTATTAGATTGCATTTCACACGTGACTTTATAAAACTTTTACCTGAGATTTTCGGTATAATTATTCTCGGTGTTCACTTCTTTCGATTTTGTTCGGTAGGGGACAAGTGTCCATTGCTCTTTTCAGATCGTATTGAAATTTCGGGTAATTGCAACTTTTCCGCGAAGTTAACTTACCTTGGTCGACGGCGGTCCGGACGAGGTGACGTCGTGATCAGCCAAAATCGAAGAATTGTTTTCGTCGACGATGATGACTTCATACTCGCCATCATCCTGAGAGCCCAATTGACTCATCATACCTCCGCTACCTGAGAACACGTGATTAAGATATGACATGAGAAATTGAGAAATTGAAAATTTCCTCTTTGCTAAGCCAGTTGATATTCATACACATGCGTTCAACGATTTTATTTAATTGAAAATTTTTATTTGTACATGGTGTGTGAAATGATTATGTTAATATCTCTTGTAATTCGCAGTTTGTCAATATAAAAAATGTACAAGACCAGATTGTCACATCTATGTAGGTACATACATACATTAAAAAGGGAAACACAAAACATTCTTCTTTTTTTTTTTGTATTATATAAAGGGCTGCAAAATAATAAATTATAGCACACAGCAGGCATTTTAATTTTTTAATTGTTTTAATTATAAGAAACACAAGCTTTTATTGTACTCTATTAATTTTTGATATGTATAGATTTAGCGCTTAATACTATAGATTTAATGTTAAAGAAATATTTATCTTAATTTTCAGAAGAGCTGGTGTTCCTTAAATATTGAATTGATTATTAGGTAATTTTATAGGATAAGTATTAGTTGTGTTGATTCAACATCAAGAAAAAATTGTTAATGGGTTCATTGATATAGGCAAACGTCGTGCAGTTTGCAAATTAATGAACAAACAAAATTAATGCCTAGTAAATGATAACAGGTAATTATAAAAAATTAATTAATTATATTATTTATATATAAATAATATATTATTTATATCAAATACGTAAGATTTGAATTACATAATCGATATAAATTATATATGATAAAACTATGTATCAAATTAAATTTCGTTCAATAATAGCAAATTATTTATCGAATAATTAGATATATTTTGTTCATGTCATCCATCACTTCTAAGGGATAATTTATCACATTCATGCATGTCTTGGTTTTTATTAATAAAATGGAGGCATTTGATTAGAATGGATATTCCACCATGCTGTAAAATAAGATGATTATTAAGTTCATTTTTTGCGGAACATATACTGCAAGTTTAAGGTAACAAGTAACTGCTTTGTATACGGCATGCAGTGAATTTCTTGGAGAAATATTAAACTGCTATAACTATTCGGTTTTAATAACAATATAATAAAAGAAACATATTATGATCAAATTGAAAATTTAATATGTAATCGCGATGGGAGTGAAAGAAACATTAACAAACTAATTAAATAAATTTTCCTTTAAATTTTTAGCTTGTAAAATGTATATCTTTTTAAGATAATTTAAAAAATTAAATTTTATCGTGCGGAGAGAATTGGTTGCGTTGGTACAACACCCAGAAGACATTGAGAAAATTGCGCATCATTGATACTGACAAGCATCGTGCAGTTTGCAAATTAACGGATAAATAAGAATAATGCGCAATAAATCAGGCCAACAGAACTCGGGCATTCCGTGAAACAACTTTCGGGTTTTCGAGTTACCTTGCAGACCGACACCGGAGTTTCTATGACAGAGATTTCGGGGCTGATCGATATGCTTTTGAAGCGTATGATGGTGGTTGTTGTTATTGTGGTGATGATAGTGATGATGGCGATGATAGTTATGGTTATTCGGATGATGATTATAGTGATTGTTATGGTGATTCGGGAGATAATAGTTAGAGGGTGGCTGGCGATTAGAATGCCTGGCAGCCGGTAGCGGGTGCTGGTGGTGGTGCTGGTTGATGTGATGGTTGGCATTGGCATTGACATTTGCATTGGCGTTAGGGTGAGATCCCGGGAGGAACTGTGGGTACACGTGGTGAGACCACTGTGGAAATAAGGGCCGCCCTCCTCCACCACCATTCCCATCTGCCGAGGAACCACATTTACCACGTTATCCGGTCTTGCGCTATCACTTCTATCGCTCGCGATCTATAGCGCATTTTTGATACTGTCCTTCACTCTATTCGTAATTGTTAACAAAATTACGAACAAGCAGTATAATTAACGTCTGCTTATTTTGCTTTCGTATCCGAAATTATGCCATGTGCAAATCATTATCAACATTTTCGGAAAAGATTAATTATTAATATAGTAATTATTAATATAGTAAAGCACGTATTCAGTTTTTTACTTTAAAAGTTTAAAAATAATCACAATATAAGTAAAAATATAATTTTAAATATTTTTAGAGAATAATTAGATCGTCAAAGAATAGCATAAATGTTACAAATCCCAATATATAAACATCTATTAGAGAAAATTTGCTTTTTGTACCTTTAAAGATCACAAAAAAGCATATTTGAAAGAATATTAAGTTTAATTAACACTCATAGAGTGAAATTCAGTAAATAACAGTTTATCGTTTTAAATGTGTATTATTTTATAAATCGCGAATAATTTTTAATGAATTATTTTTATTTCTAATGTGTATCATAATATAAATTTTAACAAAAAAGATTAACATAATAATAAAAATAATAATTCCAGCAAATACAACGTTACACATAACGTACATATTAATTGTAATTTCCTACTCAACAATATAAATGTTTTATAATATGTGTTATATGTATAACAGTTACATTGTTGAATAGGAAATTACAACTAACATGTACAATACATGTAACATTGTGTTTGCTGGTATGTATTGTTTATACCAATTTCAAGTTCTGTATCATCGCTTGTAATATTATCAATAACAACCAGAGTATAACATTCTAAAAGAACTTATTTCACAAAATTTTTCGATTTATTAAATATTTAAATATTAATTATATAGCAGCAATTATAAAAATATTAGTTCTTTTTTCAATTTCCCACATAAAGAAGTTCCACATCCAAAAGAATACAACACTGATATAACAGCGTAAGAATATTCATAACGCAAAAAAAGTGCAAACACATTCGCCAAACATCAAAACTCTCACTGTCAGATACATATAAAATGTTTAGTTCATACAGTGCAATAACACATGCGTTCTACTTGGTGTCATGTGCTGTTGTCTTAGTTGCAGCTACATCGTTTGGTGCACAGTGTTAAACATATTAGCTACATATCTGTACATATATGCTATTTATAACATTCATCATATTCATTTATAACATGACAGAAAATTTTTTAGCCAGTTAATCCGCTATCCGAAGCTTATAAAATTGTATAACAATTTTTTAGCAGCAATGTACCAATATTAATTAAAATTTCGAGAGAGATATAAATTCTACGTTATTTAAAGCAAATAAAGTATCTTTTACGAGATACATTGTAAATTTCTCTTTCATACATTTATTTAGCTGCAGCCATGCTGTAGTAAAAACTTAATTATCAATTAAATTACAAATTGACTTGAATTTATTTATATATCATAATTTTTTAAATGAAAGATAAGAGAATATATATCTGACACATAAGAGTTTTGATTAAACAGAAGAATTCTTAAAAATTTTTATTTCTTTTAGGGTAGTGTTACGCAAATGAGTATTTAACGTGCAAATCATAACATAAAAATTAATACATTTTAAAAATAATTTTTTAATAATGTTTTCTATAATAATAGACAATGATTTATTAAACACAATTCATATAGTTAATAAATTTTGTGAAATTTTAGATTATAAAAGTATAAATATAAAAGCACACCATGTGTTATCGATACGGAATATTATATTATTCATTGTATTATCATTTTTATAATTTATAAGTTCTTTGCAGAGTGCATACCCAGTAATAAATAATTTGTAGAAACTATAGTAAACAATAACTTTTCATAAAGTTACTGTACATAGTATCTTGTAATATAATCATTCATAAATTGTAAAGTCATATTTAATTACTCTTGTTGTATTAATTAAAAATAAATGTATCTTTAGTGAATCTTGTGTATCGATATTTACACAGATTATCTTTTGCATTAGTGTTAGTGATGTCAGTAAGACACGAGGATCTCACCTGAAGGGCTACCTGGCCTCAGACCGGCACCATTTGTCTGTATCGTTTGTACTGGACTTGGTGGACGTTGCGATATTGGTGGTTCTAATATATCGCGATATTTGGAAACCATCAATACAGAGATGAAGTAAACTATAGCAAGGGACAGAAACTGTGCCTGCTTGGTTTCTTCCTGAAATTAATATTAGTATGATTTAATTTTTCTGTTTCTTATATACATACATGTTTATTTTTATCATTGTTATGAAATATCGTGTACTTACAACATCTCTGTATATCACAGCTCTCAAACGATTTACATCCATGTCTTGCAGCAATTTCTCGGGATCCTTCACAGGACTCAATTGATGCGTAAGGTTGTCTACGATGTTCTATAAATAAAGAATGTTTTGATGATCAATATCAATAATTATAAGCAAAATATTTTTTTTTAGCACATAGAAATTGAAGGAATAAAATAACGCGTTGCGCGTTGTATTACAATTATTATAAATGTTAAAGTGTGTTAAATAGAACGTACCTTAGGCGATGTCTGAGCCCCGCGTATAAGCGATTGTATGTGCTGTGATTTATTACTAGAACCAATCTGCCGACCTAACATGCTGTACGATCTGCCACGTTCTTTACACTCTAAGCAGTTTCTAACGGCACATGTACAGACCTATAGAAGCAGTTTATTAGGTAAATACAACAAAAAAATGTTGTGTGGTTGTATATATTAAATTTCTAACTGGGATATATGTCAAAGATAAGAATCATTTGAACTAATTGTATTTTACTTTTTAGGAACTACGATTATAAATGTTACATTCGATATTGTAAACTTATTCATTAATTCTTTTATGTCAAGTATTAACAGATAAAATATTCAATTTTCTTTCAATTGTGACTTTTTATTATATTATAATCATTTGTCAAAAATTTTCTCGTAATTTACATTAAAAAAGAAGTAGTAGTTTTTTTATTTAAATATTGTAGATAAAATTGAGCAAATTCTACATACTACATTTTATTTTATTATTTTTAAAGTGTATTAATCTGTACGTATAGTCTGACATGTGCATGCCATTAGTATTATGTATATGTATTATGTATATAATCTCACTAAAATAAACATAAATAAAAACATAATACACTACTATTGCAATTGCACTTTTTATATATCATATTAAAAACTATAATTTAAATGTTTCTATAGAGGGATTGTATTTTTCTTTAAAAATGAATTGCACATGTAACACGACAGCAGAAAGCAGAGCTAAAAAAAAATTCTTAATGTCGATAATAATTTTTACAAGTTTCTTTCTAGAGACTGAACTTGATATATTATAAATACTATATTCTGTCAAGTGCATAAATTAAACACACACTGTGCACTAATATTTAATATATTTTCCTAAATCGACAAATGATTTGTTAAAATCGTTTAACCATATAAATTCTTTATAAAGTATAACTATATCTAACTATTCTATATAACGAGGTTCATCATCTCATTCTGTATCCATAAAATACCTTATGCGGTAATACAAACCAGTCGTAAACATTGTCGTAATATGCCACCGCTCGACATATTTTTCTCAGCCTCCAGTTCTCCAAAGTTTAATGAGCTAGCGAATATAAGTACGTCGGCCATGTTGACCAGTCTTTGCAAAAAAGAAACTGCCACTTCGATTGGCATCCCCTGAGTTGGCTCGATTACATCCAATTCGTTCTAGAAGGCATTCAGACATTGATTAGAAATGAGGAAATTACAAAAATATTTTC